>CM021109.1:72283600-72494444 GCA_007115665.2 Sequoiadendron giganteum
GTTTGGCGACTCTGCTAGGGACAAATTTAGTAAAAAATTTCTAGCCTTTCCATTTATTAAGTCAACAAATTTTTACATGTTTTTTTGGAGATTCTGCTGGGGAAAACCAAAACAATATCAATTTTTTTTTTTCATTTTCCTACTTTTGAGAAAAGAAGGTGGTGACTCTATTTCAGATTTGATAAATAATGCATGGGTGTTATGGAACCGTCATATTTTGGAAAGATGTTAGAAGAAGAGAGAAGACAATGGTCAATAAGAGAGTTAGAAGAATTGGAACAAGAAAGGTTACATTGGAAACAAAAAAAACTACAAGTGAAACAATGAATGCTGCAATTGAGAGCCGAATGTGCTCCAGGTACATCATCGAATAGGCCATCATATAGTAAGAATGAAGACACAAATGCCAGGAGATCTTGGACACCACAAATACCACATGATGCAACTAAGAACTTTGGTAATAAAGGTAATGTACTCTATTCCCATCAAAAAGCTTTTCATGAGTATATTCAAGTTCAAGAGAGAGGTACAGGTCTTGTGGATGCCTTTTTTGACATAAGCAAATATAAGGGAGAATTTGTAAGTTCTTTGTACAATAGGATGGTAGATATCTATATGCAATTACCTCCTTGTTATAGGCCTACAAGACCTACATTTGTTGCACAAATTCTAAGAGCATCAGAGCCTGAATCAATTTATTGGCCAGAATCATCAAAACAGTGTGCCTTGGATGCAGTGAATAAACTTATTGATTCCATACTTGGGACAAGGTATGTGGATACTACCAACAGTGCTTCATAAGATGCAATAGAAAAATATATCATGTTGTCTAACAATGAAGATATGGAGAGTTTCTCCTACATAACAGATTGTGAGTCAAATTGTGAAGATGAAATTGTGGATGTTGATCTTCAACAGGATGATTGTTGTAGTCCTTATGAAGATCAAGAAGAGGTTGGAGACATGATAGAAGATATGGAAGTAGAGACCTATTCACTCAGCAGTGAGCAAGTTTCAGATTTGTTAACTCTTGAATACCTTAAGTATGCACATAAAGATGATTCTAGAGTTTTTGTTCTAGCATATATATGCTTTGACAGTGAAGGTACTATGTGTAACAATTCATATGACCCCATGTGCATCTCTCACAGTAATGAGGAATTCTTTGAAGCTGATCAAGAATCCATGTATGTCCAAGAAGAGGTATGTGACTTGAATAATTTTTGCCTGCAAGAAAAAGATACCAGTTTGCATGTTATTGATGATGAGTATCTAGCATTTGTTGATTCAAGTATGTATAAAAATGACTTTATGGATCAAATGTATGTGTCAATGCCAACTGGTGATAGAAAAGAACTAGAAAATATTTTTGATTTGATTGATTCAAAGGATGTTGATGAGACAAAATTTTTTGGTTTCCATAAGAAGCATTCAGATTTTCAGGTCCCAGTACAATTGCTTGATCATTCAGCGACATATGACAATGAGAAAACTTATGAATGTTTTGTTGAATTTGGTTACACTTTGTATGCTGAGGGTGATAAATATTTTTCATATGATAATAAGAATGATGAAATGCAGAGTGACGAAATGAATATGAATCAAGTTGAATATAATGATTTCCTGAAGGTTTTCAATGACAGTGCATGTTGCAGGGCAGGTGGAATGGATAACTTCATGAGAAACTTGATGAGCTCACACCAGAACAAAGTCTATGACAGAGGAAAGTGTAGGTTCTTCTTTTGGGGTGGCCTAGGGCCATCCATTATGGTTTTATTTTTGAACCATAGCAGGCACAGAGGATTAAGGATTGCCAATGCATGGACAATTCTTAGCAAAACCTCTTTAAAAAAAATTATTTTCCATGCATAGTAGTTTAGGAAATTTGAAGGGTTTAGGTTTGCCAGTACATGGACATTCTCAAGAATTCCCTTTTTGAAAGTGTTTCTTTCTTTCCATGTACAGTAGCTTAGGGTCTTTTTCACCTTCCATTCTCCATGCTCCACTTTCCATTTTCCATCTCCTCCATGCTCTTTCATTCCATCCATCTATCGTGGCCTTCATTTTTCATGTCCTTGACTCGATTTGCTCTACCAAAGATATTCTATATTCTTGCAGTGATTTGCTAAACCACTCATCCCCAATAGGAGCCATTGTTAGAACCCAAAAATTCCATGAAAATCCTAAGATTTTTTCGATTTAAAATCTAGCATTTTCCTATCTTTCCATAAAATAATTCACGTTTCCCCTTGCATAATTATAAAACACCTTATACTTCCAACTATATTAGACCTTTATAAATCTTTCACCCTTTGCAACCTTTTCCAAAGTGGCTCATGGTATAGCGGTGACGGTTAGTAAGTAGTCATGATGACTGTTACCGCTATACCACACACATTCTTCAAACCAACCACGATGGTGCGGTGATAGTTAGTGGTTAAGTAGTGAATGAAGACAGACGATGGATGGAGCTTACTGCACTACTGCTAGCAGTCATCTCACAAACTGCAGTAGCATGATGAACAATTAGCAAGTGGCGAAGACAGCTACAATGGTATGGTTGGCCGTCATCATAGTGACCACGATAACATAGTAGGCGGTTAGTGTAGCAGTGAATGTTAATCACCGCGGTACTGTAGCTAGTCAGGATGGAGACCGTGATGGCACGATAGATAGGGAGGCGACAAAGGTTAACAGTTAGCGGTTAGCAAAAGGTTACTGCAGAATCGCAGGGGGTCATCTCACAAACCACGATGACTGCAACGAACAAGAGACAAACAACGAAGTGGCAGCGATGGCGGCTACTGCCATACCATGACCAGCCAGAGAAGGAACTACGGTGATGTGGTAGACAGTTAGTGTGACAGTAAATACTAGCACCGCAGTACCACAGGAGGACAAGGAGTTGACCGTGGTAGAGCGGTAAGATAAAAGGAAGCTACGGAGGAAAGGAATAGATTGTAATAGGTAAACCACTATACTGTCGGAGGGATAAACATTGACCGTGATAAAGCGGTAGAAAGGAACGGGCTGCGATAGTCAAAGTCAAAGCACTGCAAGACCGTTGGGAGCAGATAAAGTGACCGTGGTATAGCGGTAAGAGTAAAGGAAGCCACGGGGAAATAAAATATTAAAATCAGGTAAGATATAAAGCAAAATCAAGGGCAAAACTATTGTAAGAAATATTTAATTTGTCGAGAGGCAACACAATTAAATATTTTAATTGTTGTCATGAATGTAAATGGCTGTAACAGGAATATGAAGGGTCATGAACCTTGAGATGTAAGGTATTAATATTTCAAAAAATTAGTCAGATGAGAAGGATGGTAGGGGGTTAGAGTAGGAGAGTTTTTTCCAGAAAATGGATTGGGCAAATGTAAATAATGATAGACCTTTTTTGAAGCAGAGCAATGGATGAATTATTTTAAATTGTTGAAATCTTCTTGTTTTTAGTTGTTGTGTTGCAATAATATATATTTCTTATTTAGTTGTCTCCAACCTGAAGTCCTTTGATCATTTAAATCAATATATCAAGCATATGTTTGATTTCTTTGTGTGATTTTTATTTGTTGGTGTCTACAAGTTAGAATTAAATTCCTTTAAGTAAGTCATAGTGATTTAGGATTTCTTTTGGATTGTTGAAGTAGAATTTGATAAGAAAACATTCCATCCTTATTTATGCAAGTCATAAATAAATGAAATTATATGCCAGTCATAAGATTTCATTTTCAAAGTGCTTAACAATTTGAATTAAGACAGAGGGGTAAATACATTCAATTCTTAATATTCTTGACTCCATTGCCCATGTGGATAAAAGACATTGATCTACCTCAACCCAGAGAATTAATTTCATATACAAACAATATTTTCAAAACCTTTCTTTTGTGCAGTAGGAGTAGGAGTAGTTTTAGTGATTTTGTCTATCCACTTCCACTTGCCATTGTGGGTAGATTATTTCACCAGGAAATACTTTTTAATCTGCATCATTCACATAGGTTCACCCACCTTGGTCTAGCAGAACCTAAAGAAAGGAAGGTTCAATTTCATCAATTGGCCTTGTACGTTGGCCAAAAGTGTTGTAAGAACTTGGCAAACTCTTCTAGTTAAAACTTGCATTTTTGAGACCCAACAATGGCTCTGAGAGTTCTGAAGATGAAGAACCACAACCTCAGCCAGTAAGAAGGTCTACACATGAAAAACGATAACCTGATAGGTATGGTTTCTCCATGTTGGATTCGAACTGTGCCTATACTTTGATTACTAGCACTGATGAGCCCAGGACTGTGAAAGAGGCAATTAATATGTCTCATTCAAATTCCTGGTTGGAAGCCATGAATGAAGAAATGGAATCATTGAAGAAGAATGAAACCTGGAATTTGGTGCCTTTTCCTGAAGGGCGAAAGCCTGTTGGCTATAAATGGGTATTTAAGAAGAAGACTGGTCTAGATGGTAGTTCTGATAAGCATAAAGTGAGGTTGGTTGCAAAGGGGTATTCCCAGGTAGAGGGAATTGATTATGGAGAATTTTTTCCCCCTATAGCTAAGCTAACATCTATCAAATTTTTGTTGTCACTTGCAGTTGCGTATGACTTAGAGATTGAACAGATGGGTGAAAACAATGTTTCTCCATGGAGAGCTGAAAGAAGAAATTTATATGTCCCAACCTGAGCACTTCATTGAGAAAGGTAAATAAATTTTGGTCTGCAAGTTAAATAAATCTTGATATGGTTTGAAACAATCGCCTAGAATGTGGTACCAAAATTTTGACACCTTTGTGTTGTCAATGGGATTTGTGAGATCAAAATCTTATCATTGTGTGTATTATAAATTTGAAAATGATCATGTGCTTATTATTACCTTGTACATGGATGACATGTTGTTCATAGGGAATAGGAAGGCCATAATTTCTGATCTTAAGTCTCAGTTGTCTGCAAAGTTTGAAATGAAATATTTGGGTGCAGCAAGATATATTCTAGGGATGGAGATAACCAGGGACAAAATAAGTAGAAAGCTTTGGGTTAGCCAGAGTAAGTATGTTAACACTGTTCTTAAGAGATTCGGTATGAATGATTGCAAGCAGCTAGTTGTTCCAGTCTTGCAGGGAATGAAGCTATCTATTGAAAATTGTCAAAAATTTGATATTTAGATGGAAGACATGACCAATGTACCTTATTCAAGTGTTGTTGGCAGTTTAATGTATGCAATGGTCTATACAAGGCCATACATTACCCAAGTAGTGGGAGTACTTAGCCAATTTATGGAAAATCCAAGAAGGACACATTGGGATGTTGTGAAAAGAGTGTTTAGATATCTAAGGGGTACTTCAGAATATGCCATGTGTTACCATGGAAACTTGGTTGGATCACAGAGGACTCTCAACATTCGTGGATAAGTGGATTCTGATTGGGCAGGGGACATTGACAGTAGAAGATCCACTAGTGGATATACTTTCATGTTAAATGGTGGTACAATCAGTTGGATGAGCAAACGACAGGATGTAGTCGTTTTGTCCACTACGGAGGCAGAATACATGGCAGCAACACACGCCTACAAAGAATTTGTTTGGTTGTCATTTGTGTTCTGATATTCATTTTGATGTAGGGTAGATTACTATTTGTTGTGACAGTCAAAGTGCCATTTGTCTAGCGAAAAATCCAACTTTCCATGCCAGGATGAAGCATATCGATGTGTAGTATCACTTCGTGAAAGATATGGTGGAGGATGGAAAGGTCTCTTTAGAGAAGGTGGATACTTTGAAGAATGTCATAGATGCATCAAAAAATCCTATGAGCATAGACAAGTTCATATTGTGTGCAAGTTTGATGGGCCTTGGGGCCTATGACTATCAATAAATTTGAAGTCTAGAGGAAGTTAGTAAGTCTTTGTCAAGTGGGAGCTTGTTGGAAATAGGTGCCTCAACTTCTGGCTTGGAACCTCTGTTTAAGACTTGGTGGATTTCCTTCATCTCTGGCCTTTACTTCTCTACCGTTGGGAGCATCTCTTGGAGGCGCGGTTGCGTGGTTTAGCGCTTTACTGCGAGCCTTTTTTGTTCGATCCATGGTTGGGTGGTGTTACTGCCATACTGCGGAGTCACTTTCCTTCACTAGCGGTAGTGCGGTGGACTGGGCGGTCAGCCAAAACATTTGCCTCCCTACCATGAGGGTTGCTTGAAGGTCGTGTGATGGCACGGTGAAGGGCAATAGTCAGCGAGAACGTTTATCGCCACACCGTGGTGGCCTTTTGGACATGGCGCAGTGGTGTGGTAAACCATGATGGACAGTGTAGGCAGTTACTATGTCGTTAGAAAATGTGGATTAATTAAATAGTAAACTAACACACCAACGAAACATTATATTAAAGAAAATTAACTAGAAAGCATAAATGCAAACTCTAATGACAGCAGCTTCTTCAAATTCATCCCATCGTCCTCTATCTCCAAGGATTTGATTAAAGATGTTGGCTCTTAGTTGTGCAAGCAGCAGCTTGTTGAAATGGTAGCTTAGGAGAATGAGATTAATTGAAAATGCATGTTCATGACTATATGATTTAAGCTATAAAATTGAAATGCTATGAGGCTAGAATGCTAATAATACTAAAATGCAGCTATAGTAACTATGTATGAAATCTAGGATTCGAGGTCCTTTTCAACTCATAAGAGGGTTGTATTTATAGATTTTTGAAGGCAAGAATCTAGTTGGCGAGGATCAATGGTTGAGATTCAAACCTATTAAGATGAATGGTGAGAGATCGAGAAGTTGAGAAAAAAATGGAAGGTTGAGAGAAAGATGGGAGATGTTTCCTCAAACACGATCTTTTCAATTCAAAAATGAAGGAAAGTTGTCATTTGTGCACTTCATTTATGAAGAGTTAGTTGATAGTTGAGGAAAAATCCATAATTAAATAAATAAATTTATTTAATTACATGTGACAAAGAATTAGAAGCTTCCATAATTTAAATAAATAATATTTAATTATATGTGAGAGATGATAAAAAGCGCTTTAATTAAATATATAAAATACTTAATTGAGTATGAACAGAAGAAAGTTTCTAATTAAATATTATAGAATATTTAATTATGGAGAAAAGAAAGTTTTTAATTAAATATTTTTGGAATATCTAATTATGGAGGAAAGAAAGATTTTAATTAAATATTTTTAGAATATTTAATTATATGAAGAGTGAAGAATTAGAAAGTGTTTAATTAAATATTGGAAATATTTAATTAAATGTGAAATGAAGAATATCATTTAAATTTAGAATTTAAACTTGTGATAATTAATATAAATAAATTGTGAAATCTATTTAATTAATTAAGAGGAAGATATCAATAATTAAATAAATTTATTTATTTAATTAAACTAGAAGAATTGGAAAAATGAACAATATAATAAATAATTAAATTTATTTATATGTAGATGACTTAAGAATATTAATTAAATAATTCATATTTAATTAATTAACAAGTTTGAATAACCGTGACCATTTTTAGATGTGTACATTTTGCCCCTCTTTCAAGTGATGTGTTTTATGCATTGCTTCAAAGAATTTTGCCCCATAATTTTGGAATTATAGATGCTATATGCCCCTTCGAGAGATAAATCACATGATAAAAGAATCAGAATGATTTTCGAAGGAAAATTAGTGATTTAGCTCTCGAAATAGCACTTTGCCTAGTAAAAATTTGAATATTTTCACACTTTTACTCCCTTAAAAGGTGAAAAAAGTGAAAAGTCATTGTCATTTGAACAGTAACCTTTGGTAATTTTTAGAGCTCTAAGAGAGATATTTGCGATGCTGATCCATTATGAGCACCACAAATTTAAGCAAGCCCGTCGGTATCAAAGACCAGCCGCATACGGACCCCCAGTAAGTCGACTTGATCCTCTTCATAAATTTTTTTGATTTTCGCAGTTTTTTTATTTTTTTAATTTTTCACGTCCTGGTTTAGTGCATACGAGCCATAGTATCGCGCATAGGTTAGATAAAGTCGCACATAGAAAGTAGCGCATAGGTGTGAAATAGTCGCGCATAGTGTAGAATGGCGCATAGGATGCTTGAAGTAGCGCATACAAAAATGTTGACCGCGTAGGATGCTAGATTAGCGCATAGGGTAAATTGGCGCATAGAAGGTCTGTTTTGGCGCATCTGGTTGATAGAATAGCACATAGGTGAATTAGCGCATAGAAGGTCTATTTTGGTGCATAGACTTGATAGAATCGTGCATTGACAGAGTTGCGCATGGCAGCTCTGTTTTAGCGCATCCATGGTTTAAAGTTGCGCATACATGATTTAGCACATTGATGGCCTGTTTTGGCGCATCCATGGATTTTTCCCGAATTTGAAAGTTTGAAGAAACTGTGATAACTGCTTGATGATTTTTGCTAGATTAGCCAACTGATTTTATGCTTTTGAATAACATCAAGAATAGATTATATTAATTTGAGAAACTTGTCTTTGTGCTTGACGAAAAAAAAAGTTTGATAAATTTGCTTTCCCGTTTGAAAGAAAAATAGTAATAATAGATTTGCTTTCCTGATTGAAAGACAAATAGATAGATATTGAGTCATTTGACTGTTAAATTTGTTTCCATGCGATATGAAAAACAAATAGTAGAAATGATAGATAGATTTGATTGCTTGTTGATGTACTGATTTGATTATAGATTGCTTGTTGATTGATTTGTATGATTGTTTGATGATATTGTAAAGGAGGAATTTAACCTCCTCCATATTAGGGAGAGATTTCCTCAGACATGGGAGATGATTCCCTGACTATCACAGGACAATTCAGAGGTTATAGACCAGTGTGGTTTGAGTTCACTATTGAGGATCCCACAGTATCGGGTCAATAGGGCGTTGTTGACTGCATTAGCAGAGAGATGGCACAGTGAGCATAACACTTTTCATCTGCCAACAAGAGAGATTACCGTGACACCAGAGGACATATACAGGATTCTAGGTATTCCTGTAGTTGGTGAGTTTGTGATCTACGATCACAAGGAGATCGGGGGGACCGATGCTTTGAGATGAGTCTTTCAGGATCCTCAAGTCTCCGGATATGAGCTTCCCTAGAAGGAGATGGTGGAGAGATATTCCCTATTGTCGTCGATTTTAGTAGGTATGATCGGTGGTTTCCTTTGGCCTGATCATAGGGCAAAGGGACTATCAGTTGGTTGGGGTAGGATCTTGGAGGATATGCTTCTCCACCAGACTAGATATGCATGGGGATCATGTATGCTTGCCCATTTGTACCACGATATTCATGAGGTCATGTACACAAATGGGAAGAGTCTCTCCTATGGAGTTACTCTTCTACAGATGCATCCCATTGTTCGGAGGGATCGTCCTCTTAGGTTTACATATGTTTATGCATATACCGGGCCACTTGTTCAGCCGCGGCTGGGCAAGTTAGAGTATTGGCGGCATGTATTAGATGATCTGGATACAATCATCTAGAGACCGTATGTAGATTGTGATCTGTGGGGACGAATGATATGGAGTTACCTTACTGTACGAGATCGAGATATCTGATTGGGAGGACTCCTTTCATTATTGAGCAGTTTGGGTTAGTACAGATGATGCCATAGGGTGTGGCACATTATGCCAGGCGTTGGGAGGATGTACCAGAGTGGGGTCCCATTGTGATGATTGAGACAACCCAAGCAGAGTATTTGGAGTTGCAGCCAGATCAGTGGGCTATACATCCAGAGGTTACAGATGCAGGGATGACAAACGAGTATGTTGCATATTTTTACACACATCCCTTTCTGAGGTTTACTAGTCCAAGGGAGCCTGTCCCATTGATGGGAGGACCAATTATACAACAAGGGTGAGGGCAAGCACCGACATAGGAAGTAGTAGGGTAGGCATAGGCTCAGACAGGGGTAGAGGATGCGAGGGCCATGGATATTGATGAGGAGGGAGATGAGGGAGATGACTCCAGTAGCCAAGATGATAGCAGTGATGACAGTGGGGATGATGGAGGTGGTGGGGGTGGAGGATAAAGATTTTTCTTTGATGTTCCCTTCAGGACGTGGCCGTGGACATCGAGAGTAGTGGACCAACTGATTACTTCGGCTCCACGAATAATTATTAGGGCTCCCTCACAGGGACAGATTGATGCTTTGTAGGCAAAGGTTCAAACTCTTCAAAGTCAGTTAGCACAGGCTCAAGGGACGATCAGTCAGATGCAGGCACAGGTTGCACATCCACCACTTCCTAACCCATAGATAGCACAACTTACAATCGAGAGGGATGGCTTCCGAGAGAGATGTACACAGGCTGAGGGGCTAGCCGAGAGATTACTCGGATTAATTGAGAGCACCTCTATTGGAGAGGTTGTAGCAAAGGGACTAGAGACTGCTCGGGAGGCCGATTATTACAGGATGAGATACTTCAAGGTCGTACCACCCGAGAGGAGGATTTCCTTCACACGGTCAGGTACTCAGTCTCGGACACATTCACGCAATCATTCCAGGAGTGCTACTAGGAGTGTGGGTCAGCCAGTCAGACAAGAGATCAGAGCTTCTAGGAGCAAAGATCCATCAAGACCCACTACCTTAGGAGGCAACAGTAGCCATGCCCCATGGTCAGATGCCCCTCAGTGATGAGCATGTTGGACACATTTATTCCATTGTATTTGATATATCTTTTTGAAACATTTGATATCCTTGTATTTCTGGACATTTGTTTTGATGAGATTTATGAGATGCAGTGGTGATTTGATTATGCATGTGTTATGGATGATTTTATGCATTTTATTTCTATATGTGATGTCGTGTATGATGATGCAATAATGATATGAAAAGGATGATGTTTTATTTTATGTATGATGATGCAATGATGATATGATGATAATGATGTTTTATTTTATGTATGATGGTGCAATGATGATATGATGATAATCTAAATGAGTTGCTTTTATAATGTATGTAATGAATGCAAGATGTGAGATTGAATGGTGAATGCTTTTAATGATGTGAAAAATTATATGATGTAATGATGAATGATTTAAATGGAAAATTATGATAAATGGATAAATGATATGATTATGATGATGTAATATTTAATGAATGATATTCACATGACATGGATAATGATGTAATATGATAATAATGATAATGTTGTAATTGGTGAACTAATGGTACATGATGTAATGGAAATAAACATGATAACCTAAATGATGATGTGAAATGAATGTAATGGATGCAACCTTACTATGAATGTTTATGTATGTGATATGATGTGTATGCAAGTGGAAATGTTAATGTTATGAAATGATAGTGTAATATGAGATGAATTATCAAATGAATGACTTATGCACCTGAGATGAATATGATGCACTAACAATGAAATGATGGTGAAATGATGTGAATGATAATGGAATGAGATGTAACAAATGTCTAGTCGTACTTAATTTTTGTTTTAAAATATATACGAGAATTTTACCAATCCCTCAAAAATCTATTTAAACAGCCCCAAAAATGCAAATCGAGATGAATTATGCAGCCCTATAATCCAGTAATGAACCATTCTCCTTGTTGTCATTTCATGTTGTGCTTGATTTTCATCATTGAGCCTTTTGATATGTTGAAAGTTAGTACAAGCATCAAAGGGTATGTTAGCACCAATGATGACCTAAGTACTACTTTCATGATGTTTGATATAGCAAGTTAATACAAGCATCAAGGTATAATTGAACCAAGATGACCTGAGTATTGCTTGCATAAACAGACAAAAGTTAACCATTTTCCTATGAAAATTCCGAAATGTCATCAATGATACGTTGTAGAGCATATCCCACAACAAATTTGCACAATACTAGTGATTAGCTTACAGATAACACGCAAAGAAAAATCATACTTCTTCCTTGTGATTCTAGTTCAGTACATCATTGAACCACTCCAAGGACATGATGTCATCAAATATCAAAACAACAATTGCAACTTATTGCTTTAAGTTTATCGTTCATTTTATTCAGATTAAGATCATCCAATTTGTTTTAATCATCTGTCAAAATAGTCATGTAGGCTTATTTTAATTGGACAAATTTTGTTGTTTTTGATATTTTGATTCTTTACACATGCTGCCAATTACCTGCTAGAAAAGCTCCAAGAAGCGAACTGCCCCCTAGTGACCTTGTGCTTTGACTCTTGCTAGACACAACTACTGCTAAGGATAACCTCAAATCATCAAACCATGATGAGATCCTTTTTCATTTCAAGGAGATGATGTGATGCGCATGGCGAGGCATGTAATGCTAATGAAAGATGGATATGCAGAATGAATCTTAATAGATGAGAAAGCCAAACGAAATCACAAACAATGCCTGTTTGCTAGGTTTTCACCATTTGTTTTTATTGCACTTTTTCTTGATTTTATGATGTTTTTGTTGTTTACCAAGATGCCTATTTGCCATGTTTTCATCAAGGCAACGATTTTTTTTTCTTTTTGATTTTTTTGTATTTTTTCTCTTTTTGATTTTTTTTTTTTTTCAGGACTTTTTATATTGTTTTTGATATTTTCAGGCATAAAACTTCTTCAAATGAATGTTGTTGGTTGGATCTTCAAATAGGTCCCCTTCTGATGTTGACAACTGATATGCCCCCGATCCATATGCAGCAATGATAACAAACGGACCCAGCCAATCAGGTTCAAACTTGCCTTTCTTTTCTCAATCCTGTTGATTCCGGGGGTTTTCTTTGAGAACCAAGTCACCCACTTGAAAATTTCATGGTTTGACTTTGTGATTGTAGTTGCAGGCCATAACTTGTTGATATCCCATCAAATGATTAACTGCAGTTTGACGTTGTTCATCAAGCAGTTCTAGCTCTTGCAACTTTGATACTATATAGTCTTCATCGTTGATTAACCCCTTGAGTGATACTCGAAGTGAAGGAATCTCAACTTCCAGTGGTAGAATAGCTTCCGCTCCATAGACCAAAGCATAAGGGGTAGCTCTTGTTGGTGTGTGAATACTTGTTCTGAATGCCCATAATGCTGGATTCAATTGGACATGCCAATCACAACTTGCTTCATTCACTGTTTTGTTTTATTTGAAGCTTCAACTTGACCATTCCCTTGTGGATAGTAAGGCGTAGAGAACCTGTGTTGGATACGAAATCTTTCACATAGCTCGTCAACATCCTGATTTTTAAAGGGTTTTCCATTGTCTGTGATAATGGAGTTGGGAATACCGTATTGGCAGATGATATAGTTCAAAATGAATGAAGAGATTTGTTTACCAGTAACAGTTGTTAGGGGAACAACTTCAATCCACTTAGTGAAATAATCAGTGGCTGTAATGATGAATTTATGTCCATTTGAAGATGATGGGTGTATCTTGCCAACGAATTCCAATCCCCACTAAGCAAAAGGCCATGTTGTGGTAAAGGGTTGTAATTCCTGAGCAGGAGCGTGAATGAGATTCCCATGAATTTGACATTTTGCACATTTCTTCACAAAGATGAATGATTCCTTCTCCATGGTCGGCCAGTAATAACCCAATCAAACAAGTTTCTTTGCTAAGGTTAGTCCACTTGAGTGTGTCCCACAAATTCCACCATGTACCTCTTTTAAGTTATTTTCAAATTCATCGCGTTTGAGACATCAAAGGAGGGTACCATCCAGACCACACCAATATAAGATGTCAGCAATTAAGGTGTAATAGGATGATTGACGAATGAAATTTCTTTTTTGATTCCTAGACAAGTCTAAGGGTAAAATAGTATCCTTTAGGTAAGTGTAAATTTGGCCATATAAGGGAGAATCAGAACTGGTTAGATGGCAAATGATTTGAGTTTCTGGATTTTCATAGGCGGGAGAAGATAATTATTCCACCAGGAAATCGTATCGTGTTTGATTTTCTGTCAACTGGAGTAGAGAGGCGATTGTAACCATAGCATCTGTTGCTTTATTATCAATACATGGAATCTGTATGAACTTGATATTAACAAAGTATTTCTTGAAGTCATGCACCATTCTTTTGTAAGGTATCAACTTGTCATCTTTAGTGTGGTATTCATCATTGATTTGATTTATAACAAGTTGTGAATCACCAAAAACTTGAAATTCTGTGATTTTCCAGTCTACTGCAATTTTTATGCCAATTACTAATGCCTCATACTCAACTATGTTGTTTGTGCAAAGAAACACTAGCCGATAAGATTTTGGAATTGTATGTCCTTGAGGTGTAATAAAAAGAATCCCTACTCCTGAACCATGTTGAGTGTAAGAACCATCAAAGTAGAGCACCCATGACTGTTGGATAACTGTTGTGAATACGTCGGCATTAGGAAAATCAATGTGTATTGGGTGTTCTGCTAGTATTGATGCTTCTGCTAACTGATCCGAAATTACCTGTCGCTTTATAGCTTTGTGATCCACATAATGAATGTCAAATTCGCTTAGGATCATGACCCATTTAGCGAACCTTCCAGTTAAGGTTGCCTTACTTAGAAGATATTTGAGTGGATCAATCTTAGCCACAAGCTTTATTGTATGTGCTAGCATGTAGTGTCATAACTTTTGAGAAGTGAACACTACTGCTAAGCAAGCTTTTTCAATGAAGGTGTAATTTAACTCATGACTTGTCAAGGTTCGACTAATGTAATAAATTTCTCGCTCTTTTCTTGAATCATCTTCCTGTGCCAATAATGCACCTAAAGACACTTTCGTGGTAGCAATATACAATATGAGAGGTGCACCTTGCACTGGTGGAATCAATACTGGTGGATTCATGAGATACTGCTTTATCTGATCAAATGCTGCTTCACATTTGTCCTCCCATTTAAATGGAATATTCTTGTGTGAGATGAGTGAATGGTAAACTCTTATCTGCCAGTTGGGCAATGAATCTTTGAATGGATTGCAACCGTCCCTGTAAAGAGCATAGTTGACTAATGTTCCTTGGTGGTGGCATATCAAGAATTGCTTGTACCTTAGCTGGAGCCACTTCAATTCCCTTTTCTGATACAATGTAACCTAGTAGCTTTCCAGATATCACTCCAAAAACATATTTCTTTGGATTAAGTCTCACTTTGAATTGTTCCATTCTTTTGAAAATTTTAGATAAGATATCTATGTGTCCTTCTCTGGTGTTTGATTTGGCAAGGAGATCATCGAAATAATCTTCCATGAATGTATGCATCATATCATGAAAAATCATTATCATTGCACATTGGTATGTAGCTCCTGCATTTTTCAACCCGAATGGCATTACATTCTAGCAATAGGTACCCCAAGGACATGTGAATGTTGTTTTATCTTGATCTTCTGGTGCAATCTTTATCTGGTTGTATCCTGAAAATACATCCATCAATGAGTACATTGCATGTCCAACAATCAAATCAACAATCATATCTATGTTTGGTAAGGGGAAGTCATCTTTAGGACATGCCTTGTTCAAATCCCTGAAATCTGTACAAATTCAAATCCTTCCATCTGGCTCTGAAATAGGTATGATATTGGAGATCCATTCCACAGAGTCAATAGACTGAATGAATCCAACATCTAAAAGCTTCTTTAATTCCTCTTTAACCAATAATGCAACATGTGGATACATTTTTCTGAGTTTCTGTTTTACAGGTTTTTCCCTCGACATGATAGATAGATGATGCATGATGAGATCTAGATCCAATCCAGGCATATCCACTTAGGACCATGCAAAACTGATTTGATTGTTCTTGAGAAATTCTATGAATCCTGGTACTTCCTCTTCTGTTAGAGATGCGGCAAGTTGTAACACTTTGGGCTGCTCTGTAGTATCTATATTGAGTGCCTCTATTGGTTCGATTAGAATGGAAGACCTTTCTTGATAATGCTCCAGAAGAGTGTCAAGTTTCCCATCCTCTGGCGCCTTTGAAAGGTTTTTACCATTGGATACACTTTTTATTTTTCTTTTTTCTTGATCTAATACTTCCTTTGTTAGGTTTTCACCATTAGATCTTTCTTTTATATTATTTATTTCATAGCTGAGAAACTTGGCACTTTCCTATCGAAAAATCTGATCTTGTGATTCCCTAGTGGAATTTGTTTTCGGTTGGGATGAACGAAGAAATTTTATGATTGGGACATCAATGGGTGCGATTTGTTCTGAATCAATGAGTTCAGGATAGACCAAAGGAAATGGATCACTAGGATGAGTAAGGTCACTGGCCATAAGGGTCATGATGCTATTGTTAATGTCATTATGAGGGAGGTCTAGGATGGTATCCTCCTATGAATGATCTATTTCACTTTGAATCGAATCGATCTCACTTGAGTCATGATCGCTTTGTAGAAGGTAATCAAGCGGAGGCCTTGAGCTTTCCCCTTGTAAGAATGCGGGTGTGAATTTGTGTATGACATCCACCCTTTTCTCTGAGATGAAAGTATCATCAAAGAAGTCATCCCATTCATATTCATTGGAGTCAGTGTCATAATTGTTTGCTTGAATTCTTAGGATTGTTTCAGTTAACTCCTCTTTAGGCATTATTTGTATCACTTCTTCCTTTGTGTCTTCACCATATCCTAACCCAGTCTTATCCTTTGGGTGCATTGTTTTTAGTTGGACAGGTTTAACAATACTCTCTTTCCTTTTACCTATAGGGCCATTTCCTTCATAACCCATTTGTTGCATGATAGCATAACCTTTTCCATATTGTTTTGTGGGTAACTTGACATGTAGTACTGATTCTTCTTCATCTTTATAGAGCCAATCAAGGATAGCTCTATCTTTCATTTCATTTTCTTTGATAAATATCCCATTAAAATTGGTGATGGGAACTGAAGCTAAGGCTAAAGCTGTTGTAGCCTACTGTATGGATGTTCATGGTTGACCATGGGATCTTGGAGATATGGGTAAATTAGAGAGATATAAAGAATATTCTCCTACTCCATTATCTTTCAATTTTAGCTTGGCACCAAAATTGCTTATCATTTATCTTGCTTGTTCATTGTACTTGGAGGTAGAGATGGCCATGGCCTCTCTATTATGTGGGAGGAGTTTTTCCTGAGTTGCTCTTAGGTTAGAGCAAGTTTGACTGCTAATGTGATCAGCCGATATTGTTACTCCTTGTCCATCATATGGAAACTTCAAGCATTGATGATAAGTAGATGGAACAACTTGCACGTCATGGATCCATGGATGACCCAAGAGTATGTTGTAGGTTAGATCCCGATCTATCACAACAAGTCCCACTTTGATTGGTAACATGATGAAGCCTTTGGAAGTCCTTTCCTCATCATCATATGCCTTGATTGTAATCTTCCTTCATGAATCTATAGATTCTGCTGAATATCCCAAAGCTAGGACCAATTTCAAAGTACAAATGTTTAATCTGGCTCCCCCATCTATTAGGACATGTCTAATACGAGCTTTGTGAACCATGACCTCTAAGTAGAGTGATAAATTATGCGGATGGGTTATGGATGAGTCATCCTTTTCAGAAAAGGATAAACATGTGTAGGAGGACAAGTGTCCCACCATGGCTTGAAATTTATTGGTATCCAAATCAGGGGATACAGTTGTATCAGCAAGTGCCTTTTCCAAAATGTCCTTATGTGCAGGTGATAACTTTAAAAGCTCCAAGATAGAAATTTGGGCTGATGTTTTTCGTAGTTGATCAACCAAATTGTATTGATTTGGAGGGGGAATTGCTGCTTTAGATGAGCTTCCTTTGACAATGATTTTGGCTTGTCCCCTTGTCATAGCATTGACCTCTTGATATTCTTGCTTACCTTTGATTTGGATAGCATTGATTTGTGGATCATCAGTATAAATGTGATTGATAATGACGTCGTGGACATAATTAACATTCTTGCCCTTATCACCTGAAGATTCCCCTTTTTGATAATTGGGGAGAGGATCCTTGAATGCCTGATGGTCATTATTTACATTATGTCCCTCAACCGTGATGGTATGGTTATCAATCAAATCCTGAACAATATTCTTTAACCCTTGGAAATTGTTTGTCTTATGACCTTTACACCTATGATAATCACAAAAGTGTGAGTCATTCCATGATGGTGGTTTAACTCGAGGCTCATAGTCTCTTTGTGGTGGCAATGTAATAGCATTTTGATTCAATAACTCTTTGAGAATGGATTCCAAAGATTGGCCCAAGGGAGTGAAACTCCATCGATTTGAAAAATATGAAGATCTGGGCATATTTGAATTTTGATTATTGCCAAAATTATTTTCGTGATTGTTAGTTGTGTTCCCTTGATTGGAAACATTGCCTTGGGTGCTAGAATTTCTAGCATTATTGCTACGTTGAACACCTGATACATTAAGGATGGTAGGCTTCGCATTTACATTGTTAGCATCTACTACCCCATCATTCTCAACATTTTTATTTTGAGTCCAAAATCGTGACTTGTCATTGTTGTTACTATGGTTGTTGTTGTTGTACGAATTTGAACCCTCTTTATCAATTTTCAGAATTCCACGCTTGATCAAAGCACCTTCGATAGTAATTGAGTTTACAATCAATTTTTCAAATGATTGAGGACAATGAAGATTCAGTCTTTAACTAATTTCTTGATTCAGACTATCGATAAAGATCTCCATCTTTTCCATTTCAAGAATAGGGCGGGAGTATCTAGAAAACACCCTTCTCCACCTTTGTAAAAATGTAGTGAAAGATTCCTCTACTTTTTGTTTCACCTTACAAAGATCAAGCATGGTTATCTGGTGTTGGATGTTGTAGGAGTATTGTGATATAAACTTGTTTATTAACTCCTCAAAGGTGTTGATGGGGGGAGTGATCTTTGAAAGCCACTCCATGGATTGTCCACCTAGACTTCATGGAAACAATCGCATTAAGTAGGTATCTTCATGAGAAAATTCTAAGCTCATATTTCGAAAATCCCTCACATGCTCAATGGGGTTAGTTTTGCCATTATACCTATCAAATTTAGGGATTTCATAATGTTTTGGAAAAGGAATCATTTGAAGACTCTTATCAAATGGATAAGGACATATGTCATCCAAAACATACTTCTTTGTTGCACCCCCTTGCATTTCTTTTATTTTCCCTTGTAATTCCTTTATCTGTTGAGTAAGGGCACTAAAATCATTAAGAGGAGTTTCAGGATTCTCTTTAATCTCTTCTATGTCAAAATCAGCAGGTAACTTAGCTCCTTGATTAGCTAATGAAAGGAAATATCTTTCCTTGTTTCATTCTAAAATCCTTTTCATAAGAGTATGGAATAAGGGGTCTTGTTCTGCTTCTTGGAGCTTTTCTTTTGTTATATCTTCAGTATTTGAATTATAACAGGGGATCTCTTCCCTCTCACTATTATCACCCATTTTACTTATGGTACTTTCATCTTTTTCTATGTGTTTTTGAGATCTCGTGATAACAGGCATAAGCATTACTCAAATTCTACTAACCTTGATCAAACAAATGAAATAGTGCAATGTTGAATATGAAAGTCAGGATAGAATGAAGATTCTATGACTTAAAAGATTTTTAATCTTTAGCTCATGATTCCCTGATTGAAAAGATGAAAATCCTATTTGCGGGAATTAAACCCAAGATAAAAAATAAAGATGATTTTGCACTTTGTGAGGTTTGATCGTAGCTTTGTAAAGAAGATGGATTTGATGAATGCCTAATGTGCTTGAGTTCTCTATTGCAAAATTTGATTTGGACGAGTAGCGTACGTAATTGCAGGTTGGGGAATATAAGAAGAACGGATATGCTGATTGTGGTTGTGCCTTTGAGAAAGGGCTCTTCTTTGAAAGAAGGCTCGTGAGTATAAAGGTTCTACAGCATAATTGTCAGTGAAACCTCTAATATAGTCATGATATCGATGAATAAAGGTCCTGTGTTCAAGCAAGACCTTTTGACTTTGGTATAGAAATTTCCTCTTCTTCAATAACTTCTTATAACCGAGAGATTTATTTGGTTTTCTAATCTTCCTTTCTAGAGACTTCTTGGCAAAAGTTGTAGACTTCCAAACTCTGAGCATGGAAAAGACTAGACTGAGAAGACCGATTTCTGAATGTTAGAAAGTTACCTAGGTTCGGAAAACACATGTGTCGAATCAGAGCATTAATGCACCAAAATAGACTACCTATGCGCCAAAACAGAGCACAAATGCATTGAAATAGAGCACAAATGTGTCGAAACAAAACAGCAATGCACCGAAACAAAGCAGTGATGCACTGAAACAAAGCACAGATGCATCGAAATAGAGCACACATGCACTGAAACAGAGCACAGGGATGCGCTAAATTATCCGTTTAGACTTCTGAGACAGACATGTTTGGACAGTTTGATATTTTTGGATGATCTTAATCTGATTTAAATGTGAAAAACACAACATAGAGAAGCAGACAGTTGTTTTGTTAATCCTAAAATCTAAACAAAGAGTGTATGTTCTTGAGATTTTCACAGGTTTTGAACAAAATAAGCATTCCAAGCTGACTCACTCTTAGTTGTCAAATAGGTCATCATAGAAATCACAACCCAAAACTTAAAATCGCGTTGACTCACATAGCCATGTCACCCCCTAGAGGGCGCCCGTGCTTTTATCTTTTCCAGGTGTATACTCAAGGTGACGAAAGTGGACACCGAATCCCCTGAGCAAACAATTTGTGGCGATTATATGGTGAGTGTCTTGGGGGTAGATTCTTCCCTCCCCTTGCACCATGATTAAAATGATGTTTGGATACTGACACGGCTGGCTTTCTACACTATGGTTCGTAGTTAAGGTTTCCATTCAGCGCAGAAATAGATAAACTCCCTCAGGAGACCTCCCAATCTTTAGAACAAAGATTTTGGGGATAGTTATCTTGCACACTATCGTCGAATTGTAGACTTTCCTTGAATTCGCTTTTGATTATAGTGGGTTGGAAAACCTAGCTTTGGTTGCTCCCACTTAGGTCGTTCCTCTTGGGTGAGTGCTTTTTCCCACAAGAGCAGGCCCTCTAAAGGATATAATAAACCATAAACATTGCAAGAAAATGAAAAGACAGTTTGGTATTTTGGTCACCCAGTTAAGGGGAGAGCATAGACCTATTGCCACAGAAAAAGCAAACAATGTTCTTTTTATAGCACCAAATGATAGTGATCTAAACTAAGAAGATGTTGTTTCACAATAGGCATGGAATTCATTTTAACTACAAAAATAGTGTGTGGTGACTACCCTAGGATTGATAGATTCCATATTTTAAATTCCTATCCTAGGGTTGGTTCATTTTTCTTAAAAAAAAATGAAATAAATTTTTTTGTCCGTGGATGGCGTCAGAATCAAAATTTATGTTTACAAACCCTTTGTATGTGCTAGGACAAACCACCAATGCGTCAAAACAGTTACTAAATGCGTTGAAAGATCAATCCGGGACGCACGAGAATAGGTCGTCTATGCATCGGAACAGTTCCTGAATGCGCCGAAACAGTCTCTGAATGCACCGAAATAGTTCGGGGATGCGTTGAAATAGTTTGTCTATGCACCGAAAGAAAGCTCGTATGTGCCAAAGCGCAACTCCAATTCATCACCTGTCAGAAGATTCTTGCAATAAAAAGATTAAAACGGGGGGATGCCCCATGGTGGGTGCCAAAAATGTGTCATTAGAAAATGTGGATTAATTAAACAGTAAACTAACACACCAATGAAACATTATATTGAAGAAAACTAACTAGAAAGAATAAATGCAAACTCTAATGACAACAACTTCTTCAAATTCATCCCATCGTCCTCTATCTCCAAGGATTTGATTAAAGATGTTGGCTCTCAGTTGTGTAAGCAACAGCTTGTTGAAATGGTAGCTTAGGAGAATGAGATTAATTGAAAATGCATGCTCATGACTATATGATTTAAGCTATAAAATTGAAATGCTATGAGGCTAGAATGCTAATAATACTGAAATGCAGATATAGTAACTATGTATGAAATATAGGATTCGAGGTCCTTTTCAACTCATAAGAGGGTTGTTTTTATAGATTTTTGAAGGCAAGAATCCAGTTGGCGAGGATCAATGGTTGAGATTCAAACCTGTTAAGATGAATGGTGAGAGATCGAGAAGTTGAGAAAAAGATGGAAGGTTGAGAGAAAGATGGGAGATATTTCCTCAAACACAGCCTTTTCCATTCAAAAATGAAGGAAAGTTGCTATTTGTGCACTTCATTTATGAAGAGTTAGTTGATAGTTGAGGAAAAATCCATAATTAAATAAATATTTAATTACATGTGACAAAGAATTAGAAGCTTCCATAATTTAAATAAATAATATTTAATTATGTGTGAGAGATGATAAAAAGCGCTTTAATTAAATATATAAAATGCTTAATTGAGTATGAAAAGAAGGAAGTTTCTAATTAAATATTATAGAATATTTAATTATGGAGGAAAGAAAGTTTTTAATTAAATATTTTTGGAATATCTAATTATGGAGTAAACAAAGCTTTTAATTAAATATTTTTAGAATATTTAATTATATGAAGAGTGAAGAATTAGAAAGTGTTTAATTAAATATTGGAAATATTTAATTAAATGTGAAATGAAGAATATCATTTAAATTTAGAATTTAAACTTGTGATAATTAATATAAATAAATTGTGAAATCTATTTAATTAATTAAGAGGAAGATATCAATAATTAAATAAACTTATTTATTTAATTAAACTAGAAGAATTGGAAAAATGAACAATATAAATAAATAATTAAATTTATTTATATGTAGATGACTTAAGAATATTAATTAAATAATTCATATTTAATTAATTAACAGGTTTGAATAACCATGACCATTTTTAGATGTGTATAGTTACCTCCTTACTGCAGACGGTTTCTCATGGCTCGACGATTACACAGTGATGGTAGCGGGTTGGTGGATGACTACCTATCGCTATACCGCGATGGTCTCATCGCTCAGTCACGGTGGTGTGGTATGTCTACCGCCAGACCGCGAAGGCTTAGTCTGAGCTAAGCGGTAGCACAGTACACCACTCTACCGCGAGGATCAATCGACTAGCATGTAGTAGCATGGTAAGAGAAGATTGATGCTTGGGTGGCAGGTATGACTCATGGTCAAAGCGATGGACGGGTAACGTTACGCCACCTGGTGCGATAAGTCTCATTGATTTTACATCATTGTTTTAAATCAACAATTGATTGGCCAATTTCTTGAAGAGTTGAAAGCATTAATTGCAAAGCTCGATTCAATGGGTGACAGGATCCGATTATAGGAAGCAAAATTAAATGCAGAGCAGCCCGATGCATGATTGCAGGGCAACTTGGATAGGAAGTGATCGGATTCGTCTGTCAAAAGAAAGGTGTATAATTATGGCACCAATTGGTTGTTGATTGGATGATAAGAAACAGTCGAAATATTTTTATAGTCACTATGGTGACGGTGAGATTGTATTCTTTGTATGTTGTAATAGCATTGTAACAAAGGGAAGTCTGAGAGAGGTCTATTAACCTTGTATGTAAACTTTTTACTGTAATACAAAGTGATTGCTCTTGGTGTGGTGGGTTTTTTCTCGAAAGGGTTTTCCCATGTAAATCTAGTGTGTTTTTTCTTTGTATGTTTTATTTATGTTACTCTTGTTATCCTGTATCTGTGCATCTTAAGTGTATGAAAGTTTTAAATCATGGTTTTTTGCACTTCTCCTTTGAGGTATTGGTGTTAGGAAAGTGTATTCCGCACCTCTGATTTTCCTTTCAATTATGGTTCTAGGCTTCCAATTAAGCCACTTCTCAGGAGTACTGTACTTGAGGCATGAGTGAATGAGATGGAAAGGATCCTTAGTTGATTTGTCAATCTAGAAATGTTTCCTTTCAATTATGGCTTCACTTTCATAGAAATCTATTAGGCTCGGGGCATGAATGGATATAATTACTAAATTTGAGCACAAAATGATGGCCCCACACTTTGTGTGATGAGGGAATGAATCCTCATGATTCATCATAATAATATTAAAATCAGTCTTTGTCATTTTTCCAAAGGAAAAAGGTAATCCTTATGTGTGTTGATTCCTCTTTGTATTTTAATTTTAGTGAGAATATGAATTTTTTTTCTCAAACCCTTGATGCCTAAGGTGAATTTATTTTGGTGAATAGTATGTCAAAACATAATTATTACTTATGAGGACATTGGTAATGCTATTGGTAGAATCTTGAAAGTGGATAATTCTTTCAATAATTTTACTCACACCTCCTTTCCTTAGATTTTGGTAGAGGTAGATTTGTTGAAGGCTTTACCTAGTGAGGTAGTGTTGCAGGTTAATGGTTGGTCTTGGTCTCAGATGGTGGATTAAAAAGGAATTCATTTTCATTGCAGATGTTGTTTTGTTTTTGGTCACTTGGCGTGTGACTATTCTAGAGGCTCTTGTTTGGCTTCCTCATCTACCTAGTGGAAGAATCCTCTTCGTGAAAATTTAATAGTGTTTCCTATTGTTGACTCTACTTCTCTTGATGAAGGCTCAATTCCTCCTTCTTCTATGTGAACAAATAATACTATTGCGGTAGATGATTTCCTCCTTTGGATTCTATTGTATTGTTTCTAGACAAGACTACTCCTAATGTTGGGTGTGATGTTTCCCCTAAGGTCCCTGCTACCCCCTTTCTAAAAAAGGTAGTCTTAACTATTACTATGGATTATTCTATACAGTCCTCTTATCATGGATGATCCTAATGTTGTATGTGATGCCTCCCATGAGGCCCCTATTTCCACCTTTTTGGAAAATGTTGTTGTAATTTTGAATCATGCTACTTCGGCCCTAGCTTCAAATGCTTCATGTGAAGTATCGACTATTCCACTTGTTTGTTGCTTTGGAGGGGATTATTCCCCTTTTGATCAAAATATTTCAATTTCGGTTTATGATCCTTCTTGGACAACGGTGCATAGAAAGAAGAAATGTAACTCTAAGAAGGTCATAGTTATGTTTAATACGCTCTCTAAGGCTTTATTGTTGGGTTCAAGCTCTTTTTCTTGAACAAGTTTCTCTTTGGCTATTTTTTTGCTTGGTATTTTCCTAGTAGCTCCTTCCTTGCTATTGGTTGGTTTTTTTGAGGTTATTGTCTTGTTGTTTCTAACTGTTTGGCTATGTTTGGCCAGTCTATTATTTTGAGTTGTTGTGCTCTAGTTTTTTATGTAGATATTCTTGTCCCATTGTTCTTGAGTAGTTGTTGTGTTTGGCCATTCTATTTTATCAGGATGTTCTGCCTAGTTGTAAGCTTTGTATGGTAATATCCTTAGCTATAAAAGGGATCAAGGACCTTTCAAACCCCTATTTGCTTAATCAAAAACATAATTATTACTTTGGAAAATTGGCTAAATGAGGTTTCATGAATCCCAATAGGTGTGTTCTTGTGAGGATGATTTAAAATGATTCTTCTATCTATATTGGTTTCCCTTTTGCTAGACACATTATTCATTTCCCACTCAGGAAGTTTGAACTAGTCAAGGATTATCCCTTGTTCCATTGTTGATATTATCTTGGGTCAGTCCCAGAATTTTCCTCATCCTCTTATTATGGAGATCTAAAATTTAACTATACTTCACTTTTTTTTTCTTTATGCTAGAAAGAAATGCTTAAATTTTCATTGGTGGAAAGAAAAATTGGGTTTAGATGGAACTAAATTATTTTAGTTCTATTGTCCAGAGAATATTTTTGTAATTAAATCAAAGGAATCTATGCACTCCCTTTGAATGCGGAAATAAAAATTATTCATGATTGAGAAACTACTATAAAATCCAAAACTCATGAAAATATTAAGCTTATTTGGAGAAAATTTCAGCTAGATGGGCTTATCTTAAGTCTAGTTTTGCAATAAAATTAAAGTGTGAAAGGGATACAAAATATAATTTAGTTCTTATTGGGGGGATGTATAATTAGAAAAATTAATTATAATTTTGTTACTACTTACGCTGGTATCTTGGGAAACAAATCCAATCATGTACTAGTACTTAAACAAACATTGCCTTTTATAGTATTTATCTTGCCACAAAACCTAATGTCTCTCATATGGTGATTGAAGTTGATTCTCTCAACATCACCACATATTTAAATTGTTATTCTTTCTCTCAATATAATATCATTAATATTACTAAGGAATAAATTGAAATTATAATTTTTTAACTAAGGTTAGGGTTGCGAATATCTATAAAGAGGGAAATAAAAAGACCTAGGTAGTTTAACTAAAATAAAAAGTGAGTAAAATGTTTTAAGGCATTAGAGGAGATCAAGGATATTTCTTATAATAATTGATAAAAATCTTAGAAGTTAGTCATCTTAGTTTTTATTTATGTTCTTCATAATTTATCTCCATGTTTAGGATTTGAGTTTCAATACGATAACATATATATATATTATAGCATTAAAAAAAGTAACCCTTTTCACAATTAATTTGGGAATAATTGATATTGAATTAGCCTAATAATGCCTTGGTTTAGTGTTGTAATGTTTTGTATACATTCACATTAATCTAGTGCCCCTTTTTCACAAAATGTACACTTAAATTGTACTTTATTTAGGGTGTTGTAAAGTGTTATATTACACTTTTAAACTTTTACACTTATATAGGGTTTCTTTAATTAATTAAGCCTAATGGGCCCCTTTAATTCAAATTCAAGCCCTCTTAATTGCATTTTTCAAAGATCTATCCCAACACCCATTAATCAAATTTCATAACATTTAATTTGGAAAAATCAAGGTCCTAGAAAATGGTGTTAGGACTCATTCACCTTTAGTGGAAAATGGGTCCTCTCCACATAGGACACCCCTTTCTATGCATTTTTGAGGTGGGTTTTTGATTTACTTTCACCCCCCTCAAGCAAGGTCCTTGAAAATTGTGCTAGGACCCATTCACCATTAGTGGCGAATGGGTCCTCCTCACATAAGACACCCCTTTTTGAATTTAATTTTGGCTGGATTCTAATGATTTTCAATCCTAGATCTGAGGTCGCTTGAATTATTTGAATTTCGGGGTTAATCACTAGATTTTGTATAAATATGAAGTTAATTCACATAGTTTCATCCTAAGCAACCTAGAAACTTTGAGTATTCATGCATTATAGCAAGTTTGAGTTTACAAGAGCATTACAAGAACATTTCAAAGGCATTCAAAGGTAGATTAGTGAAGTTTATTGCAGCAATTCAAGGTCATTTCATCATGTCAAAGGTATAGTGTATTCAAGCATGTTGTTGAGCTAAGATAGTTGATGTAGCATTGAAGATCTACTTGAAAGCATCCTTACGCATCTTATTTGAGATCAATATCTACATTCTTCATGTCCACCTCATGTTAGTTTTCAAATTTAAATTCCAAGACAACTTCTAACGTATTGACATTGCATATTTCATGTTCATGCTTCAAGTTCATTATTTCATCATTTGGTTTAATTACCTAAAAGGGGTTTTGACCGAGGAAACCCTTGTTCACTAATAATAAAAAAAAAATCTTCTCTTGAATGTGTGTTTGTATATTTGCAGGTTGAAGATCAAGTGGAGAAGAAGTTTGAAGCAAAAGTGTCAGAATTTTCAAGTTGCAAAGTTGTCATTCATAGTGCAAGAACATAGAAAGAAGGTTACTTAATTTATTGTAGGTTTTCAAGAGTTGACAATCAAGGATCTGAGAGTGCAAGAATCAAGAAACAAAACCTAGATCTCAGTTTTAGAAACCCTAATAGGAACCCATTCACCAGTAAAGGCGAATGAGTCTTGTGTGCCCTAAAAACAACCTTTCTGTAGCAAGGTACCCATCATTTTGAGCTCTCAAAACTCCCCTCATAGTTTCTACAATAGTTAGGATTAGTTTTTTATTGTTATTTTGGCATTTTGGCTCTCATAAATGAATGTTTCATAGTGAAAATTAGTGGCTCATCATCTTGATCAATTCTTTTCTATGTTATATATATGATTGATGTCAACTAGATATTATTTATACTATTCTAGATAAATTTTTCTAGTTGCTTCAATATAAATTTTTATTTTCTCATTGCTAGTTGTCAATTAGTCATTTTAATCACCACCTATAAGTTTTATATTTTTAGATTGCATTTCTTCAATTTATAGCATGAGTTATTTATCTCTAATTTTGGTTTCTCTTGGCTTATGATATTCCTAAAATAGGGAGCTATATGGAGTAGAGATGAATACATTTATTAAAGTGAGAGGAGAAAGACTATGTATTGAGTCCTCCTCATATGAAAATGCTAAGAAAATAAGATTATATATATGACACATTGTATGTAGGTGTGGGTTTTTTATTTCATGGAATGAATTAATGGATTTGATCATGTTCTCTCAAAATAATTTTTTATTTCTTGGAAAGGTAGGAAGTTTAATGTGAGATGTATTAAATTCAAAGTTACTAAAGAAGATATAACGATGACCACTATCTATCCACTAAGGATGCGAAGATACACTGAGCTAGTAAAATAAAGAGGAAAGAGGAAATAAAGGTTTTCCTTGAGGGGAGGAAAATCTAGAAAGGTATTAGTTAGGTTATCTTTGCATTTCCCTACTAAGGTGAATTTTTTATTTGGTAAAATACATTGCTTTGGAAGGGTGATATAAATGCATATTTTCTTATCATTTTCCACTTAATAAATTCACACATAATAATTGTTATAGTTACTTTCTATTTGTTATTGTATATTGGGTTATATGAGTTTGATGTTGTGCTAGACAAATCCAATCTTACTCTACATTAAGGTTTCATTATTTTATTAAAAAACCTGAGGTTGTCATCTTGTAGCCCAACCCTAGGGTTATAATTCTTGAAAAGGGGCTATTCTAAACTTTATGCCTTGAATCCTTCAAGGACCAATAATTTTCTTTGCACTAAGGTGGTTATAAGAAAAATCATAATAGTTAAACCCCTATGTTAGGCTATTAGGATGGCTAAAAAATTTGGTGGACCCTTAGGGGTGGATGTGGAGCCTATTGTGAAAAGGAAAAGGGGAAAATGCCTTTAGGATAGGTGCCATTTGGTGAGGGTATTTTTGTCACCTATTAGGGGAAAAGTAACTAGGCTAATGAGAGTAACTAGGCTTATGAAAGTGAATACGGTTGAAGATAAGAGTGTTGTTAATAGTGATTTTTTTTGCGAGTCCCTCTTCGACCTAGAAGTGCTTGTACCAAATATTAAATATTTAGAGGATAATTATAACTTATAATATTGTAAATTGTAAAATGGTATACAATGGAGAATAAAAGATTAAAAGTAAGGATGACTAATTTGGACACTCAAATTAATAAGATTTAGGTCTAAGGAAAATCTAAGGATTAAAATCTATGCGAAGGAATGAAAAAAGGTTGAAAGCTACATTGTGTTTTTTTATGAGGGAATTAACTTAGAGGAGAGGATACTAATGCTTGAAAATAAGAAAGACATATTAATGAATTTCTTAGATAAGGTTATTCAACTAAGTAATTCTACTATTAAGAATTTAGTTATTAATATTTCTATGCTATATGATAGTTTTCTAAAGAGGAAGAATAATTTTGGGGTTGAGGGCACAAGCAAGAGGAGAAGGACCTAACTAGTTCAAAATGACAATGTTGTGATTGATTTGGGATATTGGGTTTAAGAGGATCACCTAGGCCTTGTTCACAAGGAATGGTATGTTGTAAATGGATTTAAGAAGATTTCATATATGTTGTTTTGGTGTTGGTTTTTATTGCTTGTAGAGAAGGGGGATTCGCTACTCACGAGTTCTCTTCAATGAGAGACCCTCACAGAGCAAACTGCCCTAAACTACCTCAAAGGACAGCTACAGGAGTTCTAGAATCAGAAAGAGAAGGTCACAGAGATTTTTTGGAGAAATTGACAAGCTCTCAGCCAAAGCATGTCAATGCAGAATTCAGACGACAATGCGGCATGTTGACGTCCTCGAGGTGTGTTGGCATCTCGTACGGACCAGAAAGCAGGTTTACCTCAAAAAACAGCTACGTGACTACCAACAATCTGAATACTAAGAACTCCTAGATTGTAAGGAAATGACAGAAATCGATAAAGCTGAAATAGAAGTGAAGTAGATAACGACAAGGAGAAGAAGGGAAATGAAATGCTTACGACTGTGCGATTGATGAAATTTCCAGCTTGCGAATGTATTCAATACCTACACACAAGAGAGAGAGAGAGGGGGAGAGAGAGTGTGTTGGGGCTGTATAGGGATTTTCCTCAGTCAAACCCCTATTTTGGTGTTCCCACCTCCACAAACAGCCAGATAGATACAAAAGTAGGAAAATGAAGTAAAGTACACAAAAGCACCACAAAACAATGTATGCTACTCAACCAAGTAATAGAGGAGAGGAGTGAAAGCTTACCACCTCTGCCCAAAGCACTCAAGGCTTGTTGGGGAGAAAATGAGAGGAACTCAAGACTCTGCTGTCATGGTGTTTCGTTACACACTTGCTCCATTGAAGTGATAGAGTGTTGTTTTTGTTGCTATGGAGTGTAAAGCATTGCTTGAAAGTGGAGATATGGTGAAGAAGCTTCTTGGAGCTTGTGAAGGAAGAGCAAAGTCTCCAGATGGTGAAGATCTCAAGAGATAGGAGCCAATAGATGAAAATGGATGAAGGGTGGGTGAATATGAAGGAAAGAGGGAAGAAAACGGCCATATTCGGGTCAATCGGCCAGAAAGGGTGTTATAAATTGACTCCCAATGGGAAGTGTAACACCTCTGCAAGCTTCAGATGCGGGAATCTGTCAAGGACGTAAATGTGCCGCATGGACGTCTACACACTACGCAGATGTCTTTGCGTCGCATGGGTGTCTCTGGTAGAAACACCTCCATCGACACATAGAGTGGAACGAAGGCAATGGGCTTAAGTGGAATTAATCTTCCAAAGTTTGTTTTCTAAAGTGTTAAGGGGCAAAAGGTAATTCGTGTTAGGGGTGCAAATTCATATTGATACATTTTTCCCCCACTTTAGTGAGCACGAGTATTGATGAGTGCTTTGGTAAAGTAGAGTGAAGAAGTAGTTGACTAAGAGAGACTGCACAAGATGACAATGTTAAAAAATTTAAAGGATTTGATTCAAAATATTAAAAGAGACCTCAATGAAAAAGGTTGTCTCAGTACTATGCGTCGTCCCCAAAATTGAGACATTAACACATAGAATAATTATGATATGAAGAAAGGAAGGGCATATACGTAGGATGAAGAAGATGCAGCTCTTCGATCCAGTATATACAAAAAATGAAAGAGTGACAAAAGAAATCCCCACTCAAGGAGGAAAACCCATACCACCGAGTAAGAGTGATAAAAGCAATCCCCGCTCAAGGAGGAAAACCCATACCACTAAGTAAGAGTGATAAAAGAAATCCCGGCTCAAGGAGGAAAACCCGTACCACCAAGTAAAAGTGATAAAAGCAATCCCCACTCGAGGAGAAAAACCCGTACCACTGAGTAAAAGTGATAAAAGCAAAACTCGCTTTGAGGTAGAACTCGTATCATAGAGTAAGACTGATAAAAGAAAAACCTGCTTCGGGGTAGAACTCGTATCATAGAGTAGATAGTCATGCAAACCATTGTTAAGTTGGAAGAATTTCAAAGGGGTCGCTTAGGAACCCTTCAAAAGGAAGGAGGGTCCACTCAAGGGATGCATTGTTTGAAAAGTAAAGTCTAGTCGGGCTGCCCCCAAGGTAGACACAAGAATAGGTCTAGACGGGCTACCCCCAAGCTAGACGTAAGGATAGGTCTAGACGGGTTGCCCCCAGACTAGACGCAAAGATGTGAACTGGGTCTAGTTGGGTTGCCCCCAAGCTAGATGCCATAAAATTTATTTTAGATAATAACTTTCAAAGGGGCTCCCTCGGGAACCCTTCAAAAGAAGAGGGTCCACTCAAGGGACACTACATTTGAAAGAAAGAAAGAAGTGAGAGAGGGGATCCTGAAGAAGGACACACATCTCAAGAATAAGTTATCATTGCCCCCAACATAAAGGATAAGAGAACCACACAAGATACTTAGAATAGGACAGAGGTAAATCTCAATATCACTTGTCATGTGAAGTAGAGGCAAGTGCATCAACAAGTCAATGAGTGATGGCACCTGAATCATGAAGTTGTTGAATTTTGTCCTTCAAGGCCTTATATTCACTAGTGGAATGGCCAGGCACTCGATGATATGCACAGAAAGAATGTTTTTCTCGATCATGTTTATGAGATTTCTTGCATGTAGGAGGAAGAGTAATTAAGCTGGCTTTTAGAAACTGAAACAAAATACGCTCTTTCTCAAACAGAGGATGAGGAGTAGGAAGCAACCCTTTCTCTTCTGGAGAAGAGATTGAATGCTCGCAAGTAGGAGATACAAAGATAGAAGACAAAGGAGGATAGACCAATCTACGAGAATGAGGTTGAGTGGACATCATGCCAACATTCAACCGTGGTTTCTGCTCAGATGGTTTATTTAGGCAACGAAGCCCCAGATTATTCTTGCGAGGTGTGAATTCTATAGGGACCTAGATGCCTTGTTCATTACGCCCACAACCTTTACGCTCATAGCCATACTTAATGATGAGCCTAAAGTTGGGGCCATAAGGTGTTCGCAAATCACGAGAAGAAGGAGGATCCTTATAGAGAGCACTATTCCAGCAAGGGGGAACATACTCCTCTACGGGATCATCATCATCCTTCTTGATAGGACTGTCAACATTATCCTCCTTAGAAAAAGTGTAATTGTCTTCCTCAAAAGGAGGATCAATGCTAAGGACATTACAATTCACATCCACATTATCTCGTGATACGAAAGAATGAACATCTTCGATAGTGGGTGTGGAGGAGGTTGTCAAAAGATCTAAGTGGATCAGGTCGACTTTATATTCCAGAATGAATGGATTTATAAAGTCTGAAGGACCCCAATCATTGCCAAGACATGCACTCCTTTGAGAAGACGTAGAAGGAGCAGACTTAGGATTTCTCACTTCAGAAGGGTCTTCTTTAGGGACATCTATCTCAAGAGTATCCTTTGTAGTAGATACTATTGGAGTAAACATCGACACATTGGAAGATACTGAAGGAATAAGAGTAGGCATAGCTGAAGCTTGACCAACAACTGCTATCTCACATAAGCGCTTACCATTAGGGTCAACCTTAACTGTGACTACTCGATTATTAGCAAAGAACTTAATAGATTTATGTAAGGTAGACGGGACTGCACCCATAGCATGAATCCACGATCTACCAAGGAGAAGGTTATAAGGTAACTTCTCTGACATAACATATACAAGAGTGGGTACAATAACAGGTCCAAGTTGCAAAGGTAATACTACTGTACCTAGAGCTTGTCGCACAACATTGTCAAATCCATGGATGTCGATAAAAGAAGCATTAATAAAAGATGGGTCCACATTAATCTTAGGCAATAGATCAATGCTACATACATTGAGCACCAACCAACATCAACGAGAGTATGTCTAATACCAATCTTATTAATGTTAACTATAATCATTAGAGGATCTGCTTGCTTTTGTACTTCTGAATGTGGGAGTTCCTAAGGATAGAACGTAATATTCGATGAATCCACACAAACATACACCATCAATGCATCAACATCTTTCGGCCTAGCGGAAGAAGGCAAGAGAATCTTTTGCAAGGCTTCTCGAAGCATACCTTGATAAATCGGAGTAGACTGAAGCAAGTCCCATAGTGAGATCTTAGCTAGAGTAACTTGGAGTTGCTCGACAAGATCATAATCACTAGGTGCTTCAGTCGTAGATTCAAGTGCTTGAGAAAGTCTTAGTTGTTTATTTATTCTAGTATCATAGGTACGAGCTACCGCTCTATAAGAGGGAGCCTTAGAAAGATTAGGAGAGTCACTATCAAATGGAACACCATCAATAGAACAAACCCTTTCAAGAGAAGAACTAGCTGGAGTTATGTAAATGACCAGTCTCTTAGGCCTTTGAGGGGTAGTACAGACATAAATTACATTTACAGAATCATCACAACTAGTAGAAGGATTATTCGAAGACATATTCTCAACATCGATCCAAACATGATCAAATGTGGAAGGATATTCATCATGCACTAATGCATCATCTCTAGAGGAGAGTGCATTAGAATAGATAACAAATTCATCATTCACAAATGCAATGTCCTTAGAAGAGAGTGCATTGGAATGAGTAGGAGATTTGTCATCCACGAATGCATCATCTCTAGAGGAGAGTGCATTGGGGTGAAGGGTAGATTCATCATTCACAAATGCATCATCTTTAGACGAGAGTGCATTGGAATAAATAAAAGGCTCATCATTCACAAATGTGTCATCTCTAGAAGAGAGTGCATTAGAATGAAGAGAAGGTAGAGTAATGTTAAGAAAGGTATCAATGATTTCATCTTCTTGCAACAAGATATCCTCTGAAGGAGGAGGACTCTCATGAGAAGGGTCAAAGATACAAAGTGGCATGGGCAAAATCAAGTCACTATCACATGCATGAAATGGAACATCATTAATATTTTCAATATAATTAGATACAAAACTAATAAAAGAAGATATTAAATTCATTGATTTTTTTAGTATTTTCTATGTTTTAGTAATTTGCATTTTCGGAGGTCTTCGGAGCGGAATTTGGGGTCGGAACTTGCGTTGGATTGTACAATTCAAAAGGCACTAGTATTTTAGTGACTAAACTAGTTCTCTAGAAGACTTTTCCAACAGTGCAAATGATTCTGAATTTTGAGCACCGAGTCAAAAGTTATGATCCCACCAAGTAGGGGTAAATAAATTCCTAGTTTTTCGAAGAACATTATTCTTCACATCGGGTTCACCAAAATGTAGAGAAGGGGGATTCGCTACTCATGAGTTCTCTTCAATGAGAGACCCTCATGAGGCAAACTGCCCTAAACTACCTCAAAGGATAGCAATGAGAGTTCTAGAACTAGAAAGAGAAGGTCAAAGATTTTCTGGACAAACTGACAAGCTCTCGGCCAAAGGACGTTAATGCAGAATTCAGATGACAATGTGGTGCGCTAACATCCTCGAGGTGCGTTGGCATCTCGTATGGACCAGGAAGCAGGTTTACCTCATAAAATAGCTAATTGACTACCAGCAATCCGATTACTAAGAACTCCCAGATTGTAAAGAAATGATAGAAAGTGATAAAGCTAAAATAGAAGTGAAGTAGATAAGGACAAGGAGAAGAAGGGAAAGGAAATTCTTATGACCGTGTGATTGATGAAACTTCCAACTCGTGAATGTCTTCAATACCTGAACACAAGAGAGAGAGAAAGTGTTGGGGCTGTATAGGGATTTGCCTCAGTCAAACCCCTATTTTGGTGTTCCCACCTCCACAGATAACCAGATAGATAGAAAAGTAGGAAAATGAAATAAAGTACACAAAAACACTACAAAACAGTGTATGCTACTCAACCAAGTACTAGAGGAGAGGAGTGGAAGCTTACCACCTCCACCCAAAGTGCTCAAGGCTTGTGGGGGAGAAAATGAGAGGAACTCAAGCCTCTGTTGTCGTGGTGTTTCATTCCACACTTGCTCTACTGAAGTGATGGAGTGTTGATTTTGCTGCTATGGAGTGTAAAGTGTTGCTTGAAAGTGGAGAGATGGTGAAGAAGCTGCTTGGAGTTTGTGAAGGAAGAGCAGAGTCTCCAGATGGTGAAGATCTCAAGAGATAGGAGCCAAGAGATGAAAATGGATGAAGGAAGGGTGAAAATGAAGGAAAGAGGGAAGAAAACGGCCATATTCGGGTTAATCGACCGAAAAGGGCGTTACAAATCGACTCCCAATGGGAAGTGTAACACCTCTGTAGGCTCCAAATGTGGGAATCTATCAAGGACATAAACGCACCACACAGACGTCTACGCGCTACATAGACATCTTTGTGTCATGTGGGTGTCTCTGACAGAAACACCTCCATCGACACATAAAGTGGATGCCAAGTGGAATGAAGGAAATGGGCTTAAGTGGAATTAAGCTTTCAAAGTGTGTTTTCTAAAGTGTTAAGGGGAAAAAGGGAATTTGCATTAAGGGTGCAAATTCATGTTGATACATTGCTATTCCTTTTTTGTTAGTCTATTGATTTGTGCTTTCATTACTATTTGTTTGTGATGGCATTTTCCACCTCTCGTGGAAGGTTATTTTATGGTTGTTGGGTAAACCCATAATAGTGGTGTACAATTTTGATGAGGAAGGAAATTTGTAAAAATGCTCACACATTCGAAATTTCATGTTTTTAAGGGTTTGTTCGAACTAGGGGGTTCACACAAACCCAAAAGAGGGGTTCGGTCGAACCCCTAGTTTGAGCAAACCCCCTTTTGCATGGTGGGTTTGCTCGAACCCTATGATCTCACGTTTCTTCATAGAAACGAATGGAAAATTCAAAAAAAAGGAGGGTTCGAGTGAATCCCCTTTCGAACGAACCCCCCTTCACCCTTTCGAGCGAAGGGGGATTCGTTCGAAGGGGGGTTCGCTCGAACCCCCCTTTTTTGCCCTTCTCCCCCTCTTCCACCAAATTTTAGCAGATTTCTGCCCTTCGAAGCTCGGGTTGAGGATGAAAATGGAGGAGAATTCACAAACCCAATTGGAAGATGGTAGTCCTCAAAACGAGCTATCCAATTAATTAAATTTTAATATGTTTTGGTTTTATTATGTATGTGTTTTTTTAGTTTTATTAAACATAGGTTTTTCACCGAAATCCAAGCTCTTTGTTTTGCACATGTGGAAAAATAGCAGATTATCAAAATAAAAATTTTAAAAATACGTTGAGGCTGGGTATTGATGTCCTTGATCCATTAAAAAAAAAAATTGAATTTCGATTCATACAAAAAGAGTTATGTTGTATACAGTCCGCCTATGTTTGAATTGCAATTAGTTTTACTTTGAAACTTGATTAAGGAGAAAATATTCAATAAAAAACTATGAGATCAAATGAAAGTACTAGATATCATAGTTACAAATCTAAATTTGAAAAAATTAGAATTTTATCCTTCATACAAAAAAAGTTATGTTGTATACGGTGAGCGTCACTTTTAAAAAATGTTGTTATTTGAAAAAAAATCAGTTTTTGTGGGAGATGGAAAAAAAAGTGCAATCTGATTCCAAAAATTTTGAAAAAAATATTTTTAGAATATATAGACAGAATGTGATGAGACTCTAGTTTGCATCATCTTCAAATTCTTCATGGTTTAGCCGCTATAGGTTCCCGAATATGAAGATCTAGTTAAAAATAATAATTGCAGTGTCTAGTTTGGCCAAAAATTGTAAACCACTATTGTGGGATCACCTTGTTAGTTCTTTGGGAATTTCAAATATGATTGGATGCTCATTGTAAAATGTTGTGGGCCCTATCAAAAATCGGCTTTTATTAATAATATATTAAAAATATCACATAAATAAAATTTCAGCTTATCCAAAAACATGTAAAAAAATTAAAGTTAAAATGTTAGTAGTATAAAAGGAAGACAAATTATCTATGATAAAGAATGAAAATAATACTAGACAACAAGTTATACCTTTTTCTAGGAGGTGACCAAAGTAGGCACTTGTATTGCTACATATGAGGGTAAATTCAATTTGAGACTAGTAATCTTTTGTAATACTATAGTGCATTTAGGACAAAAAAAATGAAAGATATGACACTAACTTTATGATATAAATATCAATAATTACACCGAAGGCATGTGCTATATGAACTTTCCAAGCTCATTTTGTCTGTGAATGGTCCAAAAGAAAGAATAGGGCTTGGTTGACATTAAAATGAATCTCAGTCGTCCATCATTGTTTGTCGTGTTTTTCTACTTTCCCTGCTGCTATCGGTTCCGCTTTCTCTACCACTATCAGTTCGCTAAAAATTACGGCCATAATGAGCACATTTAGGTTTGGACGATCAATGGGTTATATTGTTTGCGTACAAATGCAAGACGATTGATCTCGTCTAAGCTGTCGAATATTTCACCTGCTTTTTTCTTGCATTAATTGTTCATTGGTGTCGATCTTCCTGCCTTTCCCCCTACACTCCAACTCTCAGTTCCTTCATCGTAAGTCTAGTGGTGAGGCCCTGGTTGTTTTCCATTGGCAGCAGTGTAAGCCTCACATCGAACTTCACCACCCCCAGCATGGAACTCCAACCCGAGTGGCTCAGAAATCTCCCCACTGATGGATGCAACAGGATGTGGAGTTGCAACGCCCGCCATTTGTAAATAAGGCCCGTGTAAATTATTTATGACTCATTACAGTTTGTATATTTATGAAGAAATAAAGATAGAGAAACATCTGAGTTATAACGTTAATCTCACTATTTCAGCGGCTAGTGGAAGAATTTGTTAGGGCCCATTCTTGCAAAACTTGCTCAACTTTCTTGCTCGCTATGTTGTCTCTAGATAACAATATGCTATCTGGGGAGCTTCCAAATGCAATTTCATGGCCATATGATATATCTATCAAAGTTGAACATTGCAAATAGCTAAATCAGGGGATCCATTATTTCCGGACTAGGTCTATTGCCAAGTCCACCCCCACACATGCTTGGATTCTCAGGAAAGTTGTGTTCATATGTCAAATTATTGAAATCATCAAGAACAAGGTCAGACAAACTGTTACGAACACATTCAAGACACTCAACTTGAGGTTACCTAATTCAAGAGGCATTCTACCCTTAAGTAGATTGTTTGAGAGATTGAAATGGCTTGAATCTAGATCTAGCAACAAGGTTAAGATATTTTTGTTTGAATTTCCATTTGTTTCAGCGAAATTCTCTCAATTTAGAGATTTAGGGTTAAATATTTGTGGTTTTTTAGGCCCGAAAGGCTATATTTGCTATGATGAATCTCGTACCTCAAACTGCTGTGATTAAGGAAATAGGGGAAAAAGTGCCTATTAAGTTGGTGGAGATTAACACCCTTTTGGCTGTGAAAGCTGGCGAAAGCATTCCTATAGATGGCCTTGTGATATCTGGTATAAGTTGTGTACATGAAAGTAGCTTGATATGGTCGTAATGAGCACATTTATTTTACCCGCATTTTGTTTTGACAAGGCACAGTTGTCTACAGTTGTTTACAAAGTTGAGGGTGGAAAGTATTTCCACCAATTGTAAAAGTCATTTGGTAAATACAAAAAAAAATTACTGCGCTTCAGAATTTATTTTCATCCTCTATCAGGTTTTGGAACAAATATTTTTAATCAAGGAATGGATGTTTGCTTAGTGTAAATCTTATTTATTAATGAGAGTTTTAGAGTATGTTTATTTAAATGAAAATTACTGCCAACATCTTAATAATGAGCACATTTAAGATTTAAAGTAAAATGGAAATTAGGGCAAAAATCTTAATAATGAGCGAATTTATGAATTATAATAAAATAATTATTAATAATATATTACATATTACAATTATTTATAATATATATTTATATATTATATTATACTATATTATTATTGTTATTCATAATATATAGTATAGTTATATATTATTAATAACTATATTATATATATAATATCCATTCATAACTACAATATTGATATTATATCTTATAAAATAACATTTATGTAATAATTACAGTTATTTTATTATATATTATCTATATAACTAAAATATCATAAATATTATTAATAATTATATTATATATTTTATATATAATATTTTTTTATTTTTTAATAATTATATAATATATATCTTATATTTACTATTAAAATTATTAACAATATATATTATTAATAAATATACTATATAAGTAAATTATAGAAACTAAAATTACAATATTAATTTTATATATTATAAAATAACATATATATTATAGAAATCGAGTAGTTGTGCACCCTAATTTCCCACTCCTCAAAATCTTATGTGGAAATTTCAAATCACTTCCAATTTTTTACAATAGTTTACTTGGCAAGTCCCCTACTTATAAATTTTGTTTCAATGCTACATCATCAAATATAATGCCACATTAGCATCCTTTTTGTCAAGGTGTCCAAAAAGTTCCAAAAAAAAGCAAGACCAATACTTGTGCATTCACATCATGGGTAGTTGAGCATTGATGTGGCATCACATGATTGGTTGCTTTTTAGATCAAAGGAATACATTTTGTTTAATTGTGGCTAGTCAAGTCACAACTATTGGGCATTATATAAACAACTACTATCACAACTATTGAAACATGCTCAACTACTGGGTCCTCTCCCCGATCACTTCTCCATTGAGACCTTTCTTGCACAAACACCATCGTTTCCTAAATGCCCTGCCAATTGACTTCATGTACTGCACATTTATACAACCAATACCTTATTTATTTTTCCTTATTCACCTTCCACACCTCTTTGGCGTACCCATTGCACACATATAGTTCAAAAGAATGTTGCTTGCAACAATTGTCCTCTTTGAAGCTACAAAAAATAGATGTCAAATACCAAAAATTATTTAAATTTTACTTATAAAATACTCATAATTTTGAAGTTGTATAAAACTAACCTTAAAACATTACTTGAATGTGACAATACTCAAATTATATAATAACTAAATAAAGCTACTACAAAATTAGTGAAATAACTTGTCATAAATTTCATAAAAAATAATTATCATAGATACTTAGAATAACAATATTTATAAAAATCAATAAATTTGTTAAATGAAATATAAATTTGAAAACTATATAAAATATGTACAAATAAATAAGATTCCAGCTGATATGCTTACTAATTTAGCCGATAGGCTATATTATGCGTAAGCTTCCACCCGGGAAGTTGTGTCACGCCAGAATTTTTGACGCCGGGAAACTGACCGCCGACGGGTAAAAACTACGTTTGTCAACTCGAGTTTTTAGTGCTGCTGGCGTGCCTCTGTATACACACCTCATCCACCCTGACCCTGCTACGAAGCTGCTTAGCGACCGCCTGGGAGCTGCTTCGTCACGACCAAGGCTTCCTATAAATCTGCTTCAGAACTATTCACCATTTACTGTGAATCGATTGAAGTATCAGCTGTACCGTTATTCGTTTGGGTTCGTGTCATTTAAAAAAATTTCTGCTTTGCTAGGGTTTCGTGCTGTAGCGAGATTGTTTTCGGTCCTCTCATTGGAAAAAAATTCTCCTTTGGTAGGTTTCATAATCAACAGGAGGCGATTTCTGCATTTTTCTATTTCAAGTTTGTGTTTCAACATTTTTCTGTTTAATCCCCACGGTCATGGTCTTCATTTTGTTCATTTTTTCTTCATTTATAGGAAAGCCTCAACCTCCACTAAATGTATCGAAATGCTTAGGTAGGGTTTCGTTCACAGAAGGAGGCGATTTGTGCAGAGGTTAGGCAAGCCAGTTGAGTTGATATTTGTTATATCTTAGTTCGGATCTAAAGCTAACTTTGTTTTTCAGTTATGGTCTGTGGGGTTTCTAACATAGAGCAAATGTGATGCTGAATGGACATCTATCCCCATTGAATGTCCCTGTAAACTAGCGAGATGAGCAAATTCACTGCAGCGAAAAAAATCTGTATCTTTTGAGCTCAAGTACGTGGAATTTGGCCAGTGTTGTTGGCTTTTCTCTGCATTTTAAATTTGGGTTTGAAATCATATGAGGATATATTGGGATTTGGAAACTTTTTAAATGCTTTAAAAGCCTAGAGATTGCAAGTTATTTTTTTCGAAATGATTTCGTTATAAAAATTACAGCTCAGGATCTACAGAATTTTCGATGAAAAGGTTGTATTGATATTCATTTTATGTATTTTGAATATATTGAACTTTCTTTTTCCAATTAAATTGCTGAGAATGCAATAAAACTGGTACTTTGAGCCTCGCTATCTATATTTGAACCCATAAAAAACTTCCCTTTTCTTATGCGGTACTATTTGACATTTTAGGTTTTTCCCAATTGAATGTCCGCAGATCATAAGTAAATAGTACGTTTTATTTGAATTGTTTATGATGGTCACCAGTGCTTCAATAGTGTATGAGATGTTTTTGCTTTCTTGTCTTTTTAGCAGATTCTGAAGCAACCTACTTTCATTTAGGCTTTAGCTCTATTATAAACCCTAGAGGCAATATCATGCTTCCAGTAATGTTTACAATTGATTGCATTACCTTACAGTATACACATCAAATGTAGGATATTGGAAGATGCAGACTACTGTAGAATGACAATATCTAATCCGTTCCATGCGAGGATATTCTCTTTTCCCTTTCCCAAAAGATCGTGCATGGTAGGCGGGAGTCAACTAGCCATGGGAAATTTACATTGTTGGAGTGTATGTACATTGTGGCAAATATGAAGGAAAAAGAGGAGTTGATCATTATCTATTATTAAATATCACGACTATAATTCTAACCATAGAGTTTGTAGTTAAATTGTGAAGTGGCAAATTATCAGTAGGGGTGTACTTAGCAAACAACCGTGATTAGGGATAATATAGTTAGACCTATAATGGGCATTGGAGAGAAGACAAAAACTACTTCAAATTGTTTTCTTTTCATAATTTATTTAGTTAGGCAACGAAATATTTTTCTACATCTTTAAGTTCCTTTCTGATTGCTTTCTGGGAAGAAAGAATTTGATAATAGAGCAAAATCAGAACTTCTATTTCCTCTTTTTTGTATAACATGACCGTTTATATGTTACTTCATCAGCCTGTAATAAGTCAGTTCAATCTCTACGAAACCCTTCTTCTGGTGTTTGAAAGCTTGAAGAGAAACTATGTTTTATATTTGTAATTTGTTGCCTGAATCAATCCTTGCCCTTTTTAATAAGATGGAACAAGAATTTCAGTTTCTTATGGTCTTCTATCATATTGATAATCAGTAAAATTTCATGGCAACTAGCATTTCTTGTTTTTGCATTTTTCAAAGAATACATGAAAGAAATGCTTAAGTAAATAATATTTAATGGGTTTACTAGACAGAGGATTCAAAATGTACAATTGACAAGTAAAAATATAGTTGCATTCCATTTTACACACACTGACAAGGCGAGGCAGATGAATATAGTTGCATTCCATTTTACACACACTGACAAGGCGAGGCAGACAAATATAATGCATAGATATAAAATAAACATTTACATTAAAAAATTAAAAAAATGCTAATCACTAAAAAATGCATAGGATTTAAAGAAATAGTTTATCATAGAATTTATGTGAAAAGCAAAGGGCTGACACAGTCTCCTCTTTTAAATTCGGCCCTTATTTTTTTTGTACCTAAACCCTCACGATTTAAATTTGAATGCTCTAAGCCTAACAGTGCTTTGAACTTTTTGAAATACTCAGAAAAAATTCAGGAAGCATGGAAAATGTGGCAGCCACGAGATTAATTGTGATTTTGTCAAAGAGTAAAGCATAACTATTTACTCATATTATAAGCAAAAAATAACCTCTTTCACTTTTCTTTGTTCAAATATGAATCATTAAGCATATTTCCAACACAATCACATGCAGCAACAGTATTCATGAGAATAGAACAAGAATGAATCAATAGTTATATTGGGGTTGCCTACAATGACTTGAGAATGAATGTTCCTATAGTCTGGGGTATACTCCTTTAGTCTCCATATCACTAATAAATATCCTCCTTTTTTTCCATTGTTTATCTATATTTAGGATCATGCTTCAGATTTTGTACGTTGACAACTGAATGTTTGCGCATATGTGAAGGCAGATCATTCAAATTGGTTGGAGAGTTTTTCATTGCTAATGAAGCCTGTCTTTCTTGAAGTATAACGTTGTCTAGCTTCAGAGTCATCATCCATCTTTTGTTCGGTGTTGTGATTCTGTTAATTTCTCCAGGAAAACATTTTAGCCCTTTTAAAACAATGTTACTTAACAGATGCTCCACGTGCTCAAGCTGGTGTAAGAGCATCATGATATTTGACATAATCGTGCCCTTCACAGATTACCGCCTAATTTTGTATGTAGAGTTTGTTTTTTGCCCTTTAAAAAGCTTTGACACAACCTTTTAATTCATGTGCTCAGCCTTAATCACTTCATCTCTCCATCTTTGGATTCTGTTATATCAAAGATTTTGGATATGACAAGTCTCCCATGAATCCGAGGAGGAAGTGGAGGAGGATGGAGCAAAATGATGCACAGAGCAAAATGATGCTTTAGCTCTAGTTTGGGAGCTTCCCGCCTCGGGGTGGGTGGGAGGAGAGATATAGCAGGCAATAGATCTATTTGGTAATAGAAGAGGGCGGCTCGCTCCAACCAACCGTCTACTGTCCGTCTACCGTCGCAACATATTGTTGTTCTGTATCACCTTTTGAATTATAATGAATCACCAAAATTTAATTTAATTGTTGTTATATATTTAGAGATTTGTAACCATTTCATTTCATTTCAAATGTTGTTGGTGAAATCTTCAATGACAGTACTTCCATTATGTTTGATAACTTTATGCTATTTGTGATGTCTTAAGATTTGTTAAGGTTTTCATAGTTTTGTCAGTCTTAAGCTTTATCGGTAGCCTGATTATTTATGATTTCCAGTACAACGATTTCGTTTGAGTTTATTTCAAAACACTCATTTTCAGGCATTATTTGCATTATTTCTTCCTCGAGTACTTAACAACTCTCTAAAGACCGGCCTCTTTCTAGCATTCTCAGTGTCACTAACCTACCTCATACACTACTAACTTTGCTCATCGTAGCACTATCTTGAAAAGATTACCATCCATTTTATTTGGACATGCACTCTTTCCCTGACCGTTTTGAGTCCACTTCTCCAAAACAACACTCAATCATTTCATAATTTTCATTAAATGTTATCTTTAGGACTCCTCGAAATTGTTTTCTGTTTCTATGCATTATTATTTTGCCATTGCACTCTTTAATCATTTTTTTCCAAAATGTCTACTATCTTTGTATTTAGGCCACAAATCATCCCACTATCATGGATCAATTTCTCAAGAAATGATCTCTCTATGTTTTTATCGCTGTCATATGCCCTGTTTCATTTTCATCAAAAGTCTATTTATTTAGATTGTCATATAATAGCTTTTGTTTCCTACCATACCAAGCCATGAATGTTTATAGTCATCAAGCGAGGTTTGCTCATCGTAGCACTATCTTGAAAAGATTACCATCCATTTTATTTGGACATGCACTCTTTCCCTGTCCGTTTTGAGTCCACTTCTCCAAAACAACACTCAAATCATTTCATTAAATGTTATCTTTAGGACTCCTCGAAATTGTTTTCTGTTTCTATGCATTATTTTGCCATTGCACTCTTTAATCATTTTTTTCCAAAATGTCTACTATCTTTGTATTTAGGTCACAAATCATCCCACTATGATCTCTCTATGTTTTTATCGCTGTCATATGCCCTGTTTCATTTTCATCAAAAGTCTATTTATTTAGATTGTCACGTAATAGCTTTTGTTTCCTACCATACCAAGCCATGAATGTTTATAGTCATCAAGCGAGGTTTGCACTCTTCAAAGAGTAACACAACAACTCTTATTGTTCACTATCCTTGGAATGATTGTTCTTTGCATATAATAGCCAGTATCATTCTCACACATTTATACTTGGACTGTCCTCGTATGTCTTCAACTATCCACTGGTGTGCTTTACCATTACTATGTCCTTTATGAAGATCACACTATCCACTTCTCCATTACTCACTCTATCTACTGTGAAGATTCGTGTGTCCATTAGAAGTTGTCCCTTAATCTTTGTGACTTTGGATTATCTGTCCTATTATGTTTATAGAAAAATATAATATAATTGACTTTCTGTTTTTATAGTATGATGTCCTCTTATTTGAATCTTTTTAGTCCGACTTTTGGAGATGGCAACATCACTTTTGATTATAAAGGTAGTTGTTCTAGAAAGCACATTTGAAATATTTGTGGCAACATCACTTTTGATTATAAAGCTATTTGTTATAGAAAGCACATTTGAAATATTTGTGTACATAAAAGCATAGACTTGTAATAAAATCAACATGACAATGTCTAAAGGGCAGACCCTAGACAGGTCTATACAGGCAACTGGAATGTTGTACAAACATCTACCTCTTTGCTTTTTTGAAATGAATGCTCCAATTGCAGTCTCATTTTTGTTTTCACGTTGATTTCCACTTTCAACTTATATGTGGACGATTTATTGAAATTTTCAGGGTAAATCAACTTATATGTGGACGATTTATTGAAAGTTTCAGGGTAAATCAACTTATATGTGTACGATTTATTGAAAGTTTCAGGGTGATTAAGAATGACAAGTAGAGCGAATACTGTGGCACTGCCAAAACAACAGTCAGATGCAGTATCCAAAGGTTATAGCTTTGCTTCCACTTGGGACCAGGTTAATTTCTTTCTTACTATGCTAAATCTATATATTCTTGATTGACTTAGTTACTTCTTTTTCTGCAGAGACCAAAAGTGCAGTTCTTTTCTTTCTTTTTGAGGGGGGAAGTGTACTGAGACGATTCATTTAGTACTAGCAAAGCTTTCCCTATACCTTCATATTTATAAGTCTAAACTTATTTAAAAACAATTTACTGCCTCTTAGAACACTTTTGTGCCACTTATTTAAGCAATTCATATCTTAGCTAATACCAAATTTAATGTAAATTATAGTCGATAGTCACCCTTCCAGGTGATTTTACTGTTGAATTTGACTATATATGCAGTTTGCTTCAGTATTACGTTTCACCCTGAAGAGATTATTGTGGTTCAGTTGAACATGAAACATTACTTCTATTTTACATAGACTTCTTCCATTCTTTTTATTTTCCCCACACGTTTAAACTCATAAGTTTCTTTTTGCCAATTCAAAAGGGAAGAAAAATGCATGAGTATGCAGTAGTGTTACAAAATGCATCCCCTCTTATATGGAAGACTGGAAGAGAAAGTCTTGGTAAGCGCCTGGTGATAGTGTACATGTAATTCATGTTCAGAACCTGAGACGATATATCAGGCCATATCAATTTCATTAAAATTTGGAAACATAAATTATCACACAAAATAATCATAACATAAAAAGTGTACATGTAGACCATTGGTAGGCGGCTTTTGCTAAATAGAGAGAAAAAGTGAACATTAAAACATGAAAAAGTGCCAACAAGAGCAAAAGTGTTTCAACTTCAAAACTCAAAAAAAGTTGTATATCTAGGGTATGAGCACATGGCATATGTGAAGGGGTTTCACTTGTACCGAGAAAAGATAACATTGGAGGAAGTTTCCAAGCAGTTTGTTGTTCATTTGCAGCCAATTTCTCAAGTTTTGTTGTGGATTTTGACAGTCATGTACACCATGATTATAATCAGATTCTTGACCATTTTTCTTCATTTTCAATAGTTCTCACAAGAGTTAGGTGTCTTCAAAAGATCTATCATGATCAAAACAAGGTTGTCATTATTATTGAGAGGAGTTGACTATCAAACTAACTATTTTTAGATGAGAGCTATTCTGAAATGACCTTCTACAAGTTATATTGAAAGGTATCCTATTTGAAAATTTCTTATTTTACATGATATGTTTGGAAATATTTTATATAAGGCCTTCTTTATGTTCAAGCAAACCATTTTTAGTTTAGGAATTTTCAGTATGCTCTTTATTTATCTTGATTCTTAATAAATTGTGTGCAAATATTGTAAAAACCTTATAAATAAGTGCTATTGGCACATGGTTGCTGCTAAAAGGAATGGTCAAAATAACAATTAAGGTCACTAATTTGACTTTTACATTTTTTGTGTTGGACTTTGTCCATCAACTCCAGATGACAGACAGGGGATTTTAGCTTTTGTATTAATGGGAGTTGATATTCAAAGGTAATTGTAGATTTCTGAGCTTTTTAACTCTTATTTTCACCCATATGAATTTTCTATCCCAAAAAGTTGAAATTTGTGATAGGGATAATTCATTTATATGTATAATCTAGTGGGCTTTTTTGTTCTAGCTTTATCACATCTTCACTTGGTTTCTATAATATGAATTCTAGGAAAAACCCAAAATTGGACTTAAATTGCTCTGGACCACAATACTCCTGTTCTTCTAACCAGGATGATCCAAACACAAGCAATTAATTTTGTTTTCTGGTAAAGCTATTTTTTTATGGTGCTTATTTTTGTTTGAAGTATCATCTATAATGAGTCCAAATAATGTAATAGCCAACTCAAAGTGCAGAATAGTTCCTAACTAATCATCTCTCTCATGCTGCCAACCCCTGTATTCTTGGTCGGCAAAATGATGAATAAATTAAAGTTAAAGAAACTCTATTACCATTAAGATATTATCGACCATAAACTGAACAGTTCTGACACTTTTAATGTGAAGTTTCAAAGAGAAAATAATCATCACAAAATTAAGAGCTCACGTAAGTCGCATGATAAATTCAATAGATTGAGATTCGAAAATTAAAAAAATCCAAAAACAAAGGATTTTAAAAAGTCGTGCAATTTTAAATTCCGACCACTTTTATATTTGATTGCTAGGTTTACATTCTGATCTTTAGATCAACATTGGATCAAATTTGTGGCTATACTTGTCTTGCATATCTGATTATTTTATTTAAAAAAATCAAAATAACTTCATTTGTTGCTAACTATTTCACCAACCATAATTTATTTAAACTTAAGAGATTGCATATATTTTATCCAGAAGCTTTAAAACCCTGATATTTCTAGATTTACTTTCACTGCAAACACAGTGTCAGTAATGTTCAGGAAATTATAAAAAACTATCGGCGTATTCCTTGCAGCTCCCCCCGCTGCAAGTGTTAGTTTAGCCGATAGGCTATATTTTGTGGGAACTTGCTGCCGGAAAATTGTCTCACGCCGGACTATTTATCAGTTGCCGGGAAGGTTTGCCGCACCAGAAATTTTGCCACGCCGCGAGATATTGCAGAGGGGTTAAAATTTTAGTGCTGCTGGCAGCCTTTGGTCAATCCACCGTATTCTTTGTGAAACGGCAAAAATTGTAGAGGGGGTAAAATTTTCATCTTGTTGGCAGGTATGGGTAAATCCACCGCATTCTTTGTGAAACTGCTACGGAGCTGCTTGATGGGCGGCGATATCTGTTGTGAACCGGCGTTGGAGCTGCTTCATCACCGCCGATATGGGTTATAAATATGTTGCAGACTGTTAAGCGTATATTTGTTGCAAGCCGATATAGCCGATAGTTTTCAGGTGCTCTTTTGGTAGGGAGATTGATTTCGGTGTAGAATCTTGAGGTAAGGTTCGTTTCAAAACCTAAACCGCCATAGTTTTCAGGTCCACTTTTTGTTTACTGTAAGTCACCGTTGAGAGCGCGACACTATTTGTGCAGAATCTCGAGGTAAGGGAGATTGATTTCTGTTTGGTTCTCGCTGCTATCCCGTCACTCTTTGGTTCTCGCTGCCCTCTCAATAGAGTGAGGAAAAATCAACATCATGTTTAAAGTTAGGTTTAGTACTAGGGTTTTTACAGCCCTCAGTTTGCTTTCTTCTTGCAGAAACAGTGCAACTGGTATTCTTTCAGAAAAAAAGATTTCAAACAACCAGTTTATTTACTACCGTCTATGTTTTGAGCAGCCAAACAGGCTATTGCTCTATTCCATCTCCCCCTTTCGTAGAGAGGTGCCTTCTTAATTAAGTACCCTGAACAATGATGCATTCAGGCATATGTCCCTAGACACTCTTGCCAACGGTTGCCCATTGATCTAATTTTCATTTTCTTTCTGGTGGGGATTTTTAGGCCGTTCAGATTTTGATTGCCTACACAGTACTAGGGATCTTCCTCATATTCCATTTATTTTTTGGCAGTACATGTCAAGTTCTGCAGTTCATCCCAGTAGTCATCAAATGCACCATCCTTTGATGAAGGTATCCTTCAACAGCCTTCTCTAAGAATACTTTCTCCGTCTGTCAACAATTGCAGAGCCTGAAATAGCAACAATAGGCAATCAATTCTAACAAGAATGTTTTGTTCTGAAGTATCAAAAAGCTTCCTACCAGAGACAATTTCTGAATTTATAATTTTTTTGAATTGAGGACATACTCTGATTACATTGAGGATAATTATTGAATGGGAGTGTTCTTTCTGCACAGATTGTAACTATAGAATATACAAACAAATAGATTGGTTCACTAATTTTACATCACAGATCCAGTTTAACCATGTAGAGTTTAGAAGCTTCTGACTTAAAACTAGTTTTACTAAATTTCTGAGGTGATTTTTTTCTTTAGGCATTAGATTAAGTTGGAACTAAATCCCATTCTGCATCTTTCCATTTATTTTTTGGCAGTACATGTCAAGTTCTAATGTAGTGAAATGCAAACAGCAAGAAGTTTTGCCAGATATCCTCTACCTAGAAGAATATTGGCTGCTTTGATATACCTGTGAATCATCCGCCTTTGGCAACATTTGTGCAAATAATGCAGTCCCCTAGCTATACCTCACCAATTGTAGGTGCATGTTTATATAATTACTGGGACCACCTAATTTTACAAATAAGTTGCGTTTCCTGTAATCTTGCCTTCAATATATGTATATACATCTGTAGCATCTGCAGCTCTCTCTCTGTCGTGCTCTACTTCCCTTATGCAGCAGTCTCCTTTTCAACTGCTCCACTGACTATACACAGTGGGCCCTATCTTTTGGCCAAACCATATCCTCACATTTGTAAGTTTTGAAAGTTCGTTATGCATAAATAGACATCTCTATTCTCAATGCAGATGTCTCCACATTTAAGTGCAACTAAACATGTCTACTCAGCTGTGAGCAGTGTCTTTCTGGTAACCGCATAATTTATAGACAATGCATTCCCTGTTCCATTAAGGGATCCATCAAATAGTGATGCACAGTCAAAACTCATCATCCAAAAGCAAAATCACGCATAATCCATGTCTTGTGGTCAAGGCTTTACATGATCCTCCAAAGCACTATCTGCATTATGCACGACATCCTTAGTATGCATCTCACTTAACAAAAATCTGAATCTCGAACCTGCATAATGATATGCGAAATGTGGTGTCTCCTCAATATACACCAACACCTGAATCACATTACAGACTCAATCAATCTGATCACACTCTTGAGCTAAATCAATCACAACCAAGGGGGAATAACAAAGTACAAGCTATCTATCTTACATCCTGCATCTGTCCTAAGTCATTGTTTGTCATCTGTACTCTATAACTCTCAAATATCCATCAGATCAATGGTATAAAGAACACTATAATACTACTACAACCCAACAATGTTTGTATAGCAACTAATCATCCCACTGGAATACATAGGTAACCATCTGATTTGTAGGAAAAAGAACTGTATACATAGCTCACACAAACCTCTGAACGAAGTCAAATGTGGGTACATAGACTAATTTATTTGAGTATTTTACTAATTTATTAGTCTGACGATTTTCATTAAGTTCGGGTTAAGATTTGGTAGATTAATTGCATTATTGCCAGGAATCAGACTTGTTGCATATCTTAGAGTGGTCTGGATACTTAAATTTACCTGAGTATCGAAAGTTTGTATTGAAACCCAAACATTCATTTGTACTTATGATCTAAAGAAGAAATGGCCTATACAATGACTTGAAGCTTTGGTCTTATTTTAGAATGAGAACAGGGAATTGGTTTTAAGTCCCATCTGTTGGTTGATTTCAGAGCCTTACTAAGAATCTGAGTAGACTAATTTGTTTTTGTGTGTTGAGAGAAACGATTTTTCATGATAATGCTGCAAACTCTTTTCAAGTATGAAGTTATTCCTAACTCTTTCATCACATTAACATAAGATATTGAACATGCAGTTTAAGAACAAATAAATTCTACAATTATAACAATAGTAAACCAAAATATCATACGCACCAGGCCCTTACGATGTATTGAAATGGTGGCAGAGGATCCAGTTTGCATGGACCTTTACCCTGCGTATAACAAACAATTCTAAATGCAGTTAAGCCCAAGCTCGTAGGAAGAGGAAAAAGCTTTATCTTGTTGTAAGTTAGCATTCCCATGGTCTTTGCAACATGGGGGTATTATTAGTGTTTGTTGAAAGAATTGGAGATCCCAAAGAAATAAAATTACCCTAATTAGTTGTTCTTAAACCTTCTCTGTATGTGTGAATGCATAGTTTTTAGTAATGCAGTTTTTTGGGCTGATCTTATGGAAGTGTGCCTCAATTCTTTGATGGGATTTATGGCTTCAACAAACTGTCATTTGTATCCATGGTAGGAGCCAGACTAGCCGCACCTCAGCAATTTCTTTGGCAGCCTTTTAATTGTTTTTGTAAATGATCTCTGTGATTCTAGCCTGCAGAGATTACACTATTGATTTCAGGTAATCTATTTTGAATTAGTTCCTTTAGCTTGAATTTTATCAACAGATTTTATGATGAATTGATATCACTTTATCAATACCAGTGAGGAATTTACTATTAGATTATGCGCTCCGAAATGCAGAAAAATCATATCGTGAATGAAAAATACACAAACAAATTATCTATGTATTATGTGTTCAATTCTGCAACCACATTGTAAGAATCTTCTTTTAGTTCTTTTCTAAATTGTTTAATAATTCAAGTTTTATTCTCATTTTACTCTGTACTAAAACATTGATAAAGTATGACAGGGACTACTAAATCAGTGCTCTGTGCAATACAAAATCAACCGGAAAAAAACGCACAAAAATATCTAGCAAAGCAAAATTATTATAAAACGCACAAAAATATCCAGCAAAAATATCCAGCAAATTATATAATACTATCGGCGTCCTTACAGCCCCTCTGGGCGCAAGTGCTAGTTAATCTAATTATTAAAAAAAGGTCTTCCTACAAAATGTCAAAACATGTGCATAACAACACGTATTATTAATCCCTATCATAATAAATAGTATACTATTAATGAAATTAATTAATATTAAGATCCGATGAGAGCCCTCACAAATATCTGCCCTGCCCTTCGGGTCAAACATTACAACATTAAAGAACAGTGTGAACGCTTTGTCGGCGGATTGTCAATAGAAATCAAAATCATTTTGAATTTGTATTTAAGAAAATAGAAGGAAAGCACTGTAACAAATTGATTGTCATGCTTAAGCCATTCCAACCGTATCTTTGTCCACACTCCGAGTTTTTATATTCCAAATTGACCATTGGTGGACGAGACCAGGAGCAGCAGTTCACTATAAATAACGTAATCATGCAAGGGAGAATAAACCCAAGCAAAATCTGAAGACACCAACATGGCAGCGTACACGTTTAAGAGGCTCTTGCTATTATTTCTGCTCATGGCGGTGTGCAAGGCAACATCATCAAATTCCAATGAAATGGAAAAATTCGATCCACTGATGGAAAAGCTTATGGCCTACGGCAACATTCCGGGAGCTCAGTTGGCTGTGGCGAAAGATAGTCATCTCAAATATTTCAAAGCATTTGGAGTCGCCAATTTACAAAATGGCGAGTTACTCACGACCCGCCACATTATGAGATACAACAGCATCTCCAAACTCTTCACAGGAGTCGCCATTCTCGAACTTATTCAAGTACTCTAACCAAAGCTAAACAGTATAAATTCTTACCATATATATTAAAATCTTCGTATATGTAGTAAGCACAGTAAATTGATTTCTTGGGGTTTTTGACACAGGAAGGGCAGCTGAGTCTCGAGGACAAACCCTTTGCTTTTCTCGACAACCTCTCACCTCCAAGAGGAGCTGTGGTCGACCCACGATTATACAACATTACAATACAAAATATGTTACAGCACTGTGGAGGGTGGAATGACAGCTTACCAGAACGCAACGTTTTCATACTCCCAGTGGCTCTCTACGCATCACACGATCTGGGCCACCCTGCGCCTCCTACAGTCTACGACGCCATTCGTTACATTATGGGCGTACCGCTGGATTTCGAGCCTGGGTCTGCCATGCACTACTCTACTTTGGGTTATTCTATTCTTGGAAGAGTCGTTGAGAAACTCACAGGAATGACATATGCAAATTATATGCAGAAACATATTTTCATTCCATTGGGTCTCACTGAGCTGGGACTGGCAGAATCCCGCGAAGAACGTCTAGCACAAAATGAGGCTCACTATTATGGCTTTGACGGCGTCGACAACCTCCTGCTTTCCATATTTCCAGGCCAAGGTTACGTCAATGGCAGCTATGGTATCGTGGATTACCCAAATCTCGACTCGACGGCGGACTGGAGGGGAAATGCTGTGGACTTGGTTAGATTTATGGATCACATTGACGGCCTTCGGCTACCTGCGATTCTGAAATCGCATATGGTTCACATGATGCTGAATGCTCCAATGCCCTCTAACAGAAGTACAAAAGGAGATCGTTACCTGGATCGTTCGAGGGGACTGAATGTTTATGTGAGTGTGGGTAGAGACGGAAAACTGAAGAGTTTTCGGTACGCCGGTGGAGGCAATGGGGCCATGTCTGTGGTGATGAGACTCGTGGAAATCAATGTAACGTTTGCGTTTCTATTGAACACTTGTCCTCTCGGGGAGTTTATGTATGATGCCATAGGTAACCTCACCAGTCTTGCTCACACTATTAAGGATTGGCCAATCGACCTTACTGCCTAATAATAATCCTTCGTGTGTAGAAAAATAAGGTTTTGTGGGCTGGTCTCTACTATTTATACGAAGTATGATAATCGAGGGAATAGAATACAAATTTTAAGCTTAATTTGATTTGTGTATAATTATTAATTTTTGGTTAGTATATATTTCTATGAGTATTTATTTGGTTGAATTTTGTATTATTTTAATAAGATATTTTGTTATAATAGTATTTTGATGTTAAAATGATAGGAGAAATAAGTTGTTTTTTAAATTTTTAATAGTGGAATATTTATTTAAGTGCATTTTTAAGTTAATTTTTTTTTTTACTTCATGGATGTCATCTTTTAAAGATATAAATATACATTCAAATAATCAAACATAAGAAAGTAGGGTTACAAGTTGCTTTAAAGAATCATTTCTTATAATTACAAAATAACATATTAGCTTTATGAGTTATCTGAAGACTAATAATACATTAAATTATCTATACGAATATTTATAGAACAAGTGATAAGCATCTAAGATCATTTTTTTTGTATATTAAAAACCGTTATAGAAGATATCAACTAATTATGTATGCACCAACTAATTCTCAAGATCGTTAGATTCTACTTTGTTTCTAATCTACAAACATTTCATATCTAAAAATATAAATATATGGCTTGAATATGACTTATATTGCGTACAATTCCAATACCTTGGAGATATATGTGCATTGTAAATATTAAGCTATATCAATAAAGGTTATATTCAACCAAAAGTATTACTAAAAATATAAATATATGGCTTGAATATAACCAAAAGTATTACTAAAAATATAAATATATGGCTTGAATATGACTTATATTGTGTACAATTCCAATACCTTTGAGATATATGTGCATTGTAAATCATAAGCTATATCAATACAGGTTATATTCAACCAAAAGTATTACAGAAGTCACGGTAATGCCATAACATTGATAGATGAAAATCTAAAAATAAAATCACTAAGATAAGAAATGAAAATTGATTCCAAAGAAACAAAATCATCATGATATTTTTTGTGATATAGAAGTTAAAAATTAATATTTACTAATTATATATTGATTAAAAATGAGAGGTTACAAAAATAGATCCCTATTTCTAACCAAATCAAGGGAGCAAAAATTATTATATAAAATAGCATCATTTTTAGATTTACAAATATCCTTTGATATGCCTAGTAATTAATAAATTGGAAGTTTTAGTAGCTCTTTCTATAAACCCAACCTTCATGAGATATCACTAATAACATTTGTAGAATGAAAAATGACATCCCTCCTTGCAAATTTGTGAAATATTTGAGCGAACAATAATGAAGGGATCTATTTTATCTCCCCTATAGCTCCACCATATTAGTAATAACACATCCATGATTGTCTACATGAAAACATGAATTGTAGATAAAATTATAAATATGAACATCCATGATTGTCTACATGAAAACATGAATTGTAGATAAAATTATAACTATGAACATCCATGATTGTCTACATGAAAACATGAATTGTAGATAAAATTACAAATATGAACATGTAGAAATTTCTCATTAGAAATGCACAACTTAATTAGAATTAATATATTCTATGATAGTATAGAATGTTGCAAAGTGAAGTGACAAAAGTTGCCGGAATAATTATAAAATTAATGTGAATGAATACAAAATATCCATGATACTTGAATAGGAGTTAATAAATCATTTAATGAATGGCATAGTAATGAATATTTAAAATACCATATTTAAGTGATCTCCCATTATCATATTGGAAGGTTATGGAATTACCTAAAGATGTTCAATTTTTCTATAAAATTATTATTTTTAAATGATGTACATGCATTCTAGAATCATGATTGAATTTGCACCTTACAACTAATTATGTTGGAAAGAGTAGTGAAAGATGAAACCACTACAACTACTACTCATGTGGCTAATACTAATTAAATGGTTTTGTATCAATTGTAACTAAATAATACATGCGGATTTTATAATTTCACAAGGTATTTATCACCCATGGAATTCTTATGGAATAAATATCACATCTCTCAATAAATGGATAAATATCTTCATGTGTGATTGGGGGTAAGAGTGCATTTACTTGAAATAGTTAATAATCAATATTAGATTACAAATTTTATTATAAATTGTCTTAGTAGGGAAAACATACATAAGCAAGTCCCACTTTTTGATAAAAACTAAAAATACTACTCAAAAACATGTCAAAATTTTATTAGGTTCAATTGAAAGTGTAATTGAAAGTCTCAATCAAAATTAGTGGTTGCATTTATGATACCTCCTAGTGATACAAAACTCCTTTTATCAAGGCCCCCTTAGAAAACTATATGTAGGATGGAAAGGTGATCAAATGTTATTATATGCTACCCTCATGACAACCTTTCCTAATCGTATCATCATGTTACAATTTTATAAAATAAAACAATCAACTTCACATCATACACACAAGAGTCAAATGAAATCACCTGGAAAAAAAATTGTATCCGCATACTGGAGCTAATAAATATGGTATTACTCTCTAAATAAATAAAATAAATAAATATAAAAAATATCAAGATATATTCACACAAGATAATGTAGTTAATTATGTTATTGTTAAAAAATATAGAAAATATATTTGTAATAATTGCATGCACTAGTTCAAAAATTCAAGTAGGAAACAAATGCAAGGAGAAGCTTCATATTCCAATATACTATGAACCTTAGAAAGAGCATGAAAAAAAAGTCAAACAAAAGAAAATAAATAAAATCTTACCAAAAACAAAAACATTTGAAATTGAGATTTTCTCCAACAATTTGGGATGTGGATTTTCTTAGACATAAAATTTACATATTTTAACATATAGTTAGTATAAGTTCAATGTATAAAATACATATGATGGTGTCTCAATTTATAATTTTTTGTGAAGGACAATGGATGTTGAAAATGTGATGAGAAGGTAAAAAATGGAAGATGAATGAGAAGAATTTATTAAGAATGAACAAATATTGAAGGGCCATAGTCGAGGTTATTTTAATGTGGAAGGCTAGGATTCACATACCAAAAATAGTAAGTTGTTGCAACCATATAGTATGTGGGAGAAAACTGCATTTAGGACCCCCTTTATTCCTAAAATTTGATGGAGGTAATATATCCATAATTAAATAATAATTATTTTATCCATGTGAGGTGAAAATAGGCTAATAGTGTGTGAGAGTGAAAATGAGCTAAGTAAATAATAGACTTTTAGACATTTAAATGGATGTCTCATCTTTATGAAACTATTTGCTCTATAATTGATTGAATACAACCCTTATTATTCAATTAGCTATCTAATTTCCATCCCCTTATTAGTTGAGTAATATTTTATTATTTTATTAATAAAATAACTATTTGTCCACTATTCATCACTATTCACCTGCACCTATTTCTAGCCTAAACTAGTTAATCATCTTCCTCCTATAGTTTACCTTTGATAAATAAATTCAATTTTTATTTATCTAAATCCCCCATCCCCAGCCAAAAAATTAAATAAATATCTTATTTACAATTTGATTTTCTATTTTTTACATTTTTCATTAAATTTGCTAAAGTCATTTAAATTCATAATCCCTGACTTGCGCGACCAAATGATAGTTAAACCCCTTAATATCCACCACATCCTCCAATAGGTATAATGGAATGAGTGTTTTCTACACAAGGCATGAGACTTTGTGCATGTGACACAGTCTTGGTACCATATCACATGTGTCAAAGGACTTGTATGTCCCTCAAGAGTATGCCAAAGTACCCCTTTAGGCTTGTCCACCCAATTTTCCCAAGGAAAATCTCCACCCTTGATTTTCTCCTTAATCCATATCCCTCCATATAATCTATCCAAATGAGGATACTTTTCCTCCTCTCATATTCCTATGGATCTCAACCATTATGAGCTAGTCATCTCATTTTTTAATCCTAACCATTTGATTTTATAGCCAAAAGTCTATAAATTGGATGCCATCCTAATCCATATTATAATATATTCAAATGCAACCTTATGCTACTAGCAAGAGCACACAAGCATCAATATGATTGAGAACAACCACCTCATCTTGGTGCAATAAGGGTTAACTTGGTAAGATCTATGTTTTCATTATGGTTTGTTACTCTTCTGCATAATCTAAGTATTGTTTGTATTTTGGGTAAAATAGGATAATATGATTTTTTCTTCTTCTTGCATTCTCAAAATTGCATGTACACATATTTTACAACCATAGTGAGAATCACATCCCTTTCACTAAAATCATTTTTGCAAATTCTAGCTATTTTATGTTCACAAGATAGTTTAGTAGTTTCACCAATAATTTCAACATATATATCGTGCATTGTGTGATAGCTTTGTCTTGAGGCATCTTTAACACATTTTTATCATTTTATTTTTCATTTATCTCTCAATTTTTTGATATGGAAGTATTTAAATAGAATATCATATAAATTCCTAAATTCACTCACAAACTCTTATTATGCAAGTTATAACTTTTTTATTCATAAGATTATCATTTTTAGAGCTTCTATATGTTTCAACATATGCATCTGCAAAATAGCACATATGGTTTGTAAATCAACATATCTATTTTATGCTTATAAAATTATTTTTTGTACAATTTTAACTAATTTTGCTCTCATTTTTGTTAGAAGTTGATTTTTTAGGGGGATATGTTGCTAAAATCATCATTCACCCTCTATGTTACAACCAAAAAATAAACCAAAATTATATTTTTGACTAGTTAAAACAATTTATATACAAGCTTCAGATTTCAATACATCCCTTCACAAATCGACACATGTGTGACTTGTTTCAAAAAAAAGCATTGACAAGAATAATTTTTTGCATTTTTCATATTTCACTATATGCACTTGTATTTTAGTGTATGCGCTATGTATTTTAGCATTCTATCATTTCCTAAATCATCACCATCATCATCTAACAATACATGCATGGTTCATATATTACATCTAAGCATTCTACTATCCAACCCCTTATTTGTGCAGCTTGTAATCACTTGTCAAAGGAAAACATCATAAATTACTAAGACTTTGTTTATGGAAATCAAATGTTGAAGACATCTTTTTACCACTAGTCTAGACTCACTTGAGCTTCATAAGGGGAATTGAACATTTTATGCCATACTTGTGGGGCCTAATTAACAATATTCTCTCTCCTCACACCCTTGGGTGATCTTCAAGATCAAAATATTAAGATTCTCTTTTTATTTTTATTTTTATTTTATCCAATGAATCCACTTATGTATCCTCTCCCCTTTCACTTCATGTGATCTTCTATGAACAAATGTGATTGGATCATCCTTCTAGGGGCATACCTATGAATTTTATCACCCTAAGGGATAACCCCAACTCTAGTGTTCTGGAGGAGTATTAAATGTGGGGGTGAATTGAAAGACATGCCTCTTGGAAGTGGAATATTTTTAATCTATCTAAACCCCTAAGAACTCTATACCTTCAATAAGTGACCATGGTGATCATGGATTATCCTCTCCTCCCTATTATTTGACATTTTTTCCTATCAAAACCTAGATAATACTTTTATATTAATCCCTAGTCATATTTATCCATTTAATGCCTTACTCCATCCCCTCATCCTTTTTTTTATCATCACAACCAATAATTTTTTTTTATCAATATTTCTCTTCATCCAGTTGAAAATTTAAAATACTAAGAGGGGGGGTGAATCATCATTCTATTAAACTTTTGAACATAACTTATCCAATCACCAAAACATATTAACAAAAATAAAGAATTAAAGCATGAATCATTCACAAAGTCACAAAACACATGAACACTAGACTTTTTACATGGAAAACCCAAATGGGAAAAACCACGGTGAGGATTAGCTCACAATATATTATATTCAGATATAGTATATTATTTGGGCTCACTACCAAGACACACTATCCTTATAAGGCTCACAACTAGAGTTAAATACAATACAAAATAGCTCACTACCAAAGTATGAACTGATACAAAGTGCACCTTCCTTGTGTTATATTTTAGTTCCTTTGAAGCTCTATATATAAAGTACTACTCTACTTAGTAGTCTCTTAATAACTCTACTCTTATTCTGAATTGTCACCATTGAATTCACATTTTCACATCATATGAGACCACTTGTGCTTGATATGTCATTGATGCTCACTCCTCTATCTTCTCAGATCCAAAATATCTCATATATATATACCCAATTACATACGGACACATCAATTAGGTCAACCTAATTCGATGTAAATGAAATTAATCCAAAATAGCTTTTGTCGACACCACACATGATTCAAAATCATCTTCACACCTAAGAAGAACATGTAATACTTAATTTAGGTTGGCATGGATCTAAAATAGATCTAACTAACATCTACAATGTGCAATTAAACTTCTCAACACATATCATGTATTAGGTTGGCCAGGAATTGGACCTAATCACAAAAACTTTCAATCATAAATACACTTCCCAATACACTGAACTTCCATATTCGATCTATCTTCAAATTTACATTTCACCGACATCAATGAGACTATCTTTAGAACCACAACACAAAAAACATTATTCTCAAGGAAATGTAGACTGTTTCACATTGATACATCGAACAAAGAGATGGCAATGATATACATTGTTGAACTCCGTCATTGATGTCTTCTAGTCCACTTCACAAAAATTCACAAGATCTTAAATATAGTTGTATAAGCTAGTCTTAGTGATATGGTTAAAAGCTTAGAGTTATACCTCTTCTTGTGGTGAAGTGTAGACCCAAAAAATGAAGCACTAAACCACAACGTCATCAAAAGAGAACACTTAGCCAAATTCCTGACAGATAATCTTTTTGATATAGTTAGTACTGAACAAAGGACACCAAAAATTCTTCCCCACAATGTTGACATCAATGATGACACTGGGTCATCCAAATCAACTGATGTATGTACACTTCATGCTCATGTTGTCAAACTGCATCAACAATGACAATCTTCCAAACCTCCAACAAGCTCCTCCTTTGTCATTGATGGCAACATGCATATTAAAAAAACATTTTTTGTGCCATAAATCAATATTTATGTCCTCCTAAACTTATCTCCCCCTTTCATAATTAAACTTGACTAAATCCAAAAAGGTTTTCCAACCATCCAAAATGTAATTATTACTTTCCAAGTGTATTAAAAAAATATTTTTCTTCCCACTATGTCTCCCCCTTTTACATCAATGGAAAAGGTCATGCAAGGGCCTAGTATGCTCCCATTGGACATATATATGTATGCATCTTCTTCAAAAGGAAAAAAAAATGATCATAAAGGAAAGAAATGTCAACCTGAAGATGTAGATCCTTTGAGTTTCTTTAGGGTATCCTGCCAAGTAGATTTTCCTTCTTCCCAAGAACTTTTTGCATCTAGAAGAGTCTTACATAGTAGTTCAAGCTTTGTTAGAGACTCTTTTCCTTCTTCCACAGTGTTGGGGATGAGGTTTATTTCTGATAATTTATGAGCACTAGCAAGGGCACTCGATATAGGGGTGTGATTTATCTTTACTAAGTCCCTTAGTGCCACATATTCTTTGATTGTCTTTGTCCTCTAATTCTGTAAAGAACATAAATTTTCATGCAACTGCATAATGTAAGAACACTTGTGATTGTTGCTATCACTTGCTAAATCATAAACATATGCTTGAGTGTCGATTTGAATTTGAATTTGATTCATTTCATCCTTTGTAATTTGTGTCCAGTTAGACCACTTCAGGCAATATGATATTAAGTTTTGTGCTTCTTCTTCACATGTTTGAACATCCTTCAATCCCTTCAAAGTTCTATGATGTACATCTGCACATTTATTTTTGACATCTTATAGATTTTCCTCTGTAGTCCTTGCTTCTAACCCATTTCTAGTTTGTTCTTTTAGTCCGGAGATGTACTCTTTTAACAAATCAACCATATTTCTAATATTTTCTATAGTAGGCACTGATGTATTAATGCTTTCACAGAGGATTACCTCTTGTAAAAATTTTATAGCTTCATTCATTTCATGTGCACTTCCTTTTTCATGCTCATGTTGGACCACATCAGTTTTCAATCTACCTTCTTTCTCTGTAACATCTTGCTTAATTTCAACTTGAGGAATAACAATGTTTTTCCTTTTCTTACCTATCCTCCTAGAACTATCAGAGGCTTCAGTTTTAGACTTGTCCTCGAAGCCTGATCTTCTAGGGTCCTTAGGGCTTCCTAGAAACACTTCCGCATAATGAATGAATTCCTCCTCAGTCAGTTCATAATTCAATTTAGAAGTCCAAACAAGTCTAGGCTCAATTGCTTCCATGAAGAAAAATTCAGTGGAGACAAGGAAATTAATATCTCTAGAGTACCTTTCCACTACACTCTTGGGGATTCTTATTTTTCATTCATTCTCATCTAAAACTTTCCAAAGAATGTTGTAAGAGCATCCTCTTGAGCACCTAGTCCACCAATATTTCTCATAAGATTTATTATTTGATGTGCAACTGGTTCTATATTGTACCACTCTACTTTTCTAATTATCGGTATTTCCTTCATGAAGTAGAAAATTAAACAAATTATCAAAATACTATACTTGAATGTATGCTTTTTTTCTTGTTGATTTCCTTTCAATTCTTCATCAAATGTTGTAGGAGTAACTCACAAAGATCATAATCAACAACATTTATAATCATGTTAAGTGCAATGTGAGTAGCAGTAGCAAAGAATATATAGTCATTGTTAGGTAGGTATATTTTATGTCCAATAAGTATTGCAGCATACCGGATACCCATATTCCCAAATGAACTTAAGGTGAGTTCCTTTCCTTCAAGAGTTACACCAGTCTTTTCAATTAATTCCTTGAGATTGAAAAACTTCTACCCTGGAACTAGTCCAGAGGATCATAAACTAGTTACATCCCTTATTGCTTCCCTAGTTATTGAATATGCATTGCCAATCTAGATAGATTCATCATGAATCTTGCTCAATACAATTATAATGTACCTTATTGAATTCAAACAATGGAAACTTCCACCACACATCCATTTTCTTTTCAATTAGGGTTTTGTATTCCGATTTTATGGTATCGACATTTTCTTGTAATTCACTTGTCCATAAAACACATAATTTATTAGACATTTCTTCTATTTTCCCATGAATGTATGCACAAGTATCCTCAATAGGTGAAAGTCCAAAGGGAGTGCTGGAAAATGTACCCATCGGGTCTTCCAACAGAACTTTCCAAGAATGCCTCTTAAATTTAGCTTGTGGTCTCTCTGAGACATTTACTACCTTTGACCCTTCCATTATGTCTAAAATAAAATTTCCATAAAATAATTTAGTATGTAGAATACCTCTTGAATTTGCTTCTACAAAAAATAGGGTTTTGATGCTCTACTTTTGGGAGATGCCTCAAATCCACTTCTTCTTCTTCAATTTACTTCTCCTTCGCATCAACTAAATGTATTCTCAAATATATTTTTAACTCCATGATTTGACCCATACTAATAAATTCTTCAAAAAAACTAATAAACTTTGAAACCTTACATCCACAATTAATTTATAGAAGCTCCACAAACTTTCACATTGCAACATTTCCTTCCACAACTTTCTTCTATAGATTCAAAAATTCCTTTTCCATGATATATCTTTGTGCCAAGTCTTGACACCTTATATTTCCAGGGGGTTATTAGGATTTTCTATTATTGCTCCCCCCTACACCCATTCCTTGGTTTGATTTTCAAGTGAATCATCTACACCAAAGGGAGGGAAAGATGCAGTTGAAGTTCCTAATTCATCTATATTCTCAGACTCGAATTTCTTTCTCCATATCTTTTCCATTTCCTTCTTAACCCTAGAAGGATCAATTTTCTTCATGAGTTCATTCCTCTTTACTGGATTAGACTATCTTCTATTTTTTCTTTTGCAAACTCTTGAAATATTTTTGGGCTTGTTGCAAAAGTAGCACACAACACTTCAAAAACTTCTATTCATCCTTGATCTGCACTAGTTAGCCTTATTTCATAATACATTTCATGTATAACATAACCCATTGAAAGATTAAAACATTCTCCCATTATTATATATATTCATCATCTGACTTCTACACTTAGTACTTCTATGTCCAAATTTCTTGCATGCAAAACATTGTCTAGAGAAGGATCCAACATTTTGATTCATTCTTCTCCTACATTCTATTTGTTTATGTCTAAATTTATTGCATGAAAAAAAAATACCATTGAAAGATGGGCACCTAAATAAGCATTTGGTTGTTTGATAGAAGGTCTTCTAGCATTGCTTCTTTGATTTCTTAATTTTTTCCTATTACCTTGAATCTTCTTTTGATTTTCAACCTTGGTAGGTGTTTGATTTTCTTTTGAACTTTGTCCTTCTTCAAGTCCCAAACCACCTTTTTCCTTAGAGGGTTTCTGTATTGCAATCAATTCATCAAGAATTTTAGTACTTATTTTGAATTTCTCCTCATGTATTCTTACCTTGTCTAGATCAGATCTAAGATTTACCTCTTCTTATTCAAGTCTAGAGCATTCTTTGGTCTTGGTTTGTACCAATGCATTCATACATTCCTCAATCCTTCCTTTTTCTTCCATTTTCACTTTTAGTCTGATGATTTCTTCATTTGCTTGCTTCAACTATACATTGATGTCCCTATGTCTTTCTCTAAACTTCTTGATTTGCTCTCTTAGATTTTTGATGCATCCATTTGCTTCTCCTAGGCTTTCCTTTAGAGTTTTGTTCTCAGTTTCAACTTTGTCAAGATCTTCAAGAGAAAACTTAATTTCTTCTTTTCCAATTGTGCAAAAATTTATTTTGGAGGAATAGGACACTTCTTGTTAGCCATATGTTCAAACTTCCAAGATATTCCTCAAGATATTAGGCTGTTTTGAAGGAACCAAGCTCTGATACCAATTGTTGAACATTCAAAATACTGAGGGGGGAGGTGAATAAGTATTCTATAAATTTTTTTGAACATAGCTTATCCAATCACCAAAACATATTAACAAAAATAAAGAATGAAAGCATGAATCATTCACAAAGTCACAAAACACATGAACGTCGAGATTTTTACATGGAAAACCCAAAATGGGAAAAACCACGGTGATGATTATCTCACAATATATTATATCTCAATATAGTATATTACAGGGGCTCACTACTAGGACACACTATCCTTATAAGGCTCATAGCTAGAGTTAAATACAAAACAAAATGGCTCACTACTAAATTATGAACTAATACAAAGTGCACCTCCCTTCTATTATATTTTAGTTCATTTGGAGATTTGTATATAAAGTATTGCTCTGCTTAGTAGTCACTCAACACCTCTGCTCTTATTTTGAACTCTCACCACTAAATTTTCATGTTCACATTATATGAGATCACTCATGCCTGATATGTCATTTATGCTCACTCCTGTATCTTCTCACCAAAAATAGATTTAGGGAAAGAGGAATCCCTAATGGTCTCCTAGGGTCTTTCGCACCAAGTATTCTTGGTGTTCATTCAAATATTAGGGGTTTAAGGCATGTGATGTGTGTGAATGTGTATAGGTGCAATTATTTAAATGCAATAAACTAAAAATGGAAGCTAACTATTAATGTAAAACCTAGAGAATGCAACTATGTTTGAAAACACATAATGATATGAAAATATGTACAAGATGACCTAGAAATGTAAACTAAACTAAATAGAAAACTATGAAATAGAATGTGTGCACCTGTAATGTAAAGAAGGATGAGATGGAGGTCTGTAATCTCAAAAAAAATGATGCAAAAGCTGACTGGGACACTTGTGCCAATCTAGGTGACTTAATCTAGTCTCTGAGAAAATCTGCTGAAACAGGTTTCAGGCAAAAGGGTACTCAAATCTACAAATTTTTTTTCTGAGCCTAGCAGTAGGACTAATTCACTATTAGTGGCAACTTAGTCCACTTTCAGGTGCAATATATAGCTCCAAGTCTGATCTTCTGCTCCTGGCAAGTTTTTGGATCCGAAAGTAAAGCATCTAGTTTATGAGTGTCCCCCAAGCCTCTTTTAGGGTTTTTGAAACCTTGAAGGGCTTTGGAAAGTTTTCAAAGACTTTTCCACCTTGGTTCTTTTCCAAATTTGCACATAAGGCCTAAAAATCACACTAAGAGGGAAAACTTGTTGATTGTTACGACATGGGGGTTTGCCTTGGTCAAACCCCTTTTGATTAATCAAACCAAAACAATGAAATAATGTAATGAAGCATGAAACAATGGAGTTTACCTTGCCATGATGGTTGATCTTGAGTTGGAAAAATGGTTGATTCAACCCTTGAATGCTTCTTGAGAGATGTCTTTGTGACTGAGAATACTCAAACCCTAGTTTTCTTGAGAAGAATAAGTGATAAGTGATTGAGAAGAGAGGAAAAGGGAAGACTGAGACTAGAAGACGATGAAAAATGAGGGGGAAAACCCTTATTTATACATGTTGTGCCCTAATTTCTTGAAAAATAACACATCACATGTTGACCTTAGGATTTAGGAGACAAAGTCCCACAATAATTTTAAGTTAAATTTGATTTTTAAGCCACATGGGACTATGTCAGCCAAGGTGGTGACTTAGTCCACTTGGGAAATTTTGATCGATTTTCGAGGATTAAGAGGTGATTATTGATGTTTTTCAGGATTGTCTTTCAAAACACACTAAAGGAGGACCTATAATTGTATTAAGGGGTCATTATACCATAAGAAAGGGTTCACTTGGTGATGGAAAGCCTAGAAAAGTGTGAGGGTTAGGTACAACACCTTACAACACTTTAGACTAAGGCTTGGAAAGGGGTAAAAAGAGGTTATTTAGCTGACTTATGATAAAAGGGTCCTAGAAAAGTGAGGAAATGTTTTACAACACTTCACAACACCTTTGAAAAACACCATAGAATCTAAGTAAAACTAGGCCAAAAACCATAAGAAAGGGCCCAAATGAGTGAAAAGTGTGAAGGTTACACTTTTTGGTGACACAAATATAAACAAAAATAAACCAAAATAAATTTTTTCGGCACCACACATAATTCAAAATCATCTTCACGCCGAAGAAAAATGTGCAATACTTAAGTTATTTGGAATGGATCTAAAATAGGTCCAACTAAAATTTGTAATATATATTTAAACTTCTCAACACATCTCATGTATTAGGTCATCCAAGAATTGTACCTAATCACAAAAACTTCCAATCATACATACACTTCCAAATACATGTAACTTCTAGATCCGATCTTTCTTTAAATTCACGTTTCTCTTATTTTGAACTCTCACCACTAAATTTTCATGTTCGCATCATATGAGATCACTCATGCTTGATATGTCATTTATGCTCACTCCTCTATCTTCTCAGCTCTAAATATCTCATATATATAACCAATTACATTCACACACATCAATTAGGTTGGCCTAATTAGATGTTCAACCACCAAAAATAGATTTAGGGAAAGAGGATTCCCTAATGGTCTCCTAGGGTCTTTCACACTAAGTATTCTTGGTGTTCATTCAAATATTAGGGGCTTAAGTCATGTGATGTGTGTGAATGTGTATAGGTTAAATTATTTGAATGCAATAAACTTAAAATAGAAGCTAACTATTAGTGTAAAACCTAGAGAATGCAACTATGTTTGAAAACACATAATGATATGCAAATATGTACAAGATGACCTAGAAATGTAAACTAAACTAAATAGAAAACTATGAAGTAGAATGTGTGCACCTTAAATGTGAAGAACGATGAGATGGAGGTCTGTAATCTCAAAAAACATGATGCAAAAGTTGACTGCGACACTTGTGCCAATCTAGATGTCTTAGTCCAGTCTCTGAGAAAATCTACCGAAACAGGTTTTGGGAAAAAGGGTACTCAAATGCAAAGAAAAACCTTTTTGAACCTAGAAGTGGGACTAATTCACTATTAATGGCAACTTAGTCCAATTTTAGGTGCAATATATACCTCCAAGTCTGATCTTCTACTCCCGGCAAGTTTTTGGATCTGAAAGTGAAGAATCTATTATGTGAGTGTCCCCCAAGCCTCTTTTAGGGTTTTTGAAACCTTTAAGGGATTTGGAAAGTTTTCAAACACTTTTACACCTTGGTTCTTTTCCAAATTTGCACATAAGACCTAAAAATCACACTAAGAGGGAAAACTTATTGATTGTTAGGGCATGGGGGTTTGCCTTGGTCAAAACCCTTTTGAGTAATCAAACCAAAACGATGAAATAATGTAATGAAGAATGAAACAATGGAGTTTACCTTGCCATGATGGTTGATATTGAGTTTCAAAAATGGAGGATTCAACCCTTGAATGCTTCTTGACAGATGTCTCTGTGACTGACAATACTCAAACCCTAGTTTGCTTGAGAAGAATAAGTGATAAGTGATTGAGAAGAGAGGAAAAGGGAAGACTGAGACTAGAAGAAGATGAAAAATGAGGGGGAAAACACTTAATTATACATGTTGTGCCCTAATTTCCTAAAAATATCACATCACATGCCGAACTTAGGGTTTAGGAGACAAATTCCCAAAAGAATTTTAAGTTAAATTTGATTTTTAAGCCACATGGGACTATGTCGCCCAAGGTGGCGACTTAGTCCACTTGGGAAATTTTGATTGGTTTTCAAGGATTAAGAGGTGATTATTGATGTTTATCAGTATTGTCTTTCAAAACGCACTAAAGGCCCTATAAGTGCCTTAAGGGGTCATTATACCATAAGAAGGGGTTAACATGGTGATGACAAGCCTAGAAAAGTGTGAGGGTTAGTTACAACACCTTACAACACTTTAGAATAAGGCTTGGAAAGGGGTAAAAAGGGGTTATTTAGCTGAATTATGATGAAAGGGTCCTAGAAAAGTGAGGAAATGTGCTGCAACACTTCACAAAACCTTTGAAAAACACCTTAGAATCTAAGTAAAACTAGGCCAAAAACCATAAGAAAGGGCGCAAATGAGTGAAAAGTGTGAAGTTTACACTTTTCGCGACACATATGTAAACAAAAATAAACCAAAATAACTTTTTTCAGCATCACACATAATTTAAAATCATCTTCACACCTAAGAAAAATGTGCAATAATTAATTTATGTTGGCATGGATCTAAAATGGATCCAACTAAAATTTGTAATATATATTTAAACCTCTCAACACATCTCATGTATTAGGTCATCAAGGAATAATAAATAATCACAAAAACTTCCAATCATACATACACTTCCCAATACATGCAACTTCTAGATTTGATCTTTCTTAAAAGTCACGTTTCTCTTATTTTGAACTCTCACCACTAAATTTTCATGTTCGGATCATATCAGATCACTCATGCCTGATATGTCATTTATGCTCACTCATCTATATTCTCAACTCTAAAATATCTCATATATATACCAAATTACATTCACACACATCAATTAGGTTGGCCTAGTTACAGTTGAACCACAAAAAATAGATTTAGGGAAAGAGGATTCCTTAATGGTCTCCTAGGGTCTTTCACACTAAGTATTCTTGGTGTTCATTCAAATATTAGGGGTTTAAGGCATGGGATGTATGCAAATGTGTATAGGTGCATTTATTTAAATGCAATATACTAAAAATAGAAGCTAACTATTAATGTAAAACCTAGAGAATGCAACTATGTTTGAAAACACATAAGGATATGCAAATATGTACCAGATGACCTAGAAATGTAAACTAAACTAAATAGAAAACTATGAAATAGAATGTGTGCACCTGGAATGTGAAGCAGGATGAGATGGAGGTCTGTAATCTTGAAAAACATGATGCAAAAGATGAATGGGACACTTGTACCAATCTGGGTGACTTAGTCGAGTCTCTAAGAAAATCTGCCAAAACAAGTTTCAGGCAAAAGGGTACTCAAATCTACAGAAAACCCTTTTTGAGCCTAGCAGTTGGACTAATTCACTATTAGTGGAAACTTAGTCCACTTTCAGGTGCAATATATAGCTCCAAGTCTGATCTTCTGCTCCTGGCAAGTTTTTGGATCTGAAAATGAAGCATCTAGTCTGTGAGTGTCCCCCAAGCTTCTTTTAGGGTTTTTGAAATCTTGAAGGGCTTTGGGAAGTTGTTGAAGACTTTTCCATGTTGGTTATTTTCTAAATTTACACATAAGACCTGAAAATCACACTAAGAGGGAAAAAATGTTGATTGTTCGGGCATGGGGGTATGCCTTGGTCAAACCCCTTGTGAGTAATCAAACCAAAATGATGAAATAATGTAATGAAGCATGAAACAATGGAGTTTAAGTTGCCATGATGGTTCATCTTGAGTTGCAACAATGGAGGATTCACGCCTTGAATGCTTCTTGAGAGATATCTTTGTGACTGAGAATACTCAAACCCTAGTTTGCTTGAGAAGAATAAGTGAAAAGTGATTGAGAAGAGAGGAAAAGGGAAGACAGACTAGAAGAAGATGAAAAATGAGGGGGAAAACCATTATTTTTACATGTTGTGCCCTAATTTCCTTAATATAACACATCACATGCCGACCTTAGGGTTTAGGAGACAAAGTCCCGCAAGAATTTTAAGTTAAATTTGATTTTTAAGCCACATGGGACTATGTCACCCAAGGTGGCAACTCAGTCCACTTGGGAAATTTTGATTGGTTTTCAAGGATTAAGAGGTGATTATTGATGTTTGTTAGGATTTTCTTTCAAAACACACTAAAGTAGGACGTATAAGTGTATCAAGGGGTCATTATACCATAAGAAAGGGTTAACTTGGTGATGACAAGCCTAGAAAAGTGTGAGGGTTAGTTACAACACCTTGCAACACTTTAGACTAAGGCTTGGAAAGGGGTAAAAAGAGGTTATTTAGCTGAATTATGATGAAAGGGTCCTAGAAAAGTGAGGGAATGTGTTACAACACTTCACAACACCTTTGAAAAACACTTTAGAATCTAAGTAAAACTAGGCCAAAAACCATAAGAAAAGGCCCAAATGAGTGAAAAGTGTGAAGGTTACACTTTTTGGCGACACAAATGTAAACACAAACAAACCAAAATAATTTTTTTCGGCACCACATATAATTCAAAATCATCTTCACGCCTAAGAAAAATGTGCAATACTTAATTTATGTTGGCATGGATCTAAAATGGATCCAACTAAAATTTGTAATATATATTTAAACTTCTCAACACATCTCATGTATTAGGTCATCCAAGAATTGTACCTAATCACAAAAACTTCCAATCATACATACACTTCCACCTTCATGCAACTTCTAGATTCAATCTTTCTTTAAATTCACGTTTCTCTTATTTTGATCTCTCACCACTAAATTTTCATGTTCGCATCATATGAGATCACTCGTGCTTGATATGTCATTTATGCTCACTCCTCTATCTTCTCAGGTCTAAAATATCTCATATATATACCCAATTACATTCAAACACATCAATTAGGTTGGCCTAATTAGATTTTGAACCACCAAAAATAGATTTAGGGAAAGAGGAATCCCTAATGGTCTCCTAGGGTCTTTCGCACTAAGTATTCTTGGTGTTTATTCAAATATTAGGGGTTTAAGGCATGTGATGTGTGCGAATGTGTATAGGTGCAATTATTTAAATTTAATAAACTAAAAATAGAAGCTAACTCTTAATGTAAAACCTAGAGAATGCAACTATGTTTGAAAACACATAATGATATGGAAATATGTACAAGATGACCTAGAAATGTAAACTAAAATAAATAGAAAACTATGAAATAGAATGTGTGCACTTGGAATGTGAAGAAGGATGAGATGGAGGTCTGTAATCTCAAAAAACATGATGCAAAAGCTGACTGGGACACTTATGCCAATCTATGCGACTTAGTCGAGTCTCTGAGAAAATCTACCGAAACAGGTTTCGGGCAAAAGGGTACTCAAATCTACAGAAAAACCTTTTTGAGCCTAGCAGTGGGACTAATTCACTATTAGTGGCAACTTAGTCCACTTTCAGGTGCAATATATAGCTCCAAGTCTGATCTTCTGCTCCTGGGTAGTTTTTGGATCCGAAAGGGAAGCATCTAGTCTATGAGTGTCCCCCAAGCCTCTTTTGGGGTTTTTGAAACCTTGAAGGGCTTTGGAAAGTTGTCGAAGACTTTTCCACCTTGGTTCTTTTCCAAATTTGCACATAAGACCTGAAAATCACACTAAGAGAGAAAAATTGTTGATTGTTAGGGCATGGGGGTTTGCCTTGGTCAAACCCCTTTTGAGTAATCAAACCAAAACTATGAAATAATGTAATGAAGCATGAAACAATGCAGTTTACCTTGCCATGATGGTGAATCTTGAGTTGTAACAATGGAGGATAAAACCCTTGAATGCTTCTTGAGAGATGTCTTTGTGACTATGAACACTCAAACCCTAATTTTCTTGAGAAGAATAAGTGATAAGTGATTGAGAAGAGAGGAAAAGGGAAGACTGAGACTAGAAGAAGATGAAAAATGAGGGGGAAAACCCTTATTTATACATTTTGTGCCCTAATTTCATGAAAATAACACATAACATGTCGACCTTAAGGTTTAGGAGACAAAGTCCCGCAAGAATTTTAAGTTAAATTTGATTTTTAAGCCACATGGGACTATGTCGCCCAAGGTGGCGATTTAGTCCACTTGGGAAATTTTGATTAGTTTTTGAGGATTAAGAGGTGATTATTGATGTTTTTTCAGGATTTTCTTTCAAAACGCACTAAATTAGGACCTATAAGTGTATTAATGGGTCATTATACCATAAGAAAGGGTTAACTTGGTGTTGACAAGCCTAAAAAAGTGTGAGGGTTAGTTACAACACCTTACAACACTTTAGACTAAGGCTTGGAAAGGGGTAAAAAGAGGTTATTTAGCTGAATTATAATGAAAGGGTCCTAGAAAAGTGAGGAAATGTGTTACAACACTTCACAACACCTTTGAATCTAAGTAAAACTAGGCCAAAAACCATAAGAAAGGACCCAAATGAGTGCAAAGTGTGAGGGTTACACTTTTTGGCGACACAGATGTAAACAAAAACAAACCGAAATAACTTTTTTCGGCACCACACATAATTCAAAATAATCTTCTTGCCTATGAAAATTGTGCAATACTTAATTTATGTTGGAATGGATCTAAAATGGATCCAACTAAAAAAATTTAATATATATTTAAACTTCTCAACACATCTCATGTATAAGGTCATCCAGGAATTGTACCTAATCAAAAAAACTTCCAATCATACATACACTTCCCAATACATCTAACTTCTAGATTCGATCTTTCTTTAAAATCACGTTTCTCTGATATTGACCTCTCACAACTAAATTTTCATGTTCGCATCATATGAGATCACTCATGCCTGATATGTCATTTATGCTCACTCCTCTATCTTATTAGCTCTAAAATATCTCATATATATACCCAATTACATTCACACACATCAATTAGGTTGGCCTAATTAGATGTTGAACCACCGAAAATAGATTTAGGAAAAGAGGATTCCCTAATGGTCTCCTAGGGTCTTTCGCACTAAGTAATCTTGGTGTTCATTCAAATATTAAGGGTTTAAGGCATGTGATGTGTGCAAATGTTTATAGGTGCAATTATTTAAATGCAATAAACTAAAAATAGAAGATAACTATTAATGTAAAACCTAGAGAATGCAACTATGTTTGAAAACACATAAGGATATGCAAATATGCACCAGATGACCTAGAAATGTAAACTAAACTAAATAGAAAACTATGAAATAGAATGTGTGCACCTAAAATTCTAAGAAGGATGAGATGGAGGTCTGTAATCTCGAAAAACATGATGCAAAAGTTGACTGGGACACTTGTGCCAATCTAGGCGACTTAGTCGAGTCTCTGAGAAAATCTGTCAAAACAGGTTTCAGGCAAAAGGGTACTCAAATCTACATAAAACCATTTTTGAGCCTAACAGTGGGACTAATTCACTATTAGTGGCAACTTAGTCCACTTTTAGGTGCAATATATAGCTCCAAGTCTGATCTTATGCTCCTGACAAGTTTTTGGATCTGAAAGTGAAGCATCTAGTCTGTGAGTGTCCCCCAAGCCTCTTTTAGGGTTTTTGAAACCTTGAAGGACTTTGGAAAGTTGTCGAAGAATTTTCCACCTTGGTTCTTTTCCAAATTTGCACATAAGACCTGAAAATCACACTAAGAGGGAAAACTTGTTGATTGCTAGGGCATGGGGGTTTGCCTTGGTCAAACCCCTTTTGAGTAATCAAACCAAAATGATGAAATAATGTAATGAAGCATGAAACAATGGAGTTTAGCTTTCCATGATGGTTGATCTTGAGTTGCAATAATAGAGGATTCAACCCTTGAATGCTTCTTGAGAGATTTCTTTGTGACTGAGAATACTCAAACCCTAGTTTGCTTGAGAAGAATAAGTGATAAGTGATTGAGAAGAGAGAAAAATGGAAGATTGAGACTAGACGAAGATGAAAAATGAGGTGGAAAACCATTATTTGTACATGGTATGCCCTAATTTCCTGAAAATAACACATCACATGCCGACCTTAGGGTTTAGGAGACAAAGTCCTGCAATAATTTTAAGTTAAATTTGATTTTTAAGCCACATGGGACTATGTTGCCCAAGGTGGCGACTTAGTCCACTTGGGAAATTTTTATTGGTTTTCAAGGATTAAGAGGTGATTATTGATGTTTGTCAGGATTTTCTTTCAAAACGCACTAAATTAGGACCTATAAGTGTATTAAGGGGTCATTATACCATAAGAAAGGGTTAACTTGGTGATGACAAGCCTAGAAAAGTGTGAGGGTTAGTTACAACACCTTACAACACTTTAGACTAAGGCTTGGAAAGGGGTAAAAAGAGGTTATTTAGCTGAATTATGATGAAAGGGTACTAGAAAAGTGAGGAAATGTGTTACAACACTTCACAACACCTTAAAATCTAAGTAAAACTAGGCCAAAAACCATAAGAAAGGGCCGACATGAGTGAAAAGTGTGAAGGTTACACTTTTTGGTGACACAAATGTAAACAAAAACAAACCAAAATAACTTTTTTTGGCACCACAAATAATTCAAAATCATCTCCACGGCTAAGAAAAATGTGCAATACTTAATTTATGTTGGCATGGATCTAAAATGTATCCAACTAAAATTTTTAATATATATTTAAACTTCTCGACACATCTCATGTATTAGGTCATCCAAGAATTGTACCTAATCACAAAAACTTCCAATCATACATACACTTCCCAATACATGCAACTTCTAGATTCGATATTTCTTGAAATTCATGTTTCTCTTATTTTGAACTCTCCACACTAAATTTTCATGTTCGCATCATATGAAATCTCCCACATTGATACACCAAATAGAGAAATGACAACATAATATACAGAGTTGGACTCTGTCATTGATATATTTCAGTTCAGTTTACAAAACTTCATGAGATCTTGAATATAGTTGGATAAGCCAGTCTTAATGATATGGCTAAAATATCAGAGTTATAACTCTTATTGTGGTGAAGTGCAGACCCAATAACTGATGCACTAAACCACAACAACATCAAAAGAGAACACTGAGCTAAATTCTTGATAGATCAGTTTTTTGGTATAGTTAGTACTAAACAACTGACACCAAAAATGCTTCCCCATATTGTTGACATCAATGACAACACTGGGTTAGTTGAATCAATCGATATATGTACACTTCATGCTCATGTTTCCAAACTACATCAAAAATGACAAACTTCCAAAATTCGAACACATCCTTCATTTAATACATCATATTAAGGTCCTAGATCCACCTTATACCATCTAAACCATAAAAAATTCTTTGAAAAGTTATAGATCAATATATCTAACTTGTCGGACTCAAGGGAGCACTGAGAGGGGTGGTGAATCAATGTTTAGAAAATATTAACTTTATTAATCTGAAACTTAAACCATTTTGACATTGCATTAGAAGAAAGATGCAAGCATTCAAAGGAAACATTCATAACACCATAACATGAGGATTTTTGTGTGGAAACCCTATTAGGGGAAAAACCACAGTGGAGGTTAATCCACAATTTGAGTACTCAAATAATTTTTTTACAAAAGAGAATGCACTTGCATTCAGGCAAACTACTTAGAGCTCGTTGCTCAAAAGGGAAGGCTCACTCCCTTACAAAATTTTAGATTAAAACCATCTAAAGGATGAACTAAGATAGTAGCATCTATTCATGTCAGGTTACAGTTTTGGTGAATCTCATAGATTAGATTTTGGATCCTCTTATAAGCCATTTCACTTTTTATCATATTGATTCACCCTTTAGCACATCCATTTTTTATTCAACACATTTCACATTTGAGTCTACCTAGTCACCCTTATACATATATGTACTCTACTTTATTATATCCATTTATAAGCCATTTTACCTTATAATGTATCCATTCACCCTTCTATATATCTACACCATAACTTAAATTTTGTATCTATAATCCATTTCACCTTTCATTGTATCTATTCATCCTTAAGAATATCCATTTTTTTCTTTAATGTATCCACCATATATCCATTTCACCTTTTAGCATATCTATTTTTACTTCAATGTATCCAATATGTTTTGTGTTTCTTCCATTTTAAGGATCCTGAATCCAATTCTTCTCATCCAATCCAAGCAGTCAAATTTATCCCACATCTAATATTAATCTAAATCCTAATATGAGATTTAATAAACCAACCTTAAGTTATTTTGATATGGAATTTTTTTTTAAAGATATTTCCTTTAATTTTCTTCTAACACATTCCATCTATCTTCTAATCATCCCTTCCTTTCCAATATCATCTTTCATTCTCACCCAACTCATCAAAATATCATCATGACTCAATATTATATTGATGAGATTCCCCTCATAATAACCATATCCCAATTTCATCCTATACTAGTTATGATGATATTATTTTTTATCAATATGAGCATGAAATTTATCCCCTTGATCATATCATCGCTAAAAATATTTCCTCAAGATTCTACTACTCGGTCATGCCTTTTCGCCAAGAAATAGCTAGCACATTATATTCATTACACCTTCATTCATATCTATTGATTACACTTATGCTACTTGAAACCTAGAAAAATATGGGGGTTCTTATCTTTTTGGAAAATGGAACTAGGGTTTAGGACCTTTCCACCTATTTCCTACAAGTTTCACTCAAGGAAACCTTAGAGATCTCAATCCAAGGATGGAATGAGGGAAAGAGATCTGTAATAAGGTGTCCTAGAGTATTATTAAAGACTAAAATGGGTTTCACCACCAAGAAAGGGCTTGGAAAGACAAGAAATGTAAATGATATGCAAAACTTTTAAGTAAATGACCTAGAAATGAACTCAAATCATAATAACAAATTGGAGAAGGAAAAAGATGCACCTGGAAAGCCGAAGAGGCTTAGAAAAACATTTGAAATCTTGAAAATATGACTTGTGGAGCACACTAGGACTCATATGCTAGTAGGGGTGATTTAGTCCTAGTATAGGGTTTCAGGCCGAAACTGAAAAATAGAATTGCTAAACCAAGATCTATCAAAAAAATTCTAAAATTTGGTATACTGGGACTCATATGCCACAAGTAGAAATTTAGAACCAATATTTGGGTTGATCTGAAACTCTGATATCTTCTAGTGCTTTCCAGTAGCTTATCTCCTGTTAAATCTCTGAGTTTGAAACGTTGAATTGTAACCTGTAAGTGACTTTTTGTGATCTTGCAATGTAGATGACAACTTTGATAACTTGAAAAATTTTCTCCAAACTTTTTGTTCAATGGATCTTCAACCTAAACCTCCTAGATCTACAATCACACATCAAAGAGAGGGATAAATATTATTTTTTTAGTCAATAGGGGTTTACCTTGGTCAAACCCTGATTTGGTAATCAAACCTTGAAATGAAATCAATTAGAATGAAGGGATGATGAATGAAAAAATATGCTATGTTGAAACTGTTGGATGTTGTGGTTGTGTTGCTGATATATTGTTGTCATTTATCTCAACACTATTTGTATTTTAATTTGCTTAAGGTTGTATGTGTCGAGGAGATTGAGAAAATTATAAAAAATATAGTACAGGCAACCAGTGGAGTTGAGAAGGTCAGAATGTTGGAAAGATCTGTGTTGAAGATCTGAAGGTGCACTTCAAAGGGTTTTTTGTTGAACCTTTCTAGTATGTTTTTTGAAATTTTCAGAGGTGCGCATGAATTTTAGTGGAAGTTATGAAGATCTGTGTGCCTACAGTTATTCAGTTTCTGTAGATGGTGTTCTTGGTTGAAGTGGATGAAATTATGGTAATCACATGTGTTGCGCATGTACGTATGATGTTCATGGATGATTCTAGATCAAAATCTATCCTTTCTATACATCCAAAGTGATTGGAGTATTCGTGATCAAAGAGTTTTCCAATATTTGCCTGAGTGTTCATGTTCTTGGCCGACATTGTGGTGTTAGCGTGCTGCGGATCCATGAGGATTAATATTTTATTGTTTGGCATGTTTGGAGATTTTTGTTTGGGTCCTCACTATGTTGTGACTGACTTGTGTTGGTACGCATTGAAATTTATTCATGTATCAAGGTCGACAGTTGTAATTTATTCTTTATTTGTGGCTGACTAGATAGTGGATGCAAATCCGTGTAGAGGATATATATACAATATTATTTTCCTCATTTATGACAAGTGCTCAAGTGTACAAGTGATGTACAAGTTCGAATAAAGCTCATATCATTTAGAGCAGAGTGTGGAAGAGTTTGAAGAAGTTTTGTGTGCCTAATTGGAACTGTAATCAAGCTTTTTTAGAAGCTATTTTCTTAGTTCAAATTTATCAGATGGATTTAATCTGATTATTGTATGTAAGGCAGTGAGCCTTCCCTTTGAGCACTGTGCTCTAGGAAGTGTGTCCGAATGCAAGTGCATTCTCTTTTTATTCTTCATTATACTTCTAATAGGGTATAATCTTGTGGACTAACATCCACCATGGTTTTTCCCCTAAAAGGGTTTCTACATATAAAATCTTGGTGTTCATGTGTCTCTGATGTGTTCTTCTTATGCTTGCACTGTTAATTATCAGATCTATGATATAAGGATTGGTTAATGTTGTATAAGTTTGATTTTGGTAAAAAATGATTCACCTCCCCCTCTCAGTTGTCTATCCTTGTTTTGTCAACAATTGGTATTAGAGCTAGTTCCTTTGAAAGAAGCTTAACAACCCAAGGTGATCTAATATGGCATCATTTAAGAAGGATAGTCCTAGATTCGATGGTACAAACTAATCTCTATGGAAAGCCAAGATGGAATGTCATTTGAGGTGCATTGGTGAACCTTTCTAGCAGATGACACAAATTGTATATAATATTCCTCAGACTGGTCCCTCCTCTGAATATGAGATCAAGCAAGCATAAATTAATACCAAGTCATTAGAAACACTAGTGAGTGCTTTGACAGATTCGGAAATGAAAAATGTGATGGGATTGAAGACTGCATCCCAGATTTGGAAAAAGCTAGAAACATTGTGCGAAGGAGATGCACTAGTGAAAAGTGCTAAGCTACAAAGTCTAAAAGGAAAATGGGAGATCTTGAAGATGAGTGAAGGTGAGAACATCTTTTCCTTCTCGCATAAGATAAATGAATTGGTGATAGACATAAAATGTGATAGTGGAACTATGAATGATGATGAAATTGTGGCTAAGATACTTAGATTTGTACCCCCTTCCTACAAAAAAAAAGCTCATTCTATTGATGAACTCATAACAGTGACAAATATTACAAAAGTCATGTTGATTGGAAAACTTTCTACATTTGAATTAAGTGAATTTGGTGAGTGTGCTCCTAAGACCGAATCTTCTTTCAAGGCTAATGCATCCGGGAAAAAGAGATATGATTCAGGAGAGAGTTCCCAGAGAACATTCAGATATGAAGATGAGATGAAGAGGATTGAAGATGAAGAAAGGGAATTGGAAGAACTGGAAGCATTGATTGTGAAAAGAGAATCAAGAGGTCATGGTAAGTATAAAGGAAAGTTACCTATTAAATGATTTTCTTGCAATAAGATAGGTCATTTTTCTTCTATATGTCTTGAAAGAGTTTCAAAATATAAGCTCGAGACTACTAGATTTCAAAGAAAGTGCTATTATGTTGAAGAAGGTGTAACTGATAAATAAACTGGAAACGAAGATGAATGGGTATTTATTGCTATCAAAGAAAATGGTCAAGTGTACACTGAATCTGCTAGTAATGTAAATGTTGAGAAAGCTCTTCCAGCTAAAGTTGAAGAGAAAGATGAGTGGTTAATTGACAATAGATGCTCACATCATATGATCGGTGACAAAATAAAATTTGTAAGCTTGGAAAACTATGATGGTGGTGTAGTGAGGTTCGGTGATAACACTTTTGGTGTGATTCGTCGTAGAGGCACTATTTATTTTGGTGGTAAGAACAATATTGATGATGTTCTTTATGCAGAAGGCCTAAAGCATAACTTGTTGAGTGTTGGAAAAATGGTAGACAAAGGCTACAATCTACAGTTCAACAATGGTAAGTGTAGAATAACAGGACGTTCAGGAAATATAATTACTTCAGGAACAAAGACAAAAGGTAATATCTTTCATTTAAGTGTTGCTAGTCAAAGTTGCTTGATTGCTCAAATTGATGTAAGTTGGTTATGGCATAAGAGGTTATATCATGTGAACTTTGATAAAATTGTCAAGATAAGTTCTACTCAAGCAGTCAGAGATTTACCTAGGTTAGTCAAGCCTACTAACACTATGTGAAAGGAATGTCAGATGGGAAAGAAAACAAGAAATTCATTTTAGAGAAAATAGTACATCTCTAATGGAATACTAGATTTGATACATACTGGTCTATGTGGTACTTCCATAATCAAAAGCCTATAAGGTGAAAGGTACTTTATGTTGCTCATTGATGATTATTCTAGAATGATATGGGTCGCTTTCTTGAGAGAAAAACATGAAGCATTAGAAAATTTCAAAAGCTTCAAAGCTATGGCAGAGAATGAGACAGGTCAAAATATCAAATGTCTAAGGTTAGACAAAGGTGGTGAATTTACTTCACGAGAATTCAATTCTTTTTTTGAAGAGCATTGAATTCAAAGACAGGTATCTGCTCCCCGAACCCCTCAATAGAATGGAGTTGTTGAAAGAAAGAACAAAACCATTCTAGACACTGCTAGATTCATGATGCTGGAAGAAAATGTTCCTCATTTCTATTGGAGAGAAGTTGTAATTACTATTGTGTATACTATTAACAGGGTGAATGTCAACAATAATTCTAGTAAGACACCCTTTGGGCTATGGTTTGGTTATAAGCCTACTATCAAATACTTCAAAAAATTTGGAAGAAAATGCTACATCAAGAGAGATGATGATATAGGTAAGTTTTATGCTAGAAGTGATGAAGGAATATTCCTAGGATACTCTATTAAAAGCAAAGCTTACTGGTGCTTTAATAAAAGGTTGAAGAAATTGGTTGAAAGTGCAAATGTTAAGGTTGATGAAGATGTTGGTAAATCATCTAGAGTCAGTAATTATGATTTAGATGATCAACATGATGATGTTGGCAATGATGCTCAGACACATAATCAACTTTAGATTGTTCTGGTGAATCAAGGAAATTAAGAAGCAAAAACAAGCAAAAGTGCAGAAGAAACATCACAAGAACAAGAGGTAAGAGAAAAATTCAAAAACTCCTAAGTATGTGAGAAGAAATCATTATGATAGTCAGATCATAGGAGACAAAACCAAAGGTGTGCAAACTTAAAGAAGAATTCTAGAATAATATTGTCTAATTTTTAAAGTTGAACCTAGAAATATAAGTGAAGCTTGCAATGATGAACATTGGATGGAAGCCATGAAAGAAGAACTATTGCAGATACAAAAGAAAAATACATGGGATCTTGTTCCTAGACCTCAGAACAAAAATGTGATTGGAACCAAGTGGGTGTTCCAGAATAAGCTGAATGAACAAGGTGATGTGGTTAGAAAAAAAGAAAGATTGGTTTGCAAAGGTTACTCACAGATGGAAGGTATTGATTTTGAAGAAAATTTTGCTCCTTTTTCTAGAATTGAGGTTGTTAGACTATTTCTTGCTTATGCTACTTTCAAGAACTACAAATTTTATCAGATGGATGTGAAGTCAACATTTATGAATGGTGAACTAGAAGAATAAGTTTATGTTGAACAACCAGATGGATTTCAGTTGATTGATGAAAAGGACATGGTATGCCGATTGAAGAAATATCTTTATGGACTAAAGAAAGCCCCTAGAGCTTGGTATGCTAGATTGGAGAAATACTTGTTGAAACTTGGATTCCGTAAAGGTACTGCTGATAACAATTTGTATTTCAAATTGGATCAAAGCAAAGAATTGATCATTGAAGTCTTTGTTGATGATATTATCTTTGAAGGTGATGATGATTTGTGTATGATTTTTTCCGATGAAATGAAAAGTGAATTTGAAATGTCAATGATAGGAGAGCTAAAATTATTTGTAGGATTCCAAATTACTCAGTTACATAATGGAATCTTTGTATCTCAATCTAAGTATGTGAAAGAATTACTGAAAAAGTTTGGCATGAAAGATTCAAAACCAATTGGTACACCTATGGTGACCAAATGCAAAATTACACATAAAGATGATACTCCCAAAGCAAATCAGACAAGATATAGGTCAATGATTGATAAAATACTCTACTTGACTCAGACCAAGCCAAACATAATGAATGTTGTGTGCATGGTTGCTAGATTTCAAGCCATTCCTAAAGAGTCCCATGTGACCATTGTGAAAATAATAGTCAAATATTTGAAAGGGACAATTGATCATGGTCTTTGGTATCCCAAGAATGATGATCTTACTCTAAGTTCTTTTACTTATTCTGATTGGGGAGGAGATGTAGATGACAGGAAGAGTACCAATAGTGGTGCATTCTTCTTAGGTAAGAATTTGTTATCTTGGTTAAGCAAAAGAAAAACTTAGTTTCATTATCTACTGATGAGGCAGAGTACATTGCTACTGCAAACAGTTGTACCCAAGTATTATGGATGAAGCAAATGTTGAGAGATGTCAGAATTGAGTATGAAGAACCCATTCCTATATTCTGTGACAATTCAAGCACCATTAACATTTCTAAGAATCCAGTATTGCATTCAAAGACAAAGCATATATCCATCAAGTATCACTTCTTGAGAGACAAAGTAAGTGACAAAGAAGTAAGACTAGAGTACATACCTACCAAAGAGAAGATTGCAGATATCTTTACAAATTCGTTGCCTAAGGATACTTTTGAGTACCTCAGAGGAAAGTTAGGGGTAATTTCCCCTCCTAATCAGAACTAAGATGCATATATTTGCATCAGTCCATGAATTCATTTCCATATCATATTCTAGATTGATGTTGTGGTGACTGCTACTCAAGGGGAGTAGTCAGATGTTTTGAAAATTGAAATCAGAGCATATGTACCTTTGCCATTGATGTAAAAGGGGGAGAGAAGCAATTTGAAAAAGTGGGAAAGAAGAGAAATGAAGTAAAAAAGAAAAAGTGCACAATCTCAGGGGGAGATTGTTGAAGAAGAGTTAGTTGGGTTGATGGTATTATTTTTCACATCATGTGTTTCCATCAATGCCAAAGGGGGAGATTGTTGGATGTTGTGGTTGTGTTTATTATATATTGTTTTCATTGATGTCAACACTATTAGTATTTTAATATTCTTAAGGTTGTATATGTCGAGGAGATTGAGAAAATTCTAAAAAATATAGTATAGGCAGCCAATGGAGTTGAGAAGGTCAGAATGTTGGAAAGTTGTGTGTTGAAGATTTGAAGGTGCGCTTCAAATGTTTTGTTGTTGAAAATTTCTAGTATGTTGCTTGAAAGTTTCAAAGGTGCGCATGAAGTTTAGTGGAAGTTATGAAGATCTGTGAGCCTACAATTATTCAGTTTCTGTAGATGGTGTTCTTGATCGAAGTGGATGAAATTATGGTAATCGCATGTGTTAAGAATTTACCTATGAGGTTCATGGATGATTCTATATCGTACTCTATCCTTGTTGTATGTCCGAAGTGATTGGAGTGTTCATGATCAGATATTTTTATGATATGTGCCCGAGTATTCATGTTCTTGGCCGACATTGTGGTGTTAGCGTGTTGCGGATCCATGAGGATTAATATTTTATTGTTTGGCATGTTTGGAGATTTTTTTTTGGATCCTCACTATGTTGTGACCAACTTGTGTTGGTACGCATTGAAATTTATTCATGTATCAAGGCCGACATTTGTAATTTATTCTTTATTTGTGGCCGACTCGATAGTGGATGCAACTTCATGTAGCAGATATATATACAAGATTATTTTCCTCATTTATGACAAATGCTCAAGTGTACAAGTGATGTACAAGTGTGAATAAAGGTTAGATCATTTAGAGCAGAGTGTGGAAGAGTTTGAAGAGGTTTTGTGTGCCTAACTAGAACTATAATCAAGATTTTGCAGAAGCTATTTTCTCAGTTCAAATTCATCAGATGGATTTAATATGATTACTGTATGTAAGGCAGTGAGCCTTTCCTTTGAGTAGTGTGCTCTAGGAAAAGTGCTTGAATGCAACTGCATTCTCTTTTTATTCTTCATTATACTTCTAAAAGGGTATAATCTTGTGGATTAACATCCACCATGGTTTTTCCCCTAACAAGGTTTCCACGTATAAAATATTGGTGTTCATGTGTCTTTGATGTGTTTTTCTTATGCTTGCACTATTAATTATCAAAGCTGTGATATAAGGATTGGTTAATGTTGTATAAGTTTGATTTTAGTAACAAATGATTCACCCCCCCCTCTCAGTTGTCTATCCTTGTTTTTCCAACAACAAATCACCAAACCCTTGAACAAAAGGCTGCAATATTGTAAGTAATGGCTATCATGAATGTGGATCTTGACTCTTGATTGAATGATATAGATCTTGACTTGAATTCTTGCTTGAATCATAAGATACCTACATCACAAATGTTAGCTCAAAAACAAACATGATGCATGATGAATTTGACATGATGCTTGATTCTTGAATAATGCTCCAAAATGCTTGATAATCACTCTTGAATTCTATTGGATTGCTAGAATGCTTGAATGCTTAGATCACGCTTGATCATGAAAATTTCTAAGAAAAAATATGTGAAATAACCTTGTATTTATACTTGTTTATGCCAAATTTCCCAAAATTAAACCACTACAAGCCAACATCAGATCTAGGAGAATAAAATCTCACCAATAATTTGAATTCAAAATAGGTCGAAGCTAAGAAGGACTCATACACTAGGCTGATCCCACAAAGCTGGTTTACAATTTCTGGGAGATTCTGATTTTTGCTAAAATCACATGTTTTTAGAAAATATAATGATTTAAGCCTTAAAAAGTTTCATTTTAAGGATTCCAATTGAATAGGGTTTGATCAAACCACCTTAGATCAAACCCCACTAGTTTTAAACCATACCTACAATGGAGTCTCCTTTACACCTATCAAAATGCTGATAAAAAATCACTTTTGATTTACCTTTTGGGGGGATCAAATGAATTCATTTAAAATTTATTTGAAATGATCATGGTAGTCCTTGGAACAAGCTATCCAATGGATATAATTTTACTAATTTCTGGTTTTATTATGTATTTAATTTTTTAGTTTTATTAAACATAGGTTTTTCACCAAAAATCAAGATCTTTGTTCTACACATGTGGAAAAATAGCATATTATGAATTTTTTTTTTTTAAATATGTTCGAGCTGGGTATTGATGTTCTTGATCCATTAAAAAAAAATTTGAATTTCGATACATAATTTTTTTTTATGTTGTATACAGTCCACCTATGTCTGAATTGTAATTGGTTTGACTTCGAATCTTGATTAAGGAAAAGATATTTGATAAAACACTATGAAACCAAATGAAAGTGATAGATATCATAGTTACAAATCTAAATTTGAAAAAACTATAATTTTATCCTTCATACAAAAAAACTCATTTTGTATACGGTCAACGCCACTTCTTAAAAATGTTATTTAAAAAAAAAAGATAGTTTTCAAAGGAGATGGAAAAATAAGTGCAATCTAATTCCAAAAATTTTGAAAAAAATATATTTATAATCTATAGAAAAAACATCACAAATCACTAGTTTGCATCATCTTCAAATTCCTCACGGTTTAGCTGCTATAGGAGCCCGAAAGTGAAGATTTATTTTTAAAAATCAGTTTAGTGTCCAGTTTTGCCAAAAATTGTAAACCAGTACTGTGGGATCACCAACCAGTTGTGGCGTATGAGTCCCAGTAGGCTAAGCTTGGGACAAATATTTCAAGAATGTTTAGTTTTATGCTAAATGTAGGACCAGGCCCCAAAACTTAGGTGGGACTCATATGCCCAAGGTTGCATATGAGTCCCATATCAATAAATCTAGGCCATACAATCCAAAACCACCGAATTATGATTGGTCATTACATATGTGTTAGGATTATCCTTGAAAATATGCATTAATTAAGGTGTGTGGATGCAAAATAAGACCAAATAAGGCATAAAGAAGCACAATTTTAGTAGGGAGGGCCCAAATAAGTGTGAAAATGTAAAGGGATACATTTTCCTACACTACACTACCTTTAAATTTAGGTAAATTAATACCACAACATCCATCCTCTTATAAAACCCCTATTACTTCCACTCATAATCCAAATGTATTATCCCACTATGTACCGATGCATTATTCTAATCCTCCATGGATACTTCTAATCCTCTATATAAGCCTAAATCATTAAAATATTTACCTCCCTATTTCCTCCAAAGAATCCTAGAAAAGGATTCATAATAAATTCATGAAGTCATGTCACCCAATCAGCCATTTCAGGTCATTATTGATAATGCTTATCTATACCATATCTCTTATTCCATGTCAATATATGAACACTATCCATCCTATTGAAACCATCCAATCCCAATCTTATGAATCTCATGAATTTCCCATCCTTTCATCTACCTAATTTGAGGATTCTATCCAATACACCTCCCCTATCACACCATCTACACAAATCCAAACATTCCAAGAGATTATTCCAAAGAATAAAAAATATCCCCCATCCAGATCAAAATCCTACCATCCAATATAATCCCTTTCATTATCCCTTATCACCTAATACCTAAATAATATTGACTATATCACCTTATCCTCTTGGTACTCTTAGCTTTACTTATAGTTATTCTCTCACAAAAAAAGAAATAAATTATATCACCACACATCTCCCTCCACCTAATATTTTAGTCGTAACATTTTTCCAAAATATCCAATGTCCTATTATAAATTGAATTTTAAATAGCATGAACTATCACTTGACAAAGGATTATACTTTAATGATCATGGTATCTCAGAGCTTATCCATATATAAAAATCATGATCATAAGGCCTTGGTTACATATCTCAAGTATCATAATCCAAAAATATTGTTACAACCTTTTTGTAACCTAATATGTCTTCTTCTAAAACCATAGTAGGTGTTTCTCATAATTCCTCCAAACCTTTTGAATCCATCCCACATCCTCCATCATACCAACTCAAAATGACTATCATGATCCCTCTATACTCTAAATATATTTTGGGACCCTTTTCCCCACAATCCACCATCACATATCCTCCACCTATTAAATGTATTTTGGTCCCCCTATATCCTAAAATTCCATCTTCCATATATCATCCTACTCATCCTCTCATCCCCCAATATCCTATCCCTATCACCTATTATAAAAATCCTATTCATATACTCCCCAATCAAGATCCTAAAAGGTACACATCTGTGTAGCCCATCCATATTCTATCCACATCATTCATATTCTCGCATCCATACATTTATATTGGAAGCAATTTGGATACAGACTAAAAACTAAATAAATCCAAACATTCACCAAAACCTATGGATTTCCATGTCCCCTAAAAAGGTCATGCTACAATAAATAAAAATATAATCCCAAATATACATAAATCTCCAAGGACACAAAATAACCCCAATGTAGAAATAAAAGTCATGTGAATCCCAAATCAAAAATTTGAAATGAATCCAAAGTTGCTAATCTAAGAGCTAAGCATCTCAATCGTTTGTATTCTAACTCTATTTTGGGTCCCTATGCCCAAAAATCCACTAAAATATGTAGTCCATAATCTCTAATTCCTACATCCACTTCTCACCCAATCCTTCAACACCCATAATGGTATGTGCCAATAGTGGCCCTAAAAATATTCCCCTGTAACACTTCAATCTCATCCTTTCATCCAAACACTTTCTAACACCTCATCTCTTATGTCACATATATCCTCCATCAAATCCATTTAATTGAGAGATGGAAGGTGGCTATGAGAGTGAGGAGGTGGTAAAAGTAGGAGGTCAAGGGATTAGTTTTGATAGGAAGCCCCTACATGGGGGGCTTATAGGTTTTGTGATTCCCTTTAAGTACTCTCCTAGTACCTGTTAAATATCCTTTGTTAAATGCGATAGTAAATAGGGGTTGTTTTATTCAATTGTTTATTATGTTTGCACTTACTACTTCCTTTACCAATTCTTTTATCTTTTTGTGCATCACAACCATACGATGGAATTTATAACCCTAAGAAGGGTCATACCACTAGATTAATGGTAGGGGAGAAACTAAGGGAAAGCCTCTTGATGACCTTGAAAGGAAAAATAGATTATGATAACAAGAGAGAGAAAACATTTCATGACATTATTATGGAACATTCAGTGGAAATTACAGAGGAACATAAATTTATACCAACTAATGATGGATAAGTCTATGAAGGGAGGCCAAAAAGAAGAGGAGAAGGTAAGTACTTCCTCTCGGCCCTAGGAAAATTGTAATCTCCCCTAATGCTAAAATGGTATGTGTCATTAACAATGAAGAATCTAGGTTAAAGAGAATTTCAATCTTTCTAGCTATTATAGATAGTGAAAAAATCTAGTAAGGAAATTGAACTTAATTAATTTGTTTAAAAATGTATGGAAAAAACAAGAGTTTAAATTTTTATTGTGTCATGGTACAAAAAGGTTTGTTTATGATTCTGTCACCAAAAAGTGTAGCCTTGACACTTTTCACTCATTTGGGGCCTTTCCTATGGATTTTGGACCTCTTTTTACCCCTTTTCCAAACCTTGTACCAAAGTGTTGTAAGGTGTTGTAAAAGATTTTCACACTTTCCTAGGCTTTTCATCATTAAATTAAACCTTTATTTGTTGGCATATGACTTCTAGAGATTGTTGGCATCTGGTGTTGTCATTAATGGTAACCTAACTCATTGATCTAGTCCACACTTCAATATTTGTTCGTACTAAGAGACAAAATGAAGAATAGGGTATCCGACTAAAGCTGAATCTATTTGCATTTCTAGCCTATCATTTTGAGTCATGGATCTCAGGGAACGTATTTTTGATCCTCATACTATCTTATCCAAGAATCATCAGGGTGCGCACTCACTAGTGTACGAATTAGGAGATCCGATTTATTGATTTCATGTTTATCAGTGCTAGAAGGATGACTTCGTGGATATAGCCATTGAGGATGTTTCAAGATTAATTTTTTAAGTGTTTTTGTGTTCAAACATGCTTATTTAGGTCCTCACTATGTTATGGCCAACTTTGGATGATGTGCATTGAAAATAATTTATGGATTTAGCCGATGGATACAAAGTATTTTATGTTTTACTAAAGTTGACATATGGTCGGTTGAATTTCTTGTTGCGGATATATATAAGTGTGAAGTGTATTGGTGTGTGATGCAAAGATTAGAAGGATATTAGAGTGATTTCACCTATGAATATATGATTTGTGATGCAAATTATAGTAGAGCAGAGCAAAAGAATATAATCAGACAAAAGGTCAAGAGATCAACTAATGTGCTTAACCAGAATTGTAACCACGCATGAGTAGATGTTATTCATTTAGTTCAATCCTTCAGATGGACTTAATATGGATACTTTGTAAGGTAGTGAGCCTTTTTTTTTTGAGTAGTGAGATCTAGGAAGTGTGTCTAAATGCAAGTGCATTCCCATTTTGTAAAAATTATATTTGAGTACTCAGATTGTGGATTGACCTCCACCATGATTTTTCCCCTAACAGGGTTTCCACATAAAATTCCTTGTGTTATGGTTTTGTGGATGATTACTTTGTGTGTTTGCATATTTCTTTTTGTTCAAAGTTGTAAGTGGTTTAAATATTAGATTAATAAAGTTAAAATTTGTAGAACACTGATTCACCCCCCTCTTAATGTTCCTAGATTCTAACAATTGGTATCAGATCTTAGTTCATCGGAAGGAGTTTAGAAGCTTGAGGTGGATCTTGGAATGTAATGGAATCTGGTAGTCTTCAACAACATCTTGTGGTGGCACTTGATGATCTTGATCAATCCAAAGCAGAAGTTTGGGAATTGAAATCAAATCTTAAGGATGCTGAGAAATTCATTTAGACATTGAAGAATCATATTGTTAAATCTAGGGAAAAGAGAAACGATCTTGGTGATTAGATTAAGAAAAAGAGACAAAAAGCATGGATGATTTTCACCTAAATCAAACCTTGAAAGAAATAACTGAAGAATGTGAAAAGCTTGCCAGAGACAATGCTACCCTAAAGCATGAGATGCAATCTATTGTGATGAAGCTAGCTAAGGAGATTGAAGAAAGAAATAAGAATGAGGAGAATCTCGTTCAGTCCTTAAAAGAAATATCTGATGAATATAGAAGAATTAATGGAGAATTCATTTAGTTGAAAACTGAACTGCAACAATCCAGAAATAATGAAGAAGAGCTTGAAAAATAGACTGTTATTCTCAGCGATGAACTTGCTACTGCTAATGAATACATGAAGAATTTTAAGATTAGCTCACTTAAGCTTGATGAGCGAACTCAAGGTCAGAAGAATGGAAATGACAAGCGAGTTCTTGGATATGAGAAAGGAGAAAGCTTCAGATCTAGACAAAGGAATTTCAGGCAAGGAAATTAGATGAACAAAGAAAAAAGGCATTCAGTAAGACAACCTAATGCTCAAAATTTTAATGGATATTGTTTTGTGTAGTCATGTAAAATAATATACATCATACATATCACTCTAACTAACATTGAATTCTCCTATTAATCAGTTAAAACAATATATTGATTAATTCCCTAAGTTTCATCATGCTTCATTAAATAAATCAAATTATTTCACTAAGTTCTTAAGTTCTTCTCATTTGATTCAATAAATCAAAATGATTTAAATCAAATGTCAAACTCCTAAAATCCTCCAAGCTAATTAATATAGATTAATTAACCTCTAATCATAATTACCCATTCTCTAGCTTTTGAGTCAACTTGAGTCAAATCTAAACTCTCAACTAACCCACCCACTTGCACCAATAAATCATTTCTTTGATTTATTAATTCTTCTAATTACTTTCAAAAGGGCATCAAGATGGAATATTTTATCAATTTGAATCTTCCCTCCAAAGGACTTGTCCCTTCCAACAAATCATTAAATGCTCTTACACATGCTCTTACATGTCTCTTGCACAAGTCAAACTTGGAATTTAATGCACCTTTCATCCCCCCTAAACATGTCATTTCAACAAAATTCAAATTTGAAATTGGCACATTGGCCAAAACTTGCACATTCCTCATCCTCTCAAATCTTGACAAGTGGTATCTTGTCATTGGCTTATGAATGATCCCACATTCATCAAAATCTCTTGATCTCCTAGCCTTGAATCTATAAATGCAAGGCACAAAAACAAAATTTGAGGACAACACACTCTCATGCAAAGTTATTCTCTTGATTTGAGAAATAATTTTGTCCATTATCACATGCATTTGCATTATCACTATCATCTTGGTAATCTTGCTTATTAGGGATTGGGAAAGGGCTCTCTTCTCACATCAAGGGGCACCAATCCCCCTATGGGATGGTGATTGGTTAACTTAGATTAGATTTACATATTTTATGTTGCACATGTATTTCTTCATGTTTTTCTATTCTATGTTTGATCAACAATTTCATAGGGAGAGGTTTATTTCAATTTACCGACAATAGCTAATCCATCTATTGTTAGGAAATACAGATTTTGCCTCTCACATTTTGCTTGCAATAAATTTGGTCATATGGTTGCTTAGTGTAGAAGTAAAATCAAATCAAGTAATCCTTCATTCCTCAGTCATTGTTTCAATTGCAATAAGCTTGGTCATAAGTCAATTGAATGTAGAAATGGGTCAAACAATTTTTTCAATAAAAAAAATGCCAAATATTATACCTGTGGAAGATTTGGGCATATTTCTAGTTAATACGGATCAAGCAGAAATCAATGGAATGGCTGGTCTAGACAAGGAAATGCTATGTGTTACTGTAAGCACTCAACCTGTAAATGTTAAAATTTAAACAAACATTTCATATATTTCAAGTTAAACAAAGAAAATTAGGTGCTCCTATGAGATAATTCATCATGCTACATGTGCAAACAAGGAAATAAGAAATCAAAACAACTAAATGAAAGCACATGAATATATGATCAAACCCTATCTCATAGTGGGAGTAGTGCTCCTTTGATTTGAAAATGATCCCCTTTCCCACCCCTTTGATAAGTTTGAGATGATGATGAAGATGCAAGTGCCTAAAGTAAGTGTGTCACCAAAAAGTGTATACCTTGGCACTTTTTCACTCATTTTGGCCTTTTCCATTGGATTTTGGCCTTGATTACCTTGAATCAACCTTGTAAGCTTTCAATTCAACACTAATATAATGGTGTTTTACTAAGGCGTTGTGAAGTTTTGTAACACATTTCCTCACTTTTCTAAGACCCTTTCAACATAATCCACCTAAATAATACATTCTTGCACCTTCCTAAGCCTTAAGACAAAGTGTTGTAAAGTGTTGTGTTGCATTTTCACCCTTATCTAAGCTTATTGCCCCTAAATCAACCCTTTATATATGTTAATTTTTCCTTCTAATGCATCATTAGTCCCGACCTAAGTGTGTTTCGGGAGGAAAACCTAATTAGCTTCATAAAACATAAATTAATTCCTGACAATCATCAAAATTTGCCTAGGATGACTAGGTCACCACTTTGGACGACCTAGTCCCTTTAAGCATAAATTTCAAGTTTTAAATAAGATTCAATGAGAATCTTGCCTCCTAAACCCTAGGGCCGGCCTATTAGGTTGCATTTTAGGAAAATTAGGGTTTCACATGTACAAATAAGGGTTTCTACCTCCATTTTTCTCTCCCCCTTAGTTCATTTTTACTCTCAAAGATCATTTTTACTCTTGCTCTCAATCATCAAGTACTCAACTAACCAACCAAGCATACAAGAATTAGGGTTTTCAGACTAACTCCATTGGAGCTTCTCATGCATGTTGCAGACCATCAACAAATGTTTGGTAAGCATTTTTATTGTTTTATCATTCACTCTTGCTTTCCTTTGTGTTTATCTCATTTGGGTTTAATCACCTATAAAGGGGTTTGACTTAGGCAAACCCCTATATCCTAACCCTAACTATTTCTGGTCTTTGCATGTGTTTGCAAATCTTTTGATGCAAGTTAGGTGAAAGACAAAGAGTTACAAGAAGTACCAACATTCTCCTCAAGTCAACTCCAAGTCTCAAATCATAGGAAGGACAAAATACAAGTTACAGGTCACTTTCAAAGGTTCCTATCACAGATTGTTGCAAAAAAGGGGAACATCAACCGGGACCCACACAACCAAAGCTTGATTTTGTTGTGCAGTTTTGCACACACACCCCACTAGAAGTGGGGACCCTCTCTTGGCCTGCCCTTTTGGCTTGTTTTTGTGGCTTGCCCCCTCTTTTGTGATTATCTTTGAAGATCTTGGGGTTTTGGTCTTTGGTGCTTGCCTTGGTTGTGGGGGCCTTTGTGTTGAGTTTTTGGTGGTTTTGGAGTCTCACGATTGTCCTCTTTGGGGTGGTCTTCTTTTCCCTTCTGTTTTTCCCTTGGTGTTTTTGTTTGGGTCCTAAGGGTTGGTTTCCTCCCTTAGGTTCTCCTTTGTTTCCCTTGTTCCTTTGTTCCTGCCGGAGGCGGAACCAGAATGGAACTGAACTTTGAACTTTCACAAAGTTCTCGATTTGGTTCCCATTCCCATTCTGGCTCCGCCTCCTGCGTTCTTTTTGTTTTCGTTGCTTTGATTGTTTTCAGCCTAAGGGTTGGTTTCCTCCCTTAGGTTTTCCTCGGTTTTCCTTTTCTTTTGTTTGTCGGAGGTGGGACCGGGATGGAACTTAACTTTGAAATTTCACAAAGTTCATTGTTCGGTTCCCGTTCCCATCCCGGCTGTGCCCCCACCTATCTTCCTTCCATTCCCATTTTGGTTCTACCTCCACCTCCATCGAGGTTGGTTTCGTCCCCATCCCGGCTCCGCCCCCGCCTATCTTCCTTCCGCTGCCATTTTAGTTCCTCCTCCACCTCCGCTGGGGTTGGTTTTGTCTCTGCCCCCACCTGTTTTCCTTCCATTCCCATCTTGGTTATGTCTTTGCCTCCGCCTCCACCTGTGTTGTGTCTCTATTCTTTTTTTTCTCCTGGCTCAATCTCCGCTTGTCTTTGGTTCCGCTTCCGCTTGGGTTTGTGCATGATTTTCTTGCCCTGGGAACTCTATGATTCGACTTGGATTTTAATGATGTATTGAGCATTAATGGTGGCTCATTTGGATGCAGGTTGGATCGAGCTGCAAGTTGTTGTTGGGATGACATTAAGTCCATTGAAGGAAGAATGGAGGTTTTATCTATGCCACCTATTTCCGACCTGGACTGGGTATTTATGATGGTGCAGAATGAGGTGGAGCACACCAAGAACAAAAGGGGGAAGAAGTTAATGCAATGGTACTTCAAAATTTGTTCTTCCCCATTGTTTCTGCTCTTCCTTTGCGTGCATTGGACCATTCTTTTTTGGATTCTCCAAGCCGACATTGATGAAATTGGTGCATTAAATGCACATTTCATATTATTTCAAATTTCTCTTGGCCGAACTGTTGTGTGGCAGTTTATTATTATAAACCTTAATTTGGATGACATATCTTGGGGGTTTGCTATAAATTTTGCATTCTACCTCACTTGTAGAAGTTGGAAGGTTAGAAGTAGAGGTTAGTCTAGACGAATTTTACATTAGAGCGAATTGTAAGAGCAAGAGTTAGAGTTAGAGTTTAGTTTATCTTTTCAAGCAAGTGTTGTAATAGAATATTGGAATTTTTGCTACTTTGGATGCTTTAATACAAGTAAAGACATTGTGATTTGGTGCCCTTCTTGTGCTGAGTTTTATCTGGCATGGTTCTTGATATTCTATCTTTAAAATTGCTTAAGTTTATTTAATGTTAGCTGATTTGGTGATGCTTAGGTTTTTATGCTTGAAGTGTTTGCAGTGATCTCTAGTCCATACATTTTCCAGTTAGCTGATTGTTAGCTGCTTTGCAAAGTTAGCCTGGACTTAAAATTATGCTTAGTTCGATTGTGAATGTTTGTTCATTTCAGTTGCAATAAGGTTGTTCTAAATGAATATTCATAGTTTGAAAATATTTAATAACTTAGAATATTGCACTGTTTCTGTAAGATTGCAGATTTATCCGGGTTAAACTGAAATAAGTTTCTGAGGGATTGGTTCATTTGGAGCATTTTATCTCTTGCATGGTTAATCTTAGGGTTATAATTAGTCTTAGAATTATCTCTAAATCCTTATCCCTTTTTTTGTTTATTTTGAATCTGGGTTAGTTTTAGGATTTGAAGTATCAATATATTGCTAGATCTGATAAATTGGAGTCTAGTATTTGCTTTTAGTAAGGTCCCTTTGTGATTACCAACATTTTCACATTATCTCTAAGTTGTTTCACTGCATTGTTAAGACCTGATACCCAAGAGACCTTGGGGTTATCTCTTTGTTCATAGAGATCAACCTTTCAAGAGAAATAAGATAAATTTTATTTTGTCTGAATTGTTGTCGTGCAAAAAAAAAGATCAAAAAATTCCTCAGAAAGCCACAAGAGGATTAGGTCACCCCTATTTGCGACCTTGTCCCTTTGCTAGGCCCAGAAAAGGTTATTTGTGTTTTTGGATACCCATTTCCCTGAAACCTGTTTCGAGACAGTTTCCCAATTGGGGGACTAGGTCGCCCGACTTGGCGTGAGTGTCCTACCATTTTCTAACATTTTATAGAAGCTTTTAGGAGCATTCATTTGCAACAACATTTCTCCAGGTGCACACCTTCTCTCCCTCTCTGTCATTTTCCAAAAAACACACATTTAGGGCATATAGTTAGTTAGTTTGCATTAGCTTAGTTTTACTTTATTTGGACTTGCATACATTTAGATTAGTTTCATTTTACTTTCAGCATTAGCCACACATCACACACATTCACAACCATCATCAAATCCATCTCCCCGTTTTGAATAAACTTAGCCCTAAACATATCAACCTAGAGGAAAAAGTGTTATTCCCAAACCAAGTGCTCTTGGGGTGAAAAACCCTAAGAGCTTAGTAAGGGAATCCTCTTTCTCTGGTAAGATATATATGTTTTTGGTGGTTCATTTTGGTGAACCTGACGTTTGACCACTAGATAGCTTTCTGATTTTTTGCATTTCATCTTAGAGATAACTTGCATTGCGTTCAAATCTTACATTGTTTGCATCCTAGGGTTAGTGATAAAAGGTAATTTAGTGAAATTTCATGGTAACTCTGCACATTGCATTGCATTTTTAATAAGAAAACATAAAAAAAAAATTGTGTTTTCAGTTTCTGCTTGCACCAAAATCTCAGAAAAACCATAAAAGTCAGCCAAAACTTTAGGAGTTTTACAAAAACAACACTACTAGGACTAAATTGCCATCCTGGGCAACCTAGTCCTTTAGCATTGTTTTCTATCGAAATCTCAAAAATTTACCAGTAGTTTCTGCTTCTCAGCTTCCTGGTTTTTCCTTTCTGTGTTTGGTTCCAAAATCTTAGTTATAGACCTTTTGCCATCTTTGATCACATTACCTTAGGGGTTTGTATCTGAGCATTTAGTGTTCTCTTGCCAATACAGTAGCGAGAATAAGTTCATGAATCCATGGCATCTATTAACAACACCCTCATTTTAGATCTTGGCATCCCTCCAACTTCAACTCTTGGTGTTGGAAATGGTGCATTACACTTAGAAACTATCCTTAGTAAGTCCTTGCACCTAGATGATACAAATGTTGATAATAACCTCCCACATGATAAGATATTTCATATTCATGTTGATCTCATTGATTATCAGCATGAATTAAGCTTTGAACCCATCTCCAGCACTGCCATTCCTACCATTGAGCTCCTACACCGTTTAATTGACCGTGATAATGGCTTAACTGTCATGAAGAAGATTGCAGAAATCTACGAGAAGCATGCACCTAAGCCATCCTCTTCACCTAATCCTCAGTCTAGCCATGGAGGACCTTCCACTCCTCCCCCATCAACCGTAGCTTCTATCCCGACCTATACCTCACCTAGTGTGACAACCACTATGCAATTGGTTAGTAGTGTGATACCTCCTCCCCCCATCACTGCTAGTATCCCTACTTCTCTTGTGGAATCCCATCCTCTCACTTCTTCCATTGTCCCTCCTATCACTATTCCGACCACTTATCCTTCCACCACTCTCTCCCCTTCACCTCTCTTGCTTCCATCTCATAACACTTACAGTGACCCTCTCATTACACAATTATTTCACACTGTCAGTAATATGCAACAAAAAATATCTTCCATTAACCAAAGCCGATCTAGATCCCCCTCTCATTACATTCGTAGTAACCCATTGTCCCTTGACATCCTCCACACTCCTTTTCCACAAGGAGAAGAGATCCCTCGATTCAAAAAGTATGGCGGGAAGGGTGATCCTTCTAACCATGTCAATGCCTACACTGCTCTTTGTATTGACTTCGCCCTTGATGATAGGTTGCTCATCAAATTATTTCCAAGAACTCTTAAAGATGCAGCCTTAGATTGGTTCTCTTCCCTACCTAATAACTCCATTAATTTTTTCAATGAATTAGTGGATTCTTTCATAAATTACTTTCAAGTTCACATGGCTCCAAAGAGAACTCTATCCGACCTCATGAGATGTAAATAGACTACTACTGAGAAGATCACCAAATTTATATCTTGCTACCAAGCCCTCTATTCCTTGATTGATGTCCAAATTCTAGACACCCATCTACAGAAGATATTTATCGAGAACCTTGTGACATCCCTTCAAGATAAACTCACCCTCATGAAGTTCCCCTCCTTCATGCACCTATGTCAAGCACTTTGTGAATACCATAACTCTACTAGTAGCCATGACTCACGGTCCACTACTAGTCATGAGGAGAAGTCTGATAAATCCTCCCAATCCACTCCCCAACCTTTCCGTAAACTGAACAAAGGCTTCCTCCAATTCAACCCTTCATCTTTCAACGCCCCACCCATTAATAACCAAGTGGTTGCTGTTAAATCCATCACGCCCTTTAATTACAAAGATCCTAAGCATACTTTCACACCCTTGCCTGAAACCCTTCATAAAACCATGACCCAACTGCTTCAAAAACATATGATTTATTTACCACCCGTCCATACACCTGATCCTAACAAACCATTACCACCTTCCTACAATGCCAATGCTTATTTCAATTTTCATCACCAAAATGGCCATGATACTGAACAATGTAAGTGTCTAAAGCACCTAGTGCAAGACCTCATTTATTTAGGACGTCTATCTATTGCCAGCATAAATGTTAAAAGAAATACATCAGTGGCACCCCCTAATCAAAACTTGCAGATTTTTACCAACTCCATGCCTAATCATAATGTGTTGTTTGTCAAGTCAAGTGAAACTTCCCCACCTGATGTGATGAAGGTAGATTCACAAGATTTACATTTTGCTTCTCTTTCCCCGGTAACCCATGTCCCCCCTATTAATGAAATTGTAGGCACAATAGGCATTATCCATCGAAAGCACCCAACCAAATGACCTCTTGACATATAATTATCTACACAAGATACAATACAAAACCTTCCTGATGGCCCTCTCTACATAGTTTTCTACATCTATCATAAGCCCAACAATGGGATACTCATAGATCCTGCATGTGGTGAGAATTTCATCACCGAAGAGTTTCTGGTATTACATAACCTTGAATAAGATTCCTATAATTGCCCTACAACATGGGTCAAAACACACCATGGTTTTGCATGCCTAATGATAGGATCAAATGCCCTCCCCTTGCAAATAGGTCCCAAAACATTAGATGTTACCTTTTCAATTATACCCCAATCAGACCAATATAGCTTGCCACTTGGTCTACCATGGCATCATTCTATGAAAGTGGTCCCATCCATTATTCACAAGTGTGTGAAGTTTCCTATCGACAATGACATATTTACTGTCCATCATAGCGGTTTTAACCCATTATCCTCTAAGGGTAAATTTTCCCTGGATGTCTTTTGGCCTGAACCTATGGAGCCCATCACCCCTATACGAGACTTCTTCTTTATTGCCTATCAAAAGTTCAAAGCCAAAAAGATCTCATAAATTTCTTTGCACAACATTCCTCATTGTACCTCAGACTCACCCATCCTTGATGAAGCCATGTTGCCACCTAAATCTGATATACCTAGCCAACCTACTCTTGAAACCTCCTCCACATCATCTAAGAGGCCTAGGGATCATGATAGTAACTCTTTCTTCCCACCTCGTACCAAACAAATCTAGAAATCCAAAGATAAGATAGATGAACCACCCATTTTCCCTCCTATCCCCCTCCCCGAGATGATCCACAACTTATGGTGGATTGTCCCACATTTTCTCCCACACACCTTGACTGGAAAATCAAAAGGAATAAAGAGATAAGAAAGTGTAGATGTCATCATCGTGCTCTCACCCACCAATCTCATGAGGAAGACCAAACTGAAGAGCCAAACCCTCATGTGCCTGAGGTCACACCTGTTGATCCTCCTCCTTCACCTTCACAGCCAGATCCAATACCTCATGCATCACCTCTTTTACAAGCCACCACCGATATTGTCATCTGTCCTACCATTTTCATCAACTTAGATGATGATGACGAGAAGAATGCCAAAATTGATGAAGAGGTATACCATACCTTGAATTCACTCTTTTCCTCTGCTATGAACATTCATGAGAATTCTCCTTGGACAAGTGTTGATCTTAACACTAGTTTGATAATCGTTGTCATGCCTCTCGCTAGTCACCCTCCTGAAAATTACACTAAGCAAGATTGGGAGGTTGATGACTTGCTTGACGAGTGATGTGCACTTTCCTAGCTAGTGGTTCTTCCTTTTCTTTTTGTATTTATTTTTACATCTTGTATTCCCTATCTTGTTTGACATCTTGTGAGAGTATTCTATTTGTATCTCACTTTTGCTATATGTCGTGCATTTTATTTTCTTTTTTCCCTTCGCCTTTTTTTTTAATCTTCCTTTTGGGGATGATGCAAGGAATTGAGACCACCAGGTCTCCTTCATGTTGACCCAAAAGGAAACCTTCTTTTTAATTTTATTTTTTACATTTTCCCTTTGCTTTGACCTTCATTTGGGGATGATGCAAGGCATTGAGACCGCAATGTATCCTTCACGTTGAACCAAATGATCCTCTTTTTCCTTTTATTCCCTTTTTTCGGCCTTTCATTTGGGAATGATGCTTGGCATTGAGACCATAATGACTCCTTCATGTTAACCCAAATTCTCCCCTTTTTCCTTTTGTGACCCTTTTTCCTTTCATTTGAGGATGATGCAAGGCATCGAGACCGCAATGTCTCCTTCATGTTGACTCAAAAATAGGGCTCTTTTTCATTTGTCCTTTTCCTTTTTCCTTTTTATTGTCCTTTTAGGGACAATGCAAAGCATCAATACATCCTATGTCTCCTCCATGTTGACCCAAAATGACTCTTCCCTTTCATTTTCTTTCACTCTCTATGTGTCCTTCTTCTCATTCTATGTGTTTGGGGAGATGATGATAGTTCCACGCTCTCTAAAAAAAAACATTGCAGCAACGAACATACTGACCTCAAATACATAGATCCCTTGTGTGTTGGTCTTTTCCATTTTGGGGGCATGTTTTCCTCCCCTTCTCTTTCGCTGCTTATTTTTCGCATGATGTAGCCTTTCTTGGATACTCATTGCTCGACAGGCTCTCATGTTCCCTTTTCCCTTTTTTCTTTCTCTACTTTAAAGAAATTTCTCACAAAGTGGTGTGTAGAAATCCCTTTAAAGTGGGGGCATACATTGGCACTATTTTGTTTTACTTTTATTTTTTTGCATTTGCATTTCTTTTTCCCTTTTCCCGTACTTCTTAGTGCAACCTTGTCACTTCACTTGATTTGTTTTCTCACTTTGTGGATGACATTGGGTATAATGTATTTCATAAGTATGACTTATCTTAGCATATTACATTCCTCTTAGTGGCTTGATGCGACACATTGCATCCCCTAACTTGTGAATCTTTTATACTTTGATCAGTCCTCTTTTGGAAAAAATACACACAATGTTCCCTAAGCCAAAAGACCTCAAATGAACTAAACAAGACTCCTTTGAACACTTTAATTTTTCATTTCTTTCGCATTTCGCATGTTTCACCCTCTTTTCATTTTGTGCATACATGGCCTCCTTGCATGACTGTAGTGCTAGCTTGCACTTGTTCATGGGTTCTAAGCATCCAAGGCTTTGCTTGTCTCATGAACCACACCCCTATCCTTGTGGCACCTTACCAAAGTTGTTAGGGAGTACAACTTTGGTATGGTTGAGCGGGAAGCTCAACTAGAAGCATGAATTTCCCCATAGCCATCTTTGTGTGTGTGAGCGCATACCAACTGAGTGTGTGTCTCTCACCACCTTTTGGCATTCTCACCCAATGAACAACCAAAAATTTCATCGGCCCAGAGTGAGTACATCCTTCCTTTATAAAAAATAACCTAGATTTGATCCACAACTAGATGGATAAACAGTTGAAGCTTGATCTGACTTTTCTCCACCCATTTCACATCACTCCTTGTGTGATCTTTCACACTTGTGTTTAGTTTGTCATGGGATATTGATCCTGGGGGCTTGATCATCCTTCTTGATCATAGTCATCTCACCTTACCAACATGAGTACATTAGATCCCACTCGACACACATGATTCAACTACTTTAGTGTGAGTTTAAAGATCATTTATACTCTCACTAAAGTGGGGGATAAATGTGTCACCATAAAGTGTATACCTTGGCACTTTTTCACTCATTTTGGCCTTTTCCATTGGGTTTTGGCCTTGATTACCTTGAATTAGCCTTGTAAGCTTGCAATTCAACACTAATCTAAACAGTGTTTTACTAAGGTGTTGTGAAGTGTTGTAACACATTTCCTCAATTTTCTAAGACCCTTTCAACATAATTCACTGAAATAATACATTCTTGCACCTTCCTAAGCCTTAAGACAAATTGTTGTAAAGTGTTGTGTTGCATTTTCACACTTATCTAGGCTTATCACCCCTAAATCAACACTTTTTATATGCTAATTTTTCCTTCTAATGCATCATTAGTCCCCACCTAAGTGTGTTTTGGGAGGAAAACTTGATTAACTTCATAAAACATAAATTAATTCCCGACAATCATCAAAATTTTCCTAGGAGGACTAGGTCGCCACTTTGGGCGACCTAGTCCCTTTAAGCATAAATTTCAAATTTTAAATAAGATTCAACGAGAATCTTGCCTCCTGAACCCTAGGGTCGGCCTATTAGGTTGCATTTTAGGAAAATTAGGGTTTCACATGTACAAATAAGGGTTTTACCTCCATTTTTCTCTCCCCCTTGGTTCATTTTTACTCTTGCTCTCAATTAGCAAGTACTCAAGCAACCAAGCAAGCATACAAGCATTAGGGTTTTCAGACTAACTCCATTGGAGCTACTCATGCATATTGTAGACCGTCAAAAAAGATTTGGTAAGAATCTCTATTGTGTTATCATTCACTCTTGTTTTCCTTTGTGTTTATCTCATTTGGGCTTAATCACCTACAAAGGGGTTTGACTTAGGCAAACCTCTATAACCTAACCCTAACTATTTTTGGTCTTTGCATGTGTTTGTATATCTTTTTATGTAGGTTAGGTGAAAGACAAATTTTTGCAAGAAGTACCAACATTCTCCTCAATTCAACTCCAAGTCTCAAACCCTAGGAAGGACAAAAGACAAGTTGCAGGTCACTTTCAGAGGTTCCTGTCACTGATTGCTGCAGAAAAGGGGAACATCAACCAGGACCCACAAAACCAAAGCCTGATTCCTCAAAAATCCACAAGAGGATGAGGTCGCTCCTATTGGTGACCTTGTACCTGTGCTAGGCCCAAAAAAGGGTTTTTGTGTTTTGGATACCCATTTCCTCGAAACCTGTTTCGGGATAGTTTCCCATTTGGAAGACTAGGTTTCCCCACTTGGCATAAGTGTCCTTCTACCATTTTCTAGCATTTTCTAGAAGCTTTTAGGAGCATTCATCTGCAACAACATTTCTCGAGGTGCACACCTTCTATCCCTCTCTATCATTTTCCAAAAAACACACATTTAGGGCATATAGTTAGTTATTTTGCATTAGCTTAGTTTTACTTTATTTGCACTTGCATACATTTAGATTAGTTTCATTTTACTTTTAGTATTAGCCACAGATCACACACATTCACAACCATCATCAAATCCCTCTCCCCATTTTGAATGAACTTATCCCTAAACATATCAACCTAGAGGAAAAAGTGTTATTCCCAAACCAAGTGCTCTTGGGGTGAAAAACCCTAAGAACCTAGAAAGGGAATCCTCTTTCCCTAGTAAGCTATATATGTTTTTGGCAGTTCAGTAAGAATACTCAAATAGTGGATGATTTTGAAGGAAGAATTCCTTGTATTTATAGATTCAAGAGTTGAAGATTGAAGGTTTGGGATGAATGTGGGACAAAAGACCAACCAATGAGAGAAGGCCACTTGTCCACATGTGATTGGAGGAGGAATGAGCATATTTTGGAGATTGTGCAAATAAATGAAGTTAGGTGGATTTGAAACTTGAAAAATGGCTTTAAATGCATATGGTTGATAGATTTTGGGGGGAAATTTGTTTTGACAAGAAAGTCAAAAAAATGGAGTTAATGAGGGAATATTGCTTGGGAATATGCCTTATGAGGGAAAATAGGGATAATTAGATAATTAATTAAAATTAATTTCATGTGCAAGTTGCAAAAGCTAGAGAAAAGAGGATTAGTGTTAGGAGTTAATCAAGATTTGATTAACTTAAATGGAGGTTAGTTGATATGACACTTTATTTAGATTTTTTGGGTTTATCTAAATCAAAATGAGAGGAATGTGAACATTAGTAATTTAATTAAGTAAAGGTTGATTTATTCAAATAAATTAAAAACATTAGGAATTTAATTAAATATATTTGATTTATTTAATTAAATAAGGAACATTAGAAATTTAATTAAATAAATTTTATTTAATTAATTAAATGAAGAACATTAGATGCATGATGTCGATTTGCATGCCTATAGTTACAATTGCAACAAATATGGTCACATTGCAAGATTCTACCAAAAGAAAAATATGAACAGAAGAGGTCTTACATACAAAAGAAGAAATACACATAAAGATGATAAAGAAAAAGGAAAAGTGACTGCGGATGAAATAAGAAATCACATGAAAAATACATGGGTAAGGAAGAATGAGTCTGATGTAGGAGATGGTTCTACACCAGAATGTGCTTCTGGTAATTCCTCCGGGAATTGATTTCAGGCCATTGGCCTAGGGGGAGTTTTTCAAGAAAATCCTTTTTCTCCTATCCATAGTTGGTATTGGAACATGGAAGATTGTCAACAATTGTATTAATGATCTACAGATGTATTCAAAAACACTCTCAAGGAAATTCAAACAATTGAAGGTGCACAAAAGAATTTTTCTCTCGTTGACTAAGAAAGAAGGGTATCTGGAATACCTAGGGAAAAAGTATTTATTACAACAGAAGGTTAGGTATGTGAGTTATAAAAATTAAAAAGTTGAAACCCTCATTTTCCACTCTGTTTCAAAGAAAAAAAGGAGGAGAGCACTCTACAACAGAATTTCAAGGGCATGAAGGCATTTCGGTAGTGAAACCTAGATTCATCAGGTACTTCAAGAATTTTCATTTAATTTTGTGTGCGGTTGATAAAAATGAAACATGAGTATGGAAGGAAAAATGGAACAAAACAAATGAATGATCAATCTAGATGAGTATTAAAGTGAGAATATTAGAGTCGTAAGGAACTTGTTGTCGCTCGATGAGTCGAAATGGTTGAAAAAAAGATAAACATAAAAATTTGGACATTTGGAGTGAATTCCCCTGTTTCGAGAACGCAAAAATAATTAATTATATTATGAGAAAATTCAATGATGATACTCTAATTATGGACAAACCCTACCATATTTTGAAAGAATTAATTGGAAATTTAACAAGATTATGCAAAGTTAATCGAGAAAGAAGTCTATATGGAATAAAGAAGTCAAAACCCTAACTAGAGTTATTGGAGATCAAAGGGCATTAATAATCTTGAAAATTAAAGACTCAGTGACAAGATACATTGTGCATGCAGTATCCTACAAAATCTTTTTCAAAAATAGAGAAGGTGCAACTTCGGTAGGTGCTATTTACATTTCACACAAGATGATAATGGAAGATCATGATTTTGACCTTTGTGGATTACTGAAAGATCAACTAATGGAGAACGTGCAATTGACAAAGATGACAGATTACCCTTTTAGGTTTGGCACTTTGATTATATGTCTTGTGATGTACTTTCTAAATTGCTTACCGATGGACAACAATGTGATATGGAAAGAGAATGAACCAGCGTGCAAATAAATTTACATACACTTTAAAAGTTTGGAAAACTGTGATCAAGCATATGAAAGTTTCTTTAAAGGTTTGCTAGGAAAGTTTGAGTCAATTGGTATTTCCCTTCTGGTAAGGGCACTTGAAGTTGGTTCCTAGTCTGGTGAGATGGAGAGAAAGAAAAGAGAAAAATAAATTGTTGTTTGTACTCCTCCGACATGCAAGACTCAAAGAATTGAAGGAAAAGGTAAAGAACAAGTGATTGTAGATGTACCAAATGAGGAATCTAAGGACTCCCAATGAAAAGAACTGGAAATAGCTGAACCAAAACAAGAAAAGGCTAAGACAAAAGAAACTGAAGAAGAAGATGACTTAACCAAAGAAAAACTATTCCAGCCTATTCATGAGGAAGGTGGAATGCAGAAAATTGAAAACTTATGGTCTATCATACCTTCATATGAATAGGATATGATTTTAAGAATACTAAGTGTTCACTTGGTGCACAACCATATTATGTTAGAGAGTTTGCAAAATAAATTTACAAAAGAAATGATTGAATGCATCAAGGAAATCATGGACTCTGAATCTCAGAAGAGGGAAGAAGAAGTAATCTTAGATTTGAAGAAACAATACAAGTTATCTTTTACCAAGCTAAAAATACACATGAATCAACTTAGGCAATGCATAAAATCGACAAACAACATCTACAACTACCATCTTTTTTGGCCTCATGCAATCGGAAAATACAAAGAAAAGATGGAACAAATTGAAATTGAACAGAACAGTATTGGACAAAACTTTAACATGTTCTAGGATCAAGATGGTGTAGTCAAGAAAAGGATTCAATAATTACAGACAGAGCATACAAATGTTCAAAACACTAGAATCAGGATTGTTGACACCTTTTGTAAAGTGAAGGATATAACATAATGCAGACAGGAACAACTGATTGAAATACTAAGGAAAGGAGAGACACTAGAAGAAGCCATCACTATTCCAGAATCCCTCATCAAAATTATTAACCAGACATCTGAAAAAAACAACATGATCATAATCTCAGGGATTGTAGTAGAGTCATGGAAGAAGTTTCTTCTGGAGATGAAAGAAAAGTAGAAAATGATCTTTTAATTCAAGTAAAGGATGTATGTCTTCAAAGTTTTGAACTAGTTTTTGAATAAGTAAGTTTTTGTTTACACTCCATAAGGGATTACTATAAGGAATTTTTTTTTGGTTTTTCATTAATTTCAAAGGGGGAGAGAGAGCAATGAAAAGTGCCTTATCATTTACTTAGGGGGAGTTGTGTTAGTTATAACTTTTTTAAAGTATTGAAGGATTGCAGTATGTTGGTTCAAACACTTAGTCATTTTTCACGAAGTGCTACCATCAATGCTAAAGGGGGAAATTGTTGTCATATGGCTTCTGGAGATTTTTAGCATTTGGTGTTGTCATTGATGGCAACCTAACTCATTGATCTAGTCCACACTTTAGTATTTGTTCATAATGGGAGACAAAATGAAGAACAGGGTATCCGATTGAAGTTGAATCTATTTGAATTTCCAGCCTATCATTTCGAGTCATGGATCTCAAGTAAGGTATTTTTGATGCTCGTACTATCTTATCCAACAATAATCAGGGTGCACACTCACTGGTGTACCAATTAGGAGATCCAGTTTATTGATTTCATGTTTATCAATGCTAGAAGGCCGACATGGTGGATATAGTCGTTGCAGATGTTTAAGGAGTATTATTTAAGTGTTTTTCTGTTCGAACTTGCTTATTTAGGTCCTCACTATTCTATGGATAACTTTGGATGATGCGCATTGAGAATTATTTGTGGATTTAGATGACAGATGAAAAGTATTTTATGTTTTATTAAAGTCGACATATGGCCAATTGAATCTCTTGTTGTAGATATATATAAGTGATCGGTTATATCATTTTGATATAAGTGTGAATTGTATTGGTGTGTGATGTGAAGATCAGAAGGATAGTAGAGCGATTTCACTTGTGCATATAATATTTGTGATGTGAATTATAATAGAGAAGAGAAGAATAATAGAATTAGATAGAAGGTCAAGAGATCGACTAATGTGCTTAACCAAAACTATAACTAGACATGAGTAGATGTTATTCCTTCAGTTCAATCCTTCGGATGAAATTAATCTAAATAGTTTGTAAGGCAACAAGCCTTTCTATTTTGAGTAGTGATATCTAGGTAGTGTGCTTGAATGCAAGTGCATTCCCATTTTGTAAAACTTATATTTGAGTACTCAAATTGTGGATTGACCTCCATCATGGTTTTTCCCCTAATAGGGTTTCCACGTAAAAATCCTTGTGTTATGGTGTTGTGGATGATTGCTTTATGTGTTTCAATCTTTCTTTCAGTTCAAAGTTATAAGTGGTTTAATTATCAAATTAATAATGTTAAAATTTTCAGAACATTGATTCACCCCCCCTCTCAATGTTTTGAGATTCAAACATTCTTATGGCATAATTACCCATTAATGTACTTTTAGGCCCAAATTAAGTTTGTTTCAAGAGGCAAGCCTATTAAACATCATTAAAAACCACTTAATTTCTGACCACAACTTGAATTTTTCCAAGTGGACTAGGTCGCCACCTTGGGCAACCTAGTCCCTTTTGGCATAAAAAACAAAATTAAACCAAAATTCCTTGCAGGATTTTGTCTCCTAAACCCTAAGGTCAGTCTATCATGTGTTATTTTTGGGGAAATTAGGGAACCATATGTATAAATAAGGGGTTTTTCCCCTCATTTTGCATCTCCTAAGTTTTATTTTTCTCCTACCTTCTTCTTCTCCTCACCACTCTTCTCAACCAAGCTAGGGTTTTGCATTCTAAGTCATCAAGATACATTTCTGAAGCATTCAAGGGTTGAATCTTCCACCATTGTTGTAAAAATGCAAGATCTCTCATCATGGAAAGGTACTAAGTCCATTGCTTCACATTTAATTCTTTCTCATTTCATTTCATCATTTGATTTAATTATCTACAAAGGGGTTTGACCAAGGAAAACCCCCAATCCCTAACGATCAACATTTCTTCTTCCTTCTTTGTGTGTTTACAGATTTAGGTACTCTAAGGGTTTGCATATCATTGAAGATAAGGTTGAATACTTTTTGAAGATCTCTCCTTGTTGGCTAAGGCAAAACATCTACAAAAAGTCACTTTCAAGTCTGAGAATCAAACTTTCAAAAGAGGGCACCTATGAAGAACTGAAGTGCAGACCAAGAGCTTCCATTTCCACTCCCTGATCTTCAGAAATTTAGAAGTGGACTAAGTTGCCAAAAATGGCGACCTAGTCCCAATAAACCTTTTTTTCAGAGGTTTTTGTAGATTTGGACACCCATTTGGTAAAAATGGGCTTCGATGAAGTTTTCTAGATCTGGGACTAAGTCGCCTAGAATGGCATAAGTGTCCCATCAGGCCTTAATTTTCAACATCAACAGCATTTCCAGCTTCCATCCCAATCCTCAACACATTTATAGGTGCACTCTTTCATTTATATTCATTTATGTTTCTTAGGTCATTTGTATATCACAATATGTTTTCCAGCATAGTTCACTTTCTAGGCCTAGCATTGGTATTCAATTACTTATTTTCATTGCCAAAATTTAATCCATTACATTTAGACACATTCCACAAACATCACACCCCATTCAAACCTCCCAATCTTTGAATGAACTCACTAGTAATATCTTAGTGTGAAAGAGAGTCATTTCTCAAGCAAGCCTCTAGGTGAAAAACCCTAGGAGTCCATTGGGGAATCCTCTTTCTGTAATACATGTTTTTTGGTGGTTCAATGACTTTTCAAAGATCATGCAACCCAAGGAAAGGTTCTCAACAAACATTATTGGAACATAGGCAATGCCATTTTTTAGGCTATTGCATGTTCTCTATAATTGATTAACGAGATCTTAGCCCTCTCATATTCGAGATGGGTCAAAGTTAAAAAAGTGTCCCCTCAACTATAAAATTGTGTACAACACTTTCTCTCTCATATGGGTAAATTTATGAGTAGATAATGAAAATACCCCTCTTTTGCATATGGATGCAAGGGTTTTAATTTCTCTAATACTTAGATATGATATCCCAAAAGAAATTTATATTGAATTAGGTGCTAGAAATTTCAATTGTGGAATTGAAATTATAAATAGATTAAATTCTTGTTTCCATTGTAAAAAGGAGGGCATCACAAAAAATTTCTCCATACTTAAAATAATTAGGGAAATCCTACATATATTCAAAAAAAACCTTAGTGATGAAGTTCAAAGCATTAAAATTGGGAACAATCCAATCCTCAATTCTATTGTTAATGATAAGCTAATCTCACCTACAAAAAACCCTAATGAAGATAATTCAAAAAGGGGCATTAAGGAAACCATTTGTGAAGGAATGGCCATACCTCTAGAAGGAGGTGAAAACTAAATTTGTGTTCAAATGCAAAATAGGACTGAACCTATTTTTCATGGGTACAAAATGGTTCTTTTCAGAAAGATACAAAAAGTGATTTTATTTTGATTAGGAGATTTCTTCCACTTACCCCCTAAACCCACCATGCAAGTAAAAAAATGTGCAGGAGATTGTTCTAGATGAAATTAAGCTAAGGATAGCCCAGGCTAAAATGGAAAACAAGAATAAGCAGAATAAAGTAGAGGGCAAAAAATATTCCTTATTGGCTAAAGACCCTACTAGCTTTAATGATACCATTGATATCATAAAAGCTCATTATATTGACTCTGCCAATCCTACAGTCAAAGTAAAATATGAAACTCTTATTGAAAGGATCTCATTAGAGAAGGATATTGTTAAATCTAAAAAAGCTAATGTGAAATAAAGAATAATAAATAGTAAAAATAGAGTAGAGGGTAAGGTTAAGTGCTTGTTGAGACTTCATAATGCATTGATTGACCTTCCCAGTAATAATCATGTGCAAGACTTAATTTCCCAAGGGTTAACTTTGTTGAGAAAATGTGTCTCAACCTTGCAATTACATAATGTTCTATTGATACATAAGGTATTTTTCATCCAATGATGATAGGAGGCAAGGGGGATGTGGGGGGGATGCCCCCCATGGAGAGTCTAGGGGCACCATCCCCTTAGTTGGGGTCTAGGGGCAGTGCACCTTGGAAGGGGCTTGGGGGCAGTGCCCCCAAAAGGAAAAAAATATTTATATTTTATTATTGTAAATCTAACCCACTCATCATTATGTCTCATATCTAGCAGTTGATACTTTATTAGCTTGACTTTCCCTACAAGGAAACCCTATTTTATGAGTGCATTGTATTATAGTTATGAATTTTGATGTATTCTAAGAGTCTAATAGTGGTTGTGTTGCATCTGGATCTCTGAGTGGTGATACTCCTATGAGAAGCTTGCTCTGCAAGTATATTGTAATCTTTGTGATTTTTGAATAATATATTGGGCGACTTTTGGAGTGTGGGTTTTTTCTCCCGAAAGGATTTTCCCCACGTAAATCACTAAGTTATGGTATGCATGATATTTATGTCTATTTCTATTTAAGTTTATATAACTATTAAAATCTATAAATGTTATGCATTATTCTCCTCTTAATATTAGTGTAGGAAGTTTTTCTACTACCTTAGCTTCCTTACAAACTTTGGGAAATGTAGATCAAAGGAATGATAATGAGAGTAGTTTAAATAAAGATATTATTGAGAGTTGTAAAAGAAGGAATTCATGTGATAGAATTACCGTTGACAATGTTGGAATTCAAAAAGAAGTTGGAATAGGGACAAATAATCCTAGTACTAGTGTAATTGTTATTTCTAAGGATAATAATGAATAATTTTTCATTTAATAGAGAATTCCATTAGACATGAACAATGAGAAAAGTATTATTATAAGCTTCCACACCTTTGAAATGGGTAATAAATTTGATTACAATAGACTTTTTTTTAACCCTTATTTTCCACCCTTATGTATACCTAACTCTGAAGGATTAGATCCTAGGGTAGATATGGACTAGTTGTGAAGGGGTAAAACCAATAACATAAAAGAGATCATTAATAAAAAAATTGTTTTTGATAAAAAAAAGTAATAAAAAGGTAATAGAAAGGTAGAAACTAAAAGAAAAAAAATAATTATAGAGGAGCTATCAAAAGTTAATGAGGGGATTAACCCAGATTTGTTATCTCTAGCTAACTATAACCATCCTATTGAATAGGAGGAAATAGACAAGATAGATGCTAAGTGTAGTGTAGAAAAAAGTATCCCTTCTTCACACTTGATAAATTGGACTTAACGTCACTGTGATCTAGTGTTGTGAGGTGTTTTACACATCCACATTATGTCTTCGCCCCTTTTTAAAGCTAAATTAACTGAACTGTGCCTTAATTTAGTGTTTAAAAGTATATTTATTTACACCTTCACATTAAATTTAGAAGGATTTCAAACAAAGTGTACCTAGTCTAGTGTTGTAATGTGTTTTACACATTCACATGGGATTTAGGGGCCTTATAAACTAAATAAATCTAATTTTGCCTTAATTTAGTGTTGCAAAGTGTATTTATTTACACTTTCACTTTAGATTTTGTGCTCCCTTGCATTTATAAACTTTATATAATCATTAATAGGCCCCCATGACCTCATATTGTGCATCCCAAGGCATAATTTAATCAAAAACCTAAAAAGATCAACATATACGCTTAATTTCTTCACCCCCTGACATTCGAGCAAGCAAAATAGCCCCTATGAGACCCATTTGCCACCTTGGGTGAATGAGTCACATCCAAGTGGAACTCATTCACCCAAGATGGTGAATGAGTCCCATTTGAGTTATTTTTTAGGTTTGAGAGAGAAAAATTAGGTTTTAAGTTCAAATTTCTTCCATGTCAGCCTTGGGGTTCAAATTAATAGTCATTTGAGTGTATTTCCTATATAAATGAGCTCTTAAATCATCATTTCATCATACATTCATGTCACCAAGTCAAGCATTCAAGAGTTAAGCGTTCCAAGTCCTCACAAGGCCATCAAGATAGCTTTCAAGATCATTTATAAGGCATTCAAGGGTAGAATTCTTCATCAATTTTTGCAGCAATTCAAGATCTATCATCATGCCAAGCACATAAAGCATCAATCATGTTAGTAAGCTAGTGTTGTGATGTAGCATTGAAGATCCAAGATCAAGCATTGTTCTACTCCTATTGTGAAAGATCAAGATCTACATCCTTCATGGTCATTTCATGTTGAGTTGTAGATTTACAAGACATCATCATTCAAGGTATCATTGCTCATGTTTCATGTCTTATGTTTCATGTTTCATTTTCATCTTTCATCATTTGGTTTAATTACCTACAAGGGGTTTGACCAAGGAAAACCACCATTCCCTAACAATCAACAAGTTTTCTCCTCTTTGCATGTGTGATTGTAGATCTAGGTATCTTGGAGCTTGAAATATCATTGAAGATTAGGTTACAAGATTTTTGGAGTTGTCTCCCCATTGGAAAGGTCATCATCTTCAATAAAAGGTCATCTACAACCCTAAAATTAGGGTTTCAGATCCAGAAACCTAGAGAAGCAGAAAGAGAAGACTAAGAGGTCTAGAAAAGGCAAACTAGACTAATTTTCCACAAGTGGAAAATTAGTCCCATTGTAGTTTTTTTTCAGAGATATTTTTAGATTTGGATACCCATTTGCGTGAAACCTGCTCATGTGCAAAAATCTAGAACTAGGACTGATTTGCCCAGAATGGCGAATGAGTCTTAGTAGGTCAAAAATTAAGGTTTCTCAAAATTTTAGAGCTTTTTCCAGTCATCATCAAGTTTCCAAGTGCACACCTTATATCCTGGATATTTCTATTTTGCTTCACTTGCATTTCTAGGTCATTTAAACCAAGTTTGCATCATATTAGGGTTTTGCATCACATCTTGCATTTCATTGTCTTTTCCAAGTTTAGACTTGGTGGTGAACCCCTTGTTTAGCCTTAATTAATCTCTAAGCATAATCTAAGATACCTTATTGTTAGATCTCTTCTTTCATCCTTCATTGGGTTGAGGTCTCTAGGGCATCTTTGAATGTTAGTTGGAGAAAAGTGATGTTCTATGTCCAAAACCATATAAAGAATCCATTTTTCAACTAATCATTTTAGTGAACCATATAAGGCATCCATATAAGAAGCAATACATGATGACTAGACCCCTCCCCCAAAACAAGACAATTCAATAAAACCTCCACAACAAGAATTGAACTCTTCCGTGGACATTATCCTTTAACCTCCTGTTGTGATCAATTTAGATGATGATGACAAGGTTGCTAAAATTGACGAAGAGGTGCATAATGAACTGAACACATTTTTTCCCTCTTCCATGAGCTTAAATGATAAATCTCCTACAAAGAGTGTTGAAATTGGTGCTTCTTCTATTTCAGCACTTGCTCTTGTCCCTTTGGAAATTTTCCCGCCTTCGGTATATAACAAACATGATTGGGAGGCAGATGACTTGCTCATAGGTTGAATCACAACAACCTTACTATCCTTTTGCATTATTTCTTTTTCATTGTGTTTTGTGTGATTGCATGCACGTAATATGATCCATCATGATTTTTTGTTTGATGTTCTCTCTCTCTTTGTAACATTCCACTATTTTTACCTTCATTCTTCTCTACGTCGTGAATCTTTTTCGCTTTTACTCCTTTTCATTTTTCTTGTTTTTTCCTTTTTGGGATGATGCAAGGCATTGAGAAACCCTATGTCTCTTCCATGTTGACCCAAAAAAAATTCCTTTGTTTTCACTCTCTTTGTGTCATTCTTCTAGTTCTATGTGTATTTGGGGGATGATGAAAATTCTGAGCTCTCTAAAAACAATGTAACAAAGAAAATATTGATCCCAAATCCATAGATCCCTTATGTGTTTGGTGTTTTCATTTTGGGGGAAACCCCTCTCTCTTTTCTTTCTCGCATGACACAACTTTACTTGGAAACATATGACTTGGCATAGGGCTTTCCAAGTTAGCTCTCATGTCTTCTTCTTGTTTGCATTTATCATTTTGTAGTTTAAATTAATTTCTCACATCATGGTGTTTAGCAATTTCTATAAATTGGGGGCATACATTGGCATTATTCTTTTGCATTTTCCTTTTCATGGTTCTTGGTGCAGTTCTCTTACTTGATACGATGTGTTTGTCACTTTGTGGATGATATTGGGTGTGGTGTCCTTCAGGAGTGTGATCTCTCTTAGAATATTATATTCCTATTAGTGACTTGATGCAATGCACTAAATCCCCTAAGTTGTGAATATTCTATTCTTTGATAGATCCTCTCTTGGAGACATTAGGCACAATGTTCCCTAAGTTAATACCTTGCATGACCTAAGCAAGAATCCTTTGAATATTTCCTATTTTTTCATTTTTCATTTATTGTTATATGGCCACCTTGAATAACATAGCTTGTATTTTTTTGGATCCATCTTGTTTTTTCATGAGCTCTAAGCATATGAAGTTTTTCTTGCCTTATGAAGCTCAAAAATTACTCATTTTTGTGTGGCACCTTATTAAAGTTATCACAAGGTATAACTTTGGTATGGTTTGAGTGGAAATCCCAACTGAGGCATGACTTTCCCTATAGCCACTTGTGTGCATGTGTGAGTGCATACCAACCATGAGTGTATGTATCCCACCTTTTAGGACTTCTCACCCAACGGGCAACTAAGATTTTTGTTGCCTTAGAGTGAGTATGTATTTTATAGAAAATATCTTAGATCTGATCTACATTGTGTTGGTCAAACGATCAAAGCTTGATCCACCTCATTTTTATTTTTACTTATTTTTATTTATTTTAGTCATTGACATTAAATGTTCGCGTATCTTTTTTGGTTACATATTATACACCTTGTGTGTGTCCTTTTATGCTTATTTTGGTTTGACTTAGGATCTTGGATCCTAGGGGCTTGACCACTTCCTCAATATTTTTTATCCTAGACCATCTAAATTGGTACGATTGGACCCCTCTTGAATGTCTACTTTAGTGTGAGTTTGAAGCAAGTCCATTCTCTCATGAAAGTGGGGGCTAAATGCAGTGTAGAAAAAGTATCCCTTCTTTACACTTGATAAATTGGACTTAACGTTGCCTTGATCTACTGTTGTGAGGTGTTTTACACATCCGCATTAGGTCTTGGGCCCTTTCTAAAGCTAAATTAACTTAACTTTGCCTTAATTTAGTGTTGTAAAGTATTTATTTACACCTTCACATTAAATTTAGGAGGCTTGCAAACAAATTGAACCTAGTCTAGTGTTGTAATATGTTTTACACATTCACATGGGATTTAGGGCCCTTCTAAACTAAATAAATCCAATTTTTCCTTAATTTAGTGTTGCAAAGTGTATTTATTTATGATTTCACATTGGATTTTGGGCTCCCTTGCATTTATAACCTTTATATAATCATTAATAGGCCCCTATGACCCCATATTGTGTATCCCAAGGCATAATCTAATAAAAAAACCTAACAAGATCAACATATAAGCTTAATTTCTTCACTCCCCAACATTCTAGCAACAAAAATATCCCTTGTGGGACCCATTCACCACCTTTGGTGAATGATTCCTATCTAGGTGGGACTCATTTTCCTAGGATGGAAAATGAGTCCCATTTGAGCTATTTTCAAGGTTTGAGCAGGAAAAACTCGGTTTTAACTTCAAATTTCTTCCACGTCAGCCTTGGGGATCAAATTAATGGTCATTTGAGTCGATTTCCTATATAAATGATCTCTCAAATAATTATTTCATCATACATTCATTTCATCAAGTCAAAAATTCAAGAGTTAAGCATTCCTAGTCTTCACAAGGCCATCGAGATAGCTTTCAAGATTAGTTTTAAGGCATTCAAGGCCAAAATTCTTCATCAATTGTTGTAGAAATTCAATATAAATAATCATGTCAAGCATATCAAGCATCAAGCATGTTAGTGAGCTAGTGTTTTGATGTAGCATTGAAATTCCAGGATCAAGCATTGTTCTACTCCTATTGTCAAAGATCAAGATCTACATCCTTCATGGCCATTTCATGTTGAGTTGAAGATTTACAAGACATCATCATTCAAGGTATCATCGTTCATGTTTCCTATCTTATGTTTCATGTTTCATTTCCATCTTTCATCATTTGGTTTAATTAACTATAAGGGGTTTCACTAAGACAAACCCCCATTCCCTAACAATCAACAAGTTTTCTCCTCTTTGCATGTGTGATTGCAGATCTAGGTATCTTGGAGCTTGAAATATCATTCAAGATTAGGTTACAATCTTGTTGGAGTTGTCTCCCCATTGGAAAGTTCATCATCTTCACTAAAAGGTCATCTACAACCCCGAAATTAGGGTTTTCGATCTTGAAACTTGGAGAAGCAAAACAAGTAGACTGAGAGGTGTAGATCAGACCTTTGAATTTCTAGAAAAGCCAAACTGGATTTATTCACCACAAGTGGCAAATGAGTCCCACTATAGTTTTTTTTAGAGATTTTTGCAGATTTGGATACCCATTTTTCTGAAACCTACTCCTATGTAAAAATCCATAACTGGGACTTATTCACCCAGAATGGTGAATGAGTCCCAGTAGGTCAAAAATTTAAGTTTTTTAGAATTTTACAGTTGTTTCTAGTCATCATCAAGTTTCTAGGTGCACACCTTCTCTCTTACATATTTCGATTTTTCTTCACTTGCATTTCTAGGTCATTTAAATCAAGTTTGCATCATATTAGGTTTTAGATTACATCTTGCATTTCATTGTCTATTTCAAGTTTAGAATTGGTGGTGAACCCCTCATTCAACCTTAATTAATCTCCAAGCATATCCTAAGATACCCTATTGTCAGATCTCTTCTTTCATCCTTCATTGGGTTGAGGTCTCTAGGGAATATTTGAATGTTAGTTGGAGAAAAGTGACATTCTATGTCCAAAACCATTTAAAGCATCCATTTCTCAACTAATAACTAAGGAAGCTAATGTAGATGAATTAAATACTTGAAATTTGATGGTTTAAATAGGAAACATTCCTAATATGGAATTTAGGAAATGCTTATATTCTCTAGCCTTAAGGAATTTTCAATCAAATGTGAGAATGAAACTCAAAAGGAGGAAGGGTCTAATCTCTTAATAAAAGGATGGGTTGGAACAAAAAAGAAGAAGAGAAACCAAAGAAGTGGGGATACGACTGAACCGACTTCAAAGAGGTTAGATAAATAAGGGAGTATCCCTAAATGCCTTGAGAGTTTTAGGAATTCTAAAAGTGACACTCAAATATAATGTAAATATAAGATAGTTTAAAAATTTGGAATGTTAGGGTACTAGAATATCGTGATGGGAAATATGTGGTTAGAATATACTTAAATAAAATCCATAACAAAGATGTGGTTTTCTTGCAAGAGGTAAAATCTATCAAATTCACTTTAAGAAACCAATATTAGGTTCATCTAGTAAAGATGTCAAGAAATTCCGTACTTGTCATGAAAAAAGTATAGTAGTTTCCATATTGATTTCAAATAAATGGGTATATGATATGTGATTGAGCATTAAACTTGTCCATGTAACAGGGAAGTCAAGATTGTGATTAAAAAAAAATAGAAAAATTGGGTTGTGCTCAATATATGCTTCCAATGATTATTGGGAGAGAATTAAAATTTGGAAATGGTTATATAGATTGATATACATCTCTTATATTTTGGGAGGTAATTTCAATATTGTCAAAAATAGGGAACAAAAAAGGGAGGAAATGAAATACAATGGAAAGGTAATAAAAAATATTTTGGTATAAAATAAAGAAAAAACAAGTTAACCTTTTTGATCCTCTCAAAGGTGACAGGAAAGGAAATCAAAATATTTCATTTCCCTAGTTTAGCTATTGTTTTGATGAAAAATGGATCCTAGGTCTAATAAATAGAACACTAGGATCAAGTCCTTTTACAAAAGAATAATAGAATGCAAATCAATGTATTTAGATTAAATTTCAACAAAGAAGGTGATATAATCAAACCTTGATATGATTATTTTAGAGTGTAAGAAATGAATTGGAATTGAATTGATTTTATTAACCTTCTTAGATTACATTGCCTAACCTAAAAATAAAAGATTCTAAAAATTGGAAAACTGTAACAAAAATTCAGACACCAAATCTGGGTTGAGAAGGACATTGTGCACTTGTGATATAAATTCCAGCTAAAGTTTTGAGAATGTTTCCTTCGAGGGCACCACTATCCTTGTAGGTATTTTTTGGATCTATTTTCACAATCCTCAAGTGTCAAATTAGAGCTTTTGATCTTTGTTTGCAAACTTGTCGGATCGCTTGCAGATATTTATGTAAGTGAGTTTTTATGAGTTGTCAAGGTGTAGGGTTTAAAATGCAACAATGAATAAATTATCTTGAAGCTTCCTTGGTTCTTCAAAATATTTGAGATCTATACATTCAAAATAGTTGGGTTTGTCATTTCCCAACCCCTTCTCTTGCTTGGAAAACCTATAGTTCAAATCCTTTACTGAATTGATGATTTTGTCCAATTTCTCTTCAGTATAATTATTTTCTATTTCTCCTTTATCATGCTTAAGATTCTTCAAAAATTTACCATCATCTCTTTTCACTACCTTTCTTGAAGCTCTTTTATTACTCTCAATGTGTAATGAAATTTCAAAGGAATCCATTAGATTTTAAGGGTCCTTATCTCTTAAGTGATAACAAATATTTGAGTCAAAACATTACAATAATTAACCAAGCATACTTGGTCATTTGGCCTCAACTCAACAGGTAATCTATACATGGCTTTCTGAAATCTGGTATTGAAATCAAAAACCATTTCATTTGAATTTTAAGAGATATTGTTAAATTCACCTAGCATAAACCTTGGATAAGTTTTATTACCATATTGATCCATGAATACTCTTTTGAACTCCTCATGTGACCTAATGCTTTCGAATGACATGCCTCTCTACCAATCTCTGACATCTTCAATGAGTGATTGCATGAACAACTTCATCATTACATCCTCATTTTCCACCTCAAAATCATCCATCATATTGTTAAATGATCTTAGATGGTCTTCTCCACTAATTTTATTGTTTCAAGAGAATATAACTAGTACATTTCTTATGTCTTTTGGGAGAGGATTAGGATAACTAGGTATCCCAAGAAAACATAATTGTCTATACCTATACAGTTGTATGGGTCTGCTATTGAATTGATTTCCTCTGCCACCTTGACCTAAATGAGATCCATCACTACCCTGACCTCCTCCACCACCTTGAATACCATCATTCTGAATTCTATATTGGGTGATTTCCTCCACCTCCACTAGGAATACTCATATCAGATAGAGTTTTTTGTGTCTGGGAAATACTAATTGAATGACTAGATGTGGAAGAGATGTTCATACCAATAGTTTTTGACATGGAATTAGGTGTATTATGAGAACTAGATGGTTGGGATTTTGGGATTGAAAATTTTAGGAAAGAATTTCTTTTTCCATCTCTACATTTGTAGCAAGAATCTACATCTTGTCCAATTCCTTTTGCAACTGCTCATTTGCTAATTGAAATTTCAAAATTGTAGGGTCAGGGAATGTACTTGTAGGGATGGGAATAGATGAAGTAGTAGTGCTTGTAGTAGTGGTTGTTCCGTTTGTAGTTTTTCCTTGACGTTGATCGATGGGTCTTTTTCTAGTATCAATACACTGGGATTTTTGGCTATTAGTGGAAGGATCTAACACTTTAGTTGTCACAATGGAACTTGTATATGCGCTTGTAGTTGTTGTTCCAACAAGGATATTTTCCTTAAGTTGATCCATATTTTGGGTAAGGATAGGTTGATAAGTGGTTTCAGGGGAAAGTTTTTCATCAATCATTTGTCTCATTCTTTCTACCCTTCTTAACTGGTCCCTTTCATACATGGAAACCCTTAATTTCTCCTCCTTTTCCTTTGATTTTTTTTTCCTTAACTCATCAAGTCTCAGTTCTTCTTATCTAAGAGTTTTCATGTCTTTAATTGTATCCTCAACATCTTCCAGAGTAACATTTGATTCAAAATGATCAGGAGTATAATTTGTCAAGTTCAACACTTCTCTCTGTGTGAAAGGCTCAAGAGTTCTACTTCTAGATATTCCTCTTGGATTTAATTAATTGTGAAGGGAAATAGCCCTAGTATTTCCTCTTCTAGTACCTAGTTTAGGATCAAGTTATCTATCCCAAAATTTTGAAGGCTTAGATTCTTTTGAGACCCCAAGACTTGGACCTAGCTAACTAGTAGTAGCAAGTTGATTAGTGGTAGTAGACTCTTTTTTGACAAGGCTTCCCTTATTTCTGGGGGGCATACCATATTCAAATAGATCACTTTGAATAAATTCATTTAAATTTGTAGTACTTATAAGAGGATTAATAAAATTAATCATTTCCGCATTCTTTGCATTCCATGATGGCCATTTGTTGTGTAGTAGTTCTCCTTCTAGATTTTGTTCATGATTCTTCTTCATGTTGCTTCTAGTTCATCTCATGGCTCTAGATTCTTTTACAAATATCTCTCTCCTTGAAATTTAAAATGCATTGGCACAAGAGATGTCCAAGTCGCCACCCACTTAGTGGGATTTGAAAATATATAATAGATTTGAGAGACTTTTGTAAATAATGAGATAAATTGAACACAAATTTGATAGGGAACAAAAAAAAACTAAGGACCATTGACTCACATATGAACACATAACTTGGGATGAGAATTTACAAGAACATGTTCTTCAGAATGTAAAGAACAATAAACTTTATGACTAACTATGGATGATTTGGAACTAGAGACATTTAGACTAGCTTTGTCCCCAAAAAAATTTCCAATCTGTTGGTTTTTTTTAATTAACAGTTTGATCTCACATATAATCTATGGTCTTTTCATTTCCAATATTAATTATATGGAGGGATTAGCGAGCTAACAGGTAATTTTTATTTTAAATTTCCCTCTACACTTTGAGCTCTACAAAACTGAGGAGGGTGATCTATACAATGTATCTTGAAGATACTCTTTTGGCAAATTACCTCATGCATTACAATTTTAATAGATATATTCTCCTCATTGCTATTTAATAGATGAAAACCTGTAAGATCTAGAAAATATTATAGCATTTATCAATCTAGAACATGAGAATATGGTAAAGCATCATTCATAACATACATTCTAACTGAAAATAAAGATTTAAATTGATTTTTTAATGTAATTTTTGTGAGTGATGAGAAGATTGTAACATAGATAGAGCTTATAGATCAGTGTCTTGTCCTAGTGCATGGATTCTTAAATCATTCAATTAAAAACCTACAACAAAGTTTTATCTATCACAACAAATCTATTAAATGATGCATTACACCATTTAACTTAGAAATCGAAACCAATAATACTTAGTTACCCCTATATACATTGACATAAATCTTTATTCATGTTAAAGAAAATTTAACTTGTTCTTTGAACAAGTGCATCAACAATGAACAAAGATTCAATGGAAAGACAACGAAGTTAAATTGAAAGATATTTGATTCATTTCATTCATGATTTATATGAAGTATACAATGGAGACCACTGTCCTTAAAAATATGCCATTTTCATTCAGAAGTGATAGTACTAGTATACAATGCTAATAATCAAAAACTCAAAACTTTAAAACCTAGAAAAGACTTAGACAAAATTATATCTGCATTTTGTATTACAATTTCTCTTCAAAATCAATCAAAAACCCATGTAAATGACCATGAATTCCCTTTTACAAAATAAGGGAGTACAAGATTTGGTCCATTACACATGTCACATTTTCATTTGACATTCACTTTACATTTCAAAATTACATAAATAACGACGAGCTCATGGAGAATACTCAGAGTGCAAGGTATTTACACATTTTGTTACATCCTCAATGCTTCCCTAAAATATCTAAAATGGTTATTTCATACCTTTCCTGCTTCAAGTATTCAATCTTTAAGTAGTGGAACCGAGAATGCTAAGCTGGTAGGAGAAACAAAATCCTGGTGCACAAAAAGACAAAAACCATTTGTTGATGCCTCTTGAAAACTTTGTAGACTATTGGAGATGGCAAGTAGACCAAAATGTTGTCACATTACTTCTGAAAAATATTACAAGTCTAGAATATTATTCTACTTGTCATCCCATGTTGTATAGCTCTCCCCAGTAGGCTAATTAAAGGCCATAAATTCATCTAATTTAGTTCTATAAGGACTGTATTTTACCATTATCTATGTGAAATCTTTTTCAAATTCCTACAAAAAGGTGCTAGTATCTAACAACTTGTTCATACTATCCTTCAAAATTTCCATCTTCACATCCCCCTCTACACAAATTAGGATGGCCTTAACATTGATCACTGCATCCATATGACCTCTCCACTACTCATAGGTCTTAACACCACCTTCACTATTGAGAATGTCTAGAAGGAGGCCAAGATCATTCTCATCAAACTTATAAAGCAGTTCTTTAATCCCGTTTTCCAAGGGATCCACCAATCCTTAGTAATCAATCATCTCCTTCACTATTCTATAAGTTGGAGCTATTTTTGGTGGCTTATTTTGGTCATGTGTTGACCCAATGACCATGTTCTTCAACACACTTAACTTGGGCACTAATGTCTATCTTAAAGGGAAAGAAATTGCTCCATCCTTCTCCAACATACTTATTGATTGAAACACTAAAGAATAATTAGAGTGGAAACTTCTCACTCTTTTATTTGCTTTGGATAAAAAAAATTCCAATACATTTGTTACAACAATAAAAATATTGTTGTCATTATACAACCCAAATAATTCATCAAACCTCCATTTTTGTATCAACTCCTCTGTGGTTATTTCCATTGGAGGGGTTGAAACTAATGTACTTGGAGTGGGGTATGCAATAGGTACATTATCTGGATTGTACACTACTAATTTTGTTGAAGGTGGGGGAGGACAATGAGTAGGAGGTGGTGATTGAACTGGAGAATTTGGTGGGGTACAAACCTGCACTTGAGTTACTAATGGCCCTATCATCATTGATGGCCTGAATTGCATTTCTTGCAATTTCTCTTTCAATAGTGTTTGATACTCTTTTTATTATTAATCCTCTCCTAAGATCAGATGTAGGTTCTACCACTTCTGGCTTACTTATATTTGGGGAAAATTCCTAAATAGCCAATGTATCCAATTGAGGGTTGAATGTTGATCCTTGTAAAGAAATAGTGGCCTCTTCTTTTGTGGAAAAAATTGGAGTTTCATGTATCCTTATATTATCAAATGAAATGGTGAAAGCCAAGTCCCACTTTGGTAATAGGAGCACTCCACTTTCCCTAACTAAATCCCTACCCTCAACTGGCATAACCTTCATCTTTGAAAGGACCTTTGGTTCTATGACTTCCCTTGGGAGCTCTAAGATTTCAATCATTTTCACCTTTATACTCTCATCATACTCATCACTTCTATCCCTCCAAATAAACTCATGAAAAGCCTTGGTCTTCAAAAAATAATCATCATCCATGACATCATTACAAGCCTCCTCCCTAACATTATCCACACTATTTATCCCTAATAGATAAAATTTTATCAATATGAGGCTTATTATTGGTGGAACCATCCCTCTTGGGGTTGAATGCATACCTTGGCCCATTTCATCCTCAATGACAATTATTTCCTCATCTGAATCAATAGAATAATCAACAAGTCCAACTGATTCAACCCTTCTTCTTTTTGGTGGGGGGTCCTTTGGTGGTGAAGATTCTCTAGGTGGAGAATCAAGATCAATAAACTAAGGAACATCTAGTCTTGGAGGTAAAAGTGGTGGCATATTTTGTGGAGGTGAAGATTCCCTTGAACCCTCTAATTGAGTAGCGGTGGCAATTGTCTGATACTTTTTCACTGTGCTCTTCTTCCTTGAAAATACATATAGCTTCTTGGGAGGATGATATGTTGATCTTTCTTCCAACATGGGGGCTTTCCCCTTACCTTGTTCATCAATCAACTTGGCCTTCTCTTTATCTTGTACCATTCTTTCTTCTTTTAGCTACCCTACTACTTTATCAAAGTTATGCAACATTGTTTCCACCCACAACATGTCACCATTAATATCTGGGAGAGACTTGAAATTAGGATCCTTTTCTTGTTTTTCCTTCTGCAAATTATTGAATTCTAGCCACTTCACATTTCTCTCTTCTTGCAATATGTAATCAAAAATAGTTTTGATTACATCCTTAGGGAAATAGAAATTATAATAGAACTTTCCCCCTTTGATTCTATCCTTCAAGGCAATCATAGAACCCTCTAGATCATGGTTCCTTTCCCTACAACATTTCATTCCTAGAGGCTTGATCTTTGGGAGAATTTTCTTCCATCCATCCTTGATCATAAAAAAATTTGCAAAAGTTGTATTTGCAAGAAATAGAGTCCCTTTCCTCATCCCAACCAAGTGATTGTCTTCTACATCTCCCAACTGCCATATAACTTCAAGGAAGCTAATCATCAATGGCACATCTCTTGATAGAACATGAGGTGTTACACTTGTTCCATATATTCTGAGGATGGTATGGTTGGGATATGGGATATTCTCTCCCCAATTATGCTCTATGCCTAATTCAAGCCTCCCTTCTCTGGTTATTAAAAAATCATACAACTACTTTGGAATCCTAGGCAAATTGATCACCAAGGCTCTCTTCAACTTGGAGGAAAATACATTGGAAAAAACAAAAAAACTTGATTCTTGTTCATCTCTATCAAAAATAGAAGTCCACATCTAGATAAGAATATTCTCATCCTTCTCATTTATCCTATTCAATTTAATGTCTTCTCCAAAGCAACCAACTCCTATGTACAAAAACATATGCATAAACAAGGAGTACCACCAAAACCTTACTCTTGTTTCACCATTTTTAAGAGCTACAAGGCCCTTATCCATATCATTTGATAAATAAGCTACACAATAATAAGATTTGTTGAGCATGACATTTTGGATGTTTTCAACCATATAAATGAAAGCAGTTGGCATCCTTTTAGCTAGATCAAATGCTAGAATATGACGAAGGGTGTAGAAGGTCCTCTAAAAGTAGTGCTCAAACAAGTTGATCTAGTAGGGTTCCTTTTCAGATGGTTTGAGAGTGATTATTCTTCCTCCCTTTCCTCTTTCCATGAAGTTTGTCAATATTCACACCTTGAAAGTTAACCTCACCTTCTCATATTCTTCTTTCAATTTATTCTTGTCAACTGGCACCATCTAATTATTCCAAGGGCTCAATTTGAAACCTTCAATGAATCCTTACCTAGTAAGGTAAATCATATTTATTCCAGAATGTGTCCTCACAACCCTAACATTAGGGTCATAATTGGCTACTATGGCTTTTAAGAGGCCCACATCTAGGTATACATTCAAAACAACCATTTTTCCAAATCCAATATCCATCTATTACACATGGGAATGCTCAGAAACCTATTCCAAAATCAATTCTTTAACAATGTACATCTGATGATTGGTAGAATAGAATCCCTAATGGCATTTTTTCGATCAACATGGCCATCCTCAAATCCATGGCCTTGGAACATTGCTTGGTCATCATACTTGTTATTGGTGGAGGGTTTCAACTAGTCTAGTATATCTTGGTACAAGGGTCATGTCTTTGGTTTAGAACTAGAAGGTTGGGCCTTTGGGGGTGTTATTGTAAATGCAAGATGACATAGGCTAAGGTTTCCTTAAGTGCAACTAGGGTTTGATACAAATACAAGAGAAGAAATGCAAATTCAAAGCCATTGAAACACTATTTTTGAATGTCAAACCTTAAAAGATGCTTAATTTGTAATTTGACACAAAAAACTAGCACTTGCATGCAAATTATATAATTTTAGCATATGAATGAGAAATTTTTACTTATTGGTGTTTGACGCTTTGAAAACCCTAATCTCGGATGTGAAGAGCTTTAAAAATGCTGCTAAAAATATCTAGATTCTTTAAAATTCTTTATAAATAAGAATAATGCTTTCATTCCTACTTTTTGTTGGAATATATTGTCATTAATGTCAAAAGAGGATCAAAGGAGAAGTGTGTTGATGCTTTGCAAAAGCACATAATATTGTCATTAATGTCATGAATAAACAAAAGCACATAATGTTGTCATTAATGTCATTAATGTTGAAAACCCTAATCTCGGATGTGAAGAGCTTTAAAAATGCTGCTAAAAATATCTAGATTCTTTAAAATTCTTTATAAATAAGAATAATGCTTTCATTCTTACTTTTTGTTGGAATATATTGTCATTAATGTTGTGACGAGTTAATTCATGCAAGGGATATTGTTGGGACGATGAAGGAGGAAATTAGGTAAAGGAGGATGTTGGCATTAATGTAAATAATTTCATTGTTGTCAAAAGAGAAAATCATGTGAAGGAGAATTGTTGGCATGATTGTCCAAAGGATGAATGTGAGAGTAGTGGATCTGGTTCTAGAAGTATGTGGTTGGTTGATGATGCTAAAGTGCATATCTTACAAATGTTGTCATCAAGATTTAGAGAGTTCGTCATACAATAGAAGAAGAAATAAGCTATAGATTCGAAATGGGTTTTTCGAGAGCATTCTAGTGATGTGATTTGCAAGTCCAAAAAGTGAAGGATATTCCCATAAATGAATTTTATATTCACCTTTAGGAGTTTTAGGGTTTATTAGTTAAACCCTACAATTATTATAGTCACAATGATTAGATAGGTTTCTATTTTGTTGGTGACTGGCATTTGGCAGAAAATGGTTTATTACTTAAGTCGTGGGGTTCTAGAGTTTCATAACCTTTCAACTTAGCGACTTAGTGTTGTCGATAAATCACGAATTTTCAGAATTTCATAACCTACGACATGAGGTTTTGAGGTTCGGGTTTTTAGCGACTTAGCGATGGAGCGATAAGGAGGAAGGAAGCTCTTCAAGTGGGGCCCAATAAGGTGGATGTGGTAGTGGCACCCAACTATAATGAAGGTACGCAGAAGGCGAGAAGGACCCAGCCATAATGATGTTGCTAAAAATGATGACAATACAAACACGTGGCATGCCAATAGGATTTTGATCGTGACTGTGTATCAATGGTTGCAGGTCACATAAGTTACAACTTATGTCTTTGAAGTCATAGGTATGATCGGCCCCCTCACCTTATGGTTACTGGCCTGAAAAATATTCAACAGCTATAATATTTCCTAAGTCACAAATAAAATATTTTTCTTCGCTTGATCGATGGTGGAAGTCAATGTTGAAATGCACAAGAAAACTAAGAGGGGGGGTGAATCAATTGTACCAAATTACTTTTACTTGTAAACATAATCAATTTCACTTTAACTTTAATCTGTAATTAAGTAGAAACATGAAATGCAGATAACAAAAGGCAAACACTAGATTTACGTGGAAAACCCAATGAGGGAAAAACCATGATGAGGATTAACTCACAATATAATAGTAATGCAATACTGAATACAAAGGCTCACTACCAAAGGGCTCACTGCCTAGAAAGGACTCTCTGTCTAGATACAAAGGCTTACTGCCTATTGATAGGACTCACTGTCTAGAAGGAGGCTCACTGCCTACAAAAAAAGAAAGACAATAGAAAATTCACCACAATAGGTTCCACACATTCGTAGCTTAATCAGAGGATTGTAGACACCATCAGCTCACTACTTTTAGGAATTTCACACATCAAAGTACTACTTCCTTTATTTACTTCCACACACTCTTCTTTTTGCACTTGTTTCACATACTTCACACACACTCTTCGAATTCGCAACATCTTGACTTCCATTTATACTATCTTCAACCTTAGAAACTCTCCAAGGTCGGCTACACACCCTTTATTTTACAAATTCAAATTAGGTCGGCTACTCAACATTCCCGCAGTGGATAAGAATGAGAGTGGACCAATTACATACTTAATCAGGATCCAAACACCATCTTGGATCAATCACACACTTCCTTAATTGATTTTTATTCTTCATGTAATGGGTAAACACTAGGTCAGCCAAACCTAATGAAAACACCAATGAACTTTGAAGTACATGCATCCACAACAAGATGATGGCATGTGGATTAGAAAACACAATTCACCAGACACTTGAACACCTCTTAGAAACCTCTAGATACATCCACAACAATTGCAACAATATTTATACATAGAACATTCTTCAACAATCCAACCAGACTATGTAGACACACACAGTAGCTCTAGAACAAGCCTTCCAGAGCACCAAACCACAAGCACGTTTTCCATAACACAAAGAACATGAATATTAACCTTCTTCTAGATCTACAAGACCTATGACAAACCACCATAAGACTTTTGAGTAGATACATCTCTCCCAGACCATAGACAAACAGTTTTGCCAAATCGGTTCACACACTTGTGAACAAATATTTCACTCTCCATCAACCTAGAAGCTAAAACTTGGGATATATTATACATTTAAGCCCATAAACAATACTACAGATTTGCACAAGCATAGGATCAACATAGAAGAAATATAGAGCACATTACCAGAGCACACTCAAAACACACACACACAACATTGTCTTCATTATTTATTAATTTTCTCAAAAGTACTTGACATCAACACATCTGCAACACCATAAATATAGCTCCATGTACTCTCAACACTTCTACAGTATCTCAACTATACATGTACCACCTGCAATCACACTGAACTATGTTGACGTCAATGACAACATTAATGATAACACCACCAAACACATTCATACTTGCAACAATCTTCCCCTTTGTCATTGATGGCAACACATGATGTGAAAAACCATCAAAGATAGCATACACTCTCTCCTTCTTCTTCTTCCCTTTCTTTCTAGATTAGACAACCTGCACAAGCATTTATGCCCTCTCTTCACCTTGCAATATTCTCTCTCCTTTTGAACCTTTCACATGACACTATCTCCAGATTTAAATAGGATTTTTCACATGACACTCTCTCCCCCTTTGACATTAATGACAAAGAAAATTTTTGCATGAATTTTTTTTCATATAAATCTCCAATCACTCACCCTTAGGAGTGCACCCACATCTCATATTGCAATAATGATACTCTCTACTCCCCCTGAGGAGTAGACCCCAATCATCAGTCTAGACCAAATGAAGATTCTCTAGATCCACTAAAATGATGCACCTCCATGTGCACCTAGTTTAAGGAAGGAGGGGCAGTAACCCCTTACTTGCCCCTAAGATACTCAAAAGTATCCTTCAGAAGAGCCTTAGTGAATATGTCAGCAATTTGATCCTTAGTAGACACATATTCAAGTCTGACTTCATTTTCTAGTACCTTCTCGCTCGAGAAGTGATATTTGATAGATATATTCTTTTTCCTGGAATGCATCACCATATTATTTGAAATGTTTATTGCAGGTGTATTTTCACAAATGATATGGATAGGCTCATCACACACCATACCTATATGCTTCAATGTTTTCTTCATCCAAAGTACCTGTGTATAGTAGGATGCTGCTGCAATATACTCAACTTTTGCAGTGGACAAAGAAATTGAATCTTGTTTCTTGCTTAACCATGAGACCAATCTTCCTCCAACAAAGAATGCACCACCATTTGTAATCTTCCAGTCATCTACACAACCAGTCCAATCTGCATCAGTGTAGACATTAAAGGTGAAATCAATATCCTTAGGATACCATAGACCATAATCCAAAGTCCCCTTTCGATATCTGAATATCCTCTTCACAGATGTAACATGTGTCACTTTAGGTTCTGCTTGAAATATGGCAACCAAACATTGTGCATGCATGATATCTGGTTTAGTAGCAGTAAGATATAGCAGTCCACCAATCATAGATCTGTATATGCTCTGATCAACTTTAGAATTTTCATCATCCTTACTCAGTTTGCATCCAGTAACCATAGGGGTATAGAATGGTTTGGAATCATCCATTCCAAACTTCTTCAAGAATTCTTTGACATAATTAGATTGTGAAATGAATATGCCCTTATGAGTTTGATTCTCTTGAAGTCCAAGGAAGAAATTCAACTCACCAATCATAGACATCTCCAACTCTTTTTGCATCTCCTCTACAAATTTCTTGCACATTCCTTTATTTCCTCCAAAGATAATATCATCAAAATACACCACACCTATTAACATTTTATTTATTTCAATTTTGAAATAGAGATTGATGTCTGCATAGCCTTTGTTGAATCCTTGTTGTGTCAAATATTTGTCCAACCTTGTATACCATGCTCTGGGAGCCTGTTTAAGTCCATATAGTGCCTTTTTCAACTTACACACCATGTCCAATTTGTCTGATAAATAAAATCCTTCCAGTTGTTCCATGTACACCTCTTCTTCCAATTCTCCATTTAGGAATAAAGACTTAACATCTATCTGGTATACATTGAAATCTTTATGAGAAAAAAAATCCAAAAACATCCAAATGGCCTCTATTCTTGCCACTAGGGAAAATTTCTTTTCAAAATCTATTCCTTCAACTTGTCAATAACCTTTTCATACAAGTCTTGCTTTATTTATTACTATTTCACCATATTCATTCAAATTATTCTTGAACACCCATTTTGAACCAATTGCATTCTTGTTTGTTGGTCTAGGAACTAGATCCCATGTCTGATTCTTTTTAATCTACTACAATTCCTCTTTCATTGCTCTAACCCAACTCTCACCTTTGAATGCCTCACACACTGTCTTAGGTTCTATCTTAGAAAGTAAACACAAATTTACATCAACCACTTTGATTCTTGTCTTTACACCTTCTCTTATGTCACCAATTATTTTTTCCTCCAAATGATTCTTCTGTACATATTTAGAAGTCTTAGGAGCAGGTTCTAGAATCTCCTCTTCTTCTCTTACATCACCAATTATATGTTCCTCTGAATGATAGGATCATCTAGTTCAACTTCACTTATTGCAACTGGTCTATGCATAGCTTCATCAACTTTTACATTTGTAGTTTCAACTATTTTCCTTAGTCTTTTATTGAAGCATCTATATGATTTGTTGTTTATTGAATATCCAAGAAAAATACCTTCATCAAATCTTGCATCAAACTTCCCAAAATTCTCATTATCTCTTTTAATGTAACATCTGCTTCCAAACACCTTAAAGTAACTAATAGTAGGAGTCTTACCAGGTAATAGTTCATAAGGAGTCTTTATATTGTTACCTCTGATCTGAACTCTGTAAAGAATGCAAACAGTAGTGTTGATTGCTTCTCTCCAATATCCATCAGGAACATTTGCCTCTTTCATGATAGTCCTTACAACCTCTTGAATAGTTTGGTTCTTTCTTTCCAAAACTCCATTTTATTGAGGAGTTCTAGGAGCATAATCATGTCTCTTCATACTATGCTCTTCACAAAATGTACTAAACTCACCAAAAGTGAATTCTCCACCTCTATCAAACCTTAAACATTTGATTCTTGGGTTTACTTCATTCTCTACTCTTGCTTTGAACACTTTGAATCTATCTAGAGCTTGAGCTTTCTCTCTAAGAAAAGTAACCCATGTCATTCTAGAGTAATCATCAATCAAAATCATAAAATTCCTATCACCATTAAGGCTTCCTATTCTTGTGGGACCATAGAGGTCTATATGAATCGTTTCTAGCATTTTGGTAGATGATTTTTCTTTTCCTTTAAAACTATATCTTTTTTGTTTTCCCAACTAACAAATTTTGCAAACAAAATTGGTAGGCTTTGTGATTTTAGGAAGATCCCTAACAACTTCCCTTGAAATAATCCTGATTAGATTGTTAAAGTTTACATGTCCCATCCTCTAGTTCCATAACCAACTTTCATTAATTTGAGAAACAAAGCACTGACCGTCACCACTCTTAAGCTGATAGATGTTTCCATGAGTTCTTCTTCCTGCAACCACCACAATTTTGGACCCTTTTCTAATCTCATATGTGTTATCCTGAAACATAAGCTTAAATCCTTTGCTACACATTTCCCCAACACTCAAAATATTATGCCTTAATCTCTTAACATAATAGACATCATCAGTACTATGTTTTATATCAAAACTAATTCTTCGTTTTCCAACAATGTTAGCACTAGAATCATCTCCAAACATAACTAATCCTCCATAATAATTTTCAATTTTAGTGAACTTAATTTTATCTTCAGTCATATGATTTGAACATCCACTGTCAATTGCTCAATATTCTTCATCTTATCTAGCATGAAAGTTAGTAACAAGAGTACCTTCCATCTCATCCTTCTTGTTCTCTAGACCAGATTCCCTTGCACATCTTCCATGGTTAGTAGACACATATTTATTCTCCAAGGCTAGAAAAAAGCATTCATCTTTATCATCCTCAAAATCAGACTCATCATCAGAAATTCCAGCATCTTCTCTAACATAATACAATTTCTTGAACTTTCTGTCCTTTTTGTCTTTATTATTATTATCTCCATTCTTCTTGTCTGTAGCTCTATTTGGACATCTTGAAGCGTAGTGACCAATATTTCCGTAACTGAAACATTTAAAAGGTAACATAACTTTGTACTTACCAGTACCTTTCTTCAATTTCCTTGTAAATTTTTCTTCCAACTCTTCTGAAGCATCACTATCTAAATCATCTCCTATCTTAGTTGCTTTAAATATTGTTTCAGCTTTCTCCTTTTATCTTCCAAAATTTATCATCACAAATGCAATCAAGGTGCCAAATAGTCGCTCTTTAGTAAATCTCTTTGGATCATATGATTCTCCAATAGCAGAGACCTTGTCACTATAATTCTCTAGTAGGATTATCAAGATCTTATTTATTACATCTTTATTTGTCATGGTACCTCATTGGTTTTTGATTTCATTTGCTGCAAGTTCAACTCTCTGATAGTAGCTTGCAATGTCTTCACCTTCTTCCATTCTCATGTTCTCAAATATGCATTTTTTTATTAGCTTCCTTAACAATTTGACTCTATCATTTCCTTCATAGATATCTTTCAACTTTTCCCCTACTTCATAAGCAGTGCCTAAATAAATAAATTTTGTCCTTTTAGTTTTAGATAAATCACTGAAGATAGCATACCTTACGTTTTCATTCTCCTTATAGGCAGAAATCTCATCTGTAGAAGAAGGACCACTAGATGATTCAACATATTTTGTCTCAACAGCTTTTCGAGTCTTGAAACCAAGAGAGATCAGGTAACCTCTCATCTACACTTTCCAGTCACTATAGTCAACTCCATCAAATATAGGGATTTGCAACTTGTGCACCATTTGATCTATCTCAAGCGGTTAAGCTTTGATACCAATTGTTGAAATTCACAAGACAACTGAGAGTGGGGGTGAATCAATTGTACCAAATTAATTTTACTTTTGACCTTAATCAATTTCAATTTAACTTTAATTTTTTATTAAGTATAAACATGAAATGAAAATAACAAAATCCAAACAATAGAGACACTAGATTTACATGGAAAACCCAATGAGGGAAAAACCACAGTGAGGATTAACTGGTAATATAATAGTAATGCAATACCAGATACAAAGGCTCACTGCCAAAGGGCTCACTTCCCATAAATGACTCATTATCTAGAAACAAAGGCTCACTACCTACAGATAGGACTCACTATCCAGAAGGAGGCTCATTGCCTACAAAAAGAAAGAAAATAGAAAATTCACCATAATAGGTTCCACACATTCGTAGCCTGATCAAAGGATTGCAAACACCATCAGCTCAATACTTTCAGGAATCTAAGACATCAAAGTACCATTGCCTTGATTTACTTTCGCACACTCTTCTTTTCACACTTGTTTAGCACACTTCACACACACTCTTCCAATTTTAAACATCTTGACTTGCATTTATACCATCTTCAACCTTAGAAACTTTCTCCAAGGTCATCTACACATCATTTATTTTACAAATTCAAATTAGGTCAGCTACCTAACATTCCCACGGTGGATAAGAATGAGAATGGACCAATTACATAATTAATTAGGATCCAAACACCATCTTGGCTCAATCATACACTTCCTTAATTGATGGTTAATCTTCATGTAACGTGTAAACACTAGGTCGGCCAAACCTAATAAAAACACCAATGAACTTTGAAGTACGTGCATCCACAACAAGATGATGACACGTGGATCACACAAGGCACTTCACCAAACATTGGAACACCTCGTAGAAACATTTAGATACATCCACAACAAGTGCAACAATATTTATACACAAAACACTCTTCAACGGTCCAACTAGACCATGCAGACACACACAATAGCTCTGAATCAAGTCTTTTGGAGCACCAAACCACACACATGTTTCCATAACATAGAGAACATGAATATTAACCTTCTTCCAAATCCACAGGATCTGAGACAAACCACCAGAAGACAACAGAGTAGAGACATCTCTCCTAGTCCATAGATAAATAGTTTTGCCAAACCGGTTCACACACTAATGAACACATCTTTAACTCTCCATCAACCCAAAATCTAAAAATCTGGATATATTATCCATTTAAGCCCATAAACAATAATACGAATCCACATAAGCATAGGATAAACACATAAGAAATATAGAGTAGATTACTAGAGCACACTCAGAACACACACACAACACCATAAATATAGCACCATGCACTCTCAACACTTCTACAGTATCTCAACTATACATGTACCACTTGCAATCACTCTAAATTGTGTTGACATCAATGAAAAAATTAATGAAAACACCAGAAAACACATTACTTGCAACAGTCAAGCCTTAGAGATCCGACGGTGCTCGCATACCCCGCTGAGATTTCAGTGGGGCCCGATGAAAACCCATGGGGTCAACGGGGAATACTGGAGATTAATCCACGGTGGATGAATGATGACCATTGATGAATATGGTGGGAACAAATAGTGGAAGGTGATGTATGCCATTAACTATTGGTAGGGGTGAATGGTAAAGATTGAATGAGGAAGATTTGACATTGCCTACAATGTATCTGGTGGGACCTGACAAAGGAAGAAGCAAAGGTAAGGATGGTGAATGGTGACATGTGGCAGTATGTGATTGACTAGAAAATCAAGTCACATAGGTGATGGTTTCTACATGGTGCTGACAAGGATGGAATGTGGATGGTGGGGACCATCCACTTGATAGGAGCCAATAGTGTATGTGTCAGCATGTCCAGATGGTGAAGAGCGATTGCTTGACAACTCACATTGTTGTTGTGAGTTGCATGGTGATTATGTGTCCAACAAATTGATACATCCCACAAACCCTACAAAGTTTGTGTGGGCATTTTGTTAGAGTTCACGGGATAGTGGGCTTTGGACACGTGTCTTGGTGGACCCTGCATATGGAAAGAAGTGTATGGAGGAGATCTATGGTGTAAATTGTTTGGTGATTGATCCAACGATGATTGTTAGTCAGCAAAGATAAATAATGTAGGATCAAAGGAAGTTCATCTAACAGTAAGGTTTTAAAGATATGACAATGAATGAGGAACATTGGATCATGGCGTGAATAGAATATCGACAACCCAAATTCAAAGATAAAGATTTGCAACGGCTACGACAATGTGAATAAGGATTTCAATTGGTAATTGACATAGAGGAAGAAATTAATTGGTCCAACTGTACTAGTGACCAATGTAAATGAAGATTTGATCTATTAAGTGGTAGTATAGTTTGAAAAAGATTTGAAGATCAAATCAAATCGAAAGAACAGAAGGATGCATTGATTGCATATCTGATCTTAGGGTTTAACAAGAAGAGAATGAAGGAAAATTCTCTGTAACAGAATTAGATGATGGGTGGATGGATGCAAGATATGGCAATAACTGGTAAACTCTATCAAATATCTTAATTATGAGTTGGACAGTGGTGTGTGTGGCTCAAGGTAAAGGAAGCTTGTTGGTGAAGTTAGTATGTGAAGAAAACCCTAATAGTAAGTTGGAGATGATCTAGATGGTGGAGATAGTAGGTCAGTGGAGAAAGAATACAATTAGATATTGTCAAAATTTTGTATCAGTTGAGAGAGTTAGTGTGATGGAGTGAGTCTACAAGAAAGAGAGAGTGAAGTGCAGTAGATAGTGAATGCATTTTTGAAGTCCTAGACTATAATACAAAACATCCTCTAGGTGTTTCTATTCTTGGTGAAGAGAGTGCACAATGCAGCAAGATAGAACAATGATTGTTCTATGTGCAAAGAAGAGAGCAATGCAGAAAAGAGTAGAGAGGTGCAAATTGTGTGTCTTGTTGAGAGTACAACTTCAACAGCTGAAAGTGAGTTGCAGTGCATGCAACAATGTACTGAATGTAATGTTGCATTGTCAGGTTTTGTAGAACCACTTTTATGAAAAGTTGATTTTGTAATCTTGCAGAGGTTGTAACCTCATTGTATTGGGTTGTAGCTCAATTTAGGTGATTGTAGTCTCCTTGGAGTTGTAGCTCCTAAACTAGGGTGTTGTAGAATCCTTGAAGTTGTAGCTTATAAATTAGGGAGTTGGTGATTCCTTGGGTTGGTGCCCTAAACATTGTACTAGAGATTTGGATTGTGAGGCTAGATTTGAGCAGTACACTCAAGCAAAATTTCTCACCATGGTTTTTCCCATCTTGGGTTTTCCAAATATATTTGGTGTTGTGGGCATGTGTGTGTTGATTGTCTATTTCCATGTTTATGTTTGCATCTTTACTTTTCAATCTACACATTAAGAGTTTGAGAAAGAAATTTGCACAAAGTATTTGGAGCTAAGAAAGTAATCTGCATAAAGGTCTTGAGAGCCAAAGTTTTGAGTATCTGGGTATGTGTAGGATCATCATGGAAAAAACAGGCCCTTAAGTGGCAATAAAAAGACAAAAAATCAGAGTTAGACAATTTGACGTAAAAATTTGAATAAGTTATCTATATTATTTGAAAAAAGTGTAAAAATAGAATCTCTAGCAAATTGAATGCAGTTTCTAAACTACTAGACCTTTATTTAAAAAAATAAAATCTATTTGGTGAAAATTTAAAATTTCAATGCAGTAGTATTTAAATTTCAGGGTAAAAATAAGAAGTAGGTGTCTATCTGACCACCCTAACCACAATAAAATGATAATATTTTTTTATAAGATTTTAGATATAAGTAGAGAACTCATTTCCCAATGTGATGCATATTTTTTTATAATTTTTTTCCAAGTAAATAATTAATTATGAATTTTTTATTAAAAATTTTAAATAATATAAAATCCCGTCTATCTAACCACCTTAACTTGGTTAAAAACTCATGAAATTCATTTTTTTTTATTTTTTAATCTTATAGTATGAAAAGCATAGAATGTGACGCATGTTTTAGATTAAAAAATGGTGATACCATTTGAAAGTTATAGATGTTTTTCAATCAGCCTATCAATTAGGACTTTATTCATAATTCTAATAGAAAATGAATAATAATTATTTATTAAACTCAAAGTAAAGCATAATTTATATTGGTGGAAAGCTAAGAATCTCCTCTAAAAACCCTTTTCATTTCATCAATTTTGGGTTTAAAAAAGCCATCAGCCACATGGACCATCATATGGCTTACATATCGCCACTTTTTGGCCCATCATGATCGTGCACATACCCATCTACTGATTCACCCCCCCTCTTAGTAGATTATTGTGTTCTTCACTTTTATGACGAGAAAAATCCTTTAATTTGGCCACTGAACATCACTTTCACCATTATTGTTTGCTCGCATGAACTAGAATGACTCCATCAGCTTTGTTAGCAATTTTGAATTACATCCATTTATCTTCAAGTAAGTTGGATCAATGGATGGCTCAGATGGAGTCGTAAAATTTTTAAAATTTGACTTGTGGAAGCCTTCCTTGTTGTCGCTACAGGCTCCACCACACTTTACAAGCCATGAGAATGTCCACATGTCACCAGCCTGCTATCCCTCATGGTATTGATCAGCATATTCAGAAGATTCCTTGTGGGTTGGCACTGTAGAATGGTTAGGATTTAATCATTAGAATCAACCACACCCCTTAGATCTTGGGCCCACCATTATTGTTTCCTTAAAAAGTGTTGAGGCCCACCAAAGAGATGGGACACGTGTCACATGCCCGCTATCCCTCACGATATTTTGTGAGATTATTTTAATAGTGCAAGGTAATAGGCAATGACAAAGATATAATCTATGGGTCTAGGTTGCTTCTTTAAGCACTTTTAAATACACGTGCTTCAATTCATAACTCAAAAGGGGACACCCTAGGTCGATGCATAATATAAGACTTAATATTTCAGACCCTAAGGTTAGAACATACATGAAGGCTTAAATATTTTGACCTGTGGATTGTCAAACTTAGGAAACAATTAAAAGGTGCACTCAGCCAAATATTTCACTAGGAAGAAAAAGGGGCCACCCAACAACGTTAAAAGACTTCAATCATGACTTAAGTGACTAGAAAAGTTGAACACAAGGTCAATGACAAATTAGAATAACATTAGGGATTTTGTATAGATGAGGGTTTTGGGAGGGTTTTAACCCAAAGACAGAAGCCTAGCGACTTAAAAACAAAACCCTAACACTCAGAGGACCCATGGATGACCAAAAAAATTTAAATGTAACCCTAGAACTAGCAAAAAATTTAAAGCACCATTCGTGTGTATCTATGATTATTTCTTTGCATGTTTAGTTTAAATTGCATAAAAGGCTAAAAGGAATTAGTTTTAGTTGATTTACTAATTCAACCCCACACCCCCCCCCTTAGTAGATTGTTGTGTTCCAACAACCCTTGTTGAAGTGATGTTCACACCATAAGCTACCACAAAATTTGGTTGATGGATGCTTAGATTACTTGACAGACTTACAAGATGTTAGTCCACAAAAAAATAGATTGTTGTAGCTAGCATGTAGAATATAACTCATACATCTTCATAAAAATGGCATGATTGATCATAATAGCTCCTTGTTCATAACTGCTTCCTTCTTCTTGTTTTCTTGCTGGAATTTGATCTTGATTGATGAAAGTACTACAATAATATTGCTAATTCTTCCTTTGAATTTACCTTGACTACTTTTGGGATGCTCAATTATAATTCTAAAATTGCTACCTCTTGCCTTAGGATTTCAAATGGTGAAAAATGCTTGTATTTATATGTATTTTTATAATTCCCACAAAATTATTTCACAAAAGGAAAAACATAAAATTATATTTTTAAATGTTAAAATGCCAATAATGAAATATTTAAAATTAAGCCAAAATAGGTTGGACAAAGATGCTAGCACACTAGTCTAGACCTATTTTGGGGTTTTTTATGTTGTTAAATAAATATTAAGTAATAATTCCCAATTTAAGTATAATTATCTAAAAATGACCGTAAAGTGGGTAATTTAAGAGAAAAATTGGGCCCAAACACATAGGGGGAGCTAATCCTAGTTTGAAGTTTTCAAGGGTGACAATTTCTAATTTTATAATAGCATCCCTCTTATAACATGTCACAAGGATTAGTCACCTATAACTCTTGTCATGATAATCTTACATATATCACAAGATCTCAATACATGGATACATAATTTTATCTAAATGTTGGGTTCCAAGCTCCTCATGTGAGGAGAAAATACACTAAATATAACCTTTGAAAGGGATGCCAACTCTTACATATTAAGACAAAATGCACAAAGGATAAAATAGTGAATTTGTACAAATTTATTAAGATTAAACATTAGAAAATGCAAGGTTGAGACACCTTTTCTAGCACGCCTTATTGGGCCACACCCTAGCTCTATTAGTCTCATTATCTCTCATCACATGGGAAATTTTTGTGAGTTATTGTACAATTTTTTTTTATTCAAGTTATCAACTCTCTACATCAAGCTATAACAAGGATCTCCAAGAAATATTAATGTACCATTTAGAGGTCTTCTTAGAACCAATGGACTTAGCTCCAAGCCAAAATAAAGATCATTCCAATCAACCACTACCTAGGAGAACACCTCCTCCAAACATCTACCCTTATAGGTACCCATTTTTACGGAAGGCAATGAAGAGAAACTAAAAGAAGTGATATCTATTAAGAGCCTTGGTTAATTACTATTTTATTAGTTAATTAATATTTTTTAAGGTAGTAGTAATAAATCATTGGTTGCATATGTTTTGTAAATCATCCCTTTTGTTAAATTAGTTTATCCTACTTGCTTGGGAGGCAATAATTTTGTTTAGTAAATTAGTATAAATAGAGGGGTTTGAGAATACATTAGGTATTAATTAAATATATTGTAAGGAGTATTTCTCAAGAATCTTTCTCCCTTGAAGAGGCCTATGATTTACAATAAAAGTATTATGGTATATGAATATAATATATCTCTTGAGTTACTATTCTAATATATTATTTTCTATATTCTATGTTTGACTAATTTTTTGTATGACCTTCTTATAGAGGTAGTCAAAGTAATCACATACACTATAGTGGAGTAGGGTAAATTTTCATGGAGAGGTAAAATTTTATAATACTATAAATTTATTTACAAGCGAAGATAATAGAAGAGACTAACTTCACAATATAAATAACAACAATAAAGAACAATATGAAAGGCACCTGCAATTCCAAAGGATTTTTGTTGCAACAATTCTCCTCCTTGAAAGTGATAGGGATGAGTGTTGAACATCATAAAGCATTTAAATTTTACTAGCAAAATATTCACGCATTTGAAATCATATGTATTTAACCTAAAAAAAGATCACTCAGATGTCATAATACTCCAACTATAAAATTAATAAATAAAATTATTATTTAAGTATTAAAATGACTTGACAATGAATCATTAAAATGTATTGAAATGATATTTTAACAATCTCATGAATAGAGATTATCCCATATATCTAAGATCATCAAATTTATGTGTATTAGTAGATTTGTCGCATAAATATAATTTGATTCACTATGATAGATCACTAAATATGATCCAAACATCAATTCATTATCTTTCCAGGCACTTTAAGTGGTAATTAATTAATTATGACATCTTCCAAGCAGTCAAAACAGAGAAAAAGTCAGGTCACAACGAAGAATTAGTCAAATATAGGTCGAACATCAAATCTTATCAGAGCCCTCACGAATCTCATTGCTTTCCCTGGCTGCCGTGTCAAACATTGAAACTTCGCTACATAATATAAATAATTAAAAAACAGATGTAATAAAGCGAAAGCTCTGTGATAGATCATCAATCTTTGAAAACATTATGGTAGCGACAGAAGGTTGCTTTCTGAAGAAAATGCACAGAATCAAACCGACATTTTGAATTTGAATGAAATAGAAAATAGAAGGAAAGTAGTGCAATAAATTGATTGCCATGTTAAAACCATTCCACTAATATTAGGTCAGTGAGGTGGTCATCATGGCGGGTACAATAACCATTAAAACACATGAGGTTTGCTTCGTCCGCACTCCAAGTTTTCGCCTTCCAAATCTACAGTATTCGTATTAAATTTGACTTGAGGCAATGCCCACCAGCTGTTGAAGCTGTTGCATCCCGTAAATTCATCATCAGTAATTTATTGTCAGCAATTCACCGTCATGAAAAATTTATCGACAGAAAATTCACCATCAAGTAAAGTTCACTATCAGCAATTCATTGTGGCCGACAATTAACCGCATTAATATTTTTTAATAAATATTTTAAAAACTTTGATTTTATTAAAAAGAATTGCTGACGGTGAATTTTCCTTCGATGAATTGTTGTCGATGAATTTTCCTAGAGTCAAAGCTGACATCATCCTCCACATAAATGGAAATTTTTGATCAACTGATGGAAAAGTTGTATGAACAATTTTATGTGAAAGTTGTCACCTTATTTTTGGAAATATTTGTGAAAGTTTTATGTATTAATGTTTGCAATCATATGTTGGGATCATTAAATAGAAAAAAAATTGAAAGAGTGTATTAGGCAAATTCACTCTCAGCAATTCACCCTCAACAATTCATCATCGTATCGTATTCATTGTGTATGCAATTCACCATCAGCAATTCATTACCGTGGTATATTCACCACATATACATATTTCAATATTTAAGTTGTCAAGAGCACCCAGAAAAGAAAAAGTAAAAAGATTTTGTTGAACACAACAAAGGTATACGTGGTGAATATACCACAGCGATGAATTGTTGTGAATTGTATATGTAATAAATATGTCACGGTGATGAATTGTTGGGGATGAATAGCTGATAGTGAATTATTGACAGTGAATTTTCCTAGAGCCGTTATAACTGATATGTTAGATAATGAATGTTATTGTCATCAAAATATCAATATATCTCTATATTGATCACAATTAATTGACTATATAAGCTCTTTTCATGTATTTCAAGTATAATTTAGATTCAAAATACAAGATATATTAATTGGTTAATGGTTTTGATACATGAACAATGATTGAGTTTGAAGGACAAATCTATGATTTTTCTCTATAACCTCTCACCTCCAAGAGGTTTTATGGTCATCTTGCAAGTACTCAACATTATAATACAACATATGTCATACTACTATGGAGTCTAGAACAGCCACATACTAGAATGCAACATATTTACACTCCCTTTGGCTATCTATACACCATATTGTTTGGGCTAGCCTATGTCTCCTATAGTCTATGATGTCATTTGTTATATGAAGCCTAGTGTAGTACTAGATTTCAATCATTGATCTATCATGCACCTCGCAATAATCCATAAGACATTGTAACTTTTCCACATTTTTTCAAGACTTTTAGTCGTTAACAACTCTAAAACCTAAACCATTCCTTTTGTAGATAGTAGAAGAAATAATTGTAAGAGTTATGGCATTTATCACAGGAGCCAAGCATAGAAGGTAATTGAATTTGTGTTTGATTTTTTTATGATAGTTAAGTTCAAATTTCTTCTTTTTATAATTATCACAAATGTTAATTTTTTTAAATTAACTTCAAATTCATCAATTCAACTATATTTTTTAATGATTATTTAAAATATTGAATTATTTATTAATAGTCTAATTGGACTATTTTTCTAGGCTACACCAAATGTTATCTATTGTAGTTGACAAAAATGAATATTTACAAGCATTCGTAGACAATGATATATTATGTCAAGAGCTAATATTTTTTGTGTTTTGCAATTAGTCATATTATTATGGTTTTTTCAATTATGTTTGACATAAATAAATTAAGAAAAGAAAAGTTAAAATTGAAATTGATGTGTGGACATGGAAGTGTAATGTGAGTGGCAATGATAGTCAAAAGGTTGATAAATTTAATCCTACTCTTTTGGCCTCACTGTTACCATAACATGATGTTATGTTGTACACATACTTCAAAGTTCAATGAGATGCCAATTACCTATCATTTTGGATGACCATATTCTTGAATATGTCATGGAAAGGTTCCTCATCAATATACTTGTTTTGGATTATAGTGAAATATGTGTTCAATATCTTAGAGTGGACAACCCAAAAATATTTTGGAGCACAAGGGAAGGGATGAATTAGTTTTCATATTCTTGAAGTTGATAGTAAAAAAATTTGCATGTTTTTTAATTTTGGCAAGTGTATTTTATTGCATCTCATGTCACTAATGATATTTTGAAAAGGTCAATTAGAGGCCAAATCAAGTTAAAGGTTAGAATAGAGCCATTTAGAGTTGATATAATACTAAGGAACTATCAAAATTATAAGTGAGAGGATTCTTGTAGTACATATTTTTTGTGCATAAAATGTGTTTTGACAATATAAAGCATAATATAGATACACATATGATTACCATCTTATAAGAAACTATTGAGATTCTTATGTTTTTGTTGTGTCAAAATAGGTGGCAACATACTTGTAAGTAGTAAAGAAATACCAAGCATTCAAAGTTGTAATGGAATATGAATCCTTCAAGGTTTCAATGAAGAAAAAGTATTTCTAAAACAGAGATTACTAAGCTTAAAAATTGTATACTTTTAAGTGATTCTTTTAAACTAACTTTTCAAAAATAATGTTTGTCCCTTCCCTTAGTGAGTTGGACTTAATATAGCTACCTTCAAAAGATTGAGTTGAAGTTTCTAATATAGTTTCTTGTATCATCTTTTCCATATTTTTCTTTTAGTTTCTATTGTTAATAAAGGATAACTATTTCTAAATATTTTATAAGTATATTTTAGGATAAATTTTAATCATCTACATGAAATGCTCATCATCCTCTTGTTGTTAATGTTGGTTATTTTTTTGGTTTTAGTATATCAATCATTAATACCATTAATATATAAAAAAAATTAACAATATTTAATGGTTATCATATCAATCTATTATTTATATTCAATGCTTAGAAATGTGTTACTATTAGCATTTCTATTATTAAATTTAATGCAATAATATTTTCAAATCAATTCTTGATTAATTACACAATTTCTTAGAGTATTTGATAAATCTCTAAAATTCCTATTTTTTGTTATTTTATCATGGTTAATTATTCTTACAAATCACCATTGGGATTTAAAACATTTATCTCAAATGCATTCACTTTTCTATCTAAAATTATAAAAAATGCATTTCAATATTTTCAATAATAACTCTATTCCTAAAGGATTAACACAAACAAGAATATCTTAAATATTTGTCCAATATGTCTAGAGATTGTAATCCAAAGATAACTATTGAACTAAAGGAAAATAAGGTGTCCACCTTTTAGGAGATGGAATTTTGGGACCTATTTCGCACTTTAGTTCATTAGAAAACCAAGATTCCCTCAACCAAGAGACTCAATTGAGGGAAGGACTAGGGGTTTCCTTGTGTGATTAGACAAGGCTTCACCATTAAATGAAGCTTCAAAGGAGAAATGCAAACACTTATGCACAAAACCCTAGAAACTTGAAAGCATTAAATCAAATTAACAAACAACATAAATAAAAAAGTAGGTCTGAAAGAATGGAGAGGTCAAAAAAAGATCTCCAAACCTTGGAAACTGTTGTTTTATGGTGCACTAGGATTGATATGCCAATTTGGGTGATTTAGTCCTGCTATCAAAATCTAGGTAGAATCTGGAATCTGCTAGTGACTATTTACAGGATCTACACAAAGATGCAAGAAAAGACTATACTAGGAATCATACGCCCAGTTGGTGATTTAGTCTTGTTACTAGGGTTTCACTAATATTTTTCTAGCCTCTAGTGATCTTTTGTAGCTTATGCCTTGTCTAATCTTCAAGTCCGAAAGTCTGAATTCTAGCCTGTAGGAGAGTTTTCGTGAAAATGATAACTTCTTGACAACTTTGACAACTTTTCCTTCAAAGGATCTTCAGGATCCAATTAACCTAGACCTGCAATCACACATCATGAGAGAAAAATGTTGTTTTATTAGGGAATAGGGGTTTTCCTTGGTCGAAACCCATTTTGGTAATTAAACCTTAAAATGAAGTGAAATAGCATGAAGGAATGATGAATGAACAAATGCAATATTGCAACTCACCAAAACCTTGAGATAAAGGCTACAAACTTGTGTGAAATTGCTAGCATGAATATGTATCTTGACTCTTGATTGAATGCTTGAATGCTTGACTTGAATGCTTGCTTGAATCATGAAAACCTACATCATGAATATTAGCCCAAAAACATAAATGATGCATGAAGAGTTTGAAATGATGCTTGAATCTTGAGTGTAGCTCCAAATTATTGATGATTTTCTCTTGAATGCTCTTTAATGCTCATGAGATCATTTGAATTTGCTAGGATTTCTTGAAATTGCTTGTTAGGATAAATTATGTGAAATAAGCTTGTATTTATACTTGTTTATGCCTAATTTCTTGAAATTACAACACTACAAGCCGACATTAGATCTAGGATAATAAAATACTACCAAGAATTTGAATTAAAAATAGGTCCAAGTTAAAGCGAGACTCATACACCAGTTTGGGTGTATGAGTCCCAATGGCTTAAACCTGGGACACAAACTCCAAGAAGTTCCTTGTTCAATGTAAAATTTCAAATCAGGTCTCGAGACCTAGGTTGGACCCATACATCCAAGGTGGCATATGAGTCTCAGATCCCCATATCTAGAATACATAACCAAAAACATTGAATTATGATTTTCCATTTGTTAAATGTCAGGATTATCCATAGAAAAATGCAATTAATTAGGCTTGTGGATGTAAAAATAGGACCAATTAAGACATAAATGAACCATATTTTAGTAGGGAGGGTCCAAAAAAGTGTGAAAATGTAAAGGAATACAATTTTTGCACTACATTTATCCCCCACTTTAGTGAGAGGATGACCTTACATCAAACTCACACTAAAGTAGACAAATTTGCATCAAGAGGGGTCCAAGTGTACCAAAGCTAGTGAGATAGGATGACAACAATCAAGAGTGATGATCAAGCCTCCAGGATCGAGATCCTACAAACCAACATAGGCAAAAAATAAAAAACATGTGAATGATGTATGAAACAACAACAAGATACAAGCATACACTATCAAAGACATAAAGAAGAAAGAAAAAGTGGGCGGATCGAGCCTCGACTATTTTTCCAACACGACGTGGATCAAGCCTTGGTTTTTATCTAAAAAATGTTTACAAGTCGAACACAATGTCCAATATGCAAACAAAATGCATGCTCACATAGGCTATTGGAATCCGGTATCCACTAGGTGAGCCCCCAAAAAGGTGAGACACATATGCACGTGTGGCTAGTATGCGCCCACACACGCAAGCAAGTGGCTATGGGAAAGTCATGCCTAAGGTCATCTCCCATACATACTAACCATACCAAAGCTATACCTCCCGATAACTTTGATAACGCACCACACAACATGAACCGCGAGATTCATGAGGCAAATAAAACTTCATATGCTAACACCCATGAACAAATAGGATGGATCCACGAGAAAGCAAAGTGTGTTATGCAAGGTGGCCATATAACAATTATTATAAATTTGAAATAGTGTAAGGTACATTTAAAGTGGTTTTTTTAGTTCATGTACAAGGTCTCACCTTAAGGAAAATCATGTCTAATGTCTCCAAGAGAGGACCAATCGAAGAATAGAAGATTCAAAAATTAGGGAATGCAGTGTTTTGCATCAAGCCACTAAGAGGAATATAATATGCTAAGAGATATCACACTTTTGAAGGACATCACACCCAATTTCACCACAAATAGAAATACACATCACATGAAGTAAGAATACCACACAATGAAATATGAATTGGAATGCAAAAGAATAATGCCAATGTATGCCACCAGTTTAAGGACATTGCTAAATATCATGTTGTGATCAATTACTTTAAAGTAGAAAATGATAAATGCTAATAAGAGATGAGAGATTATTTGGAAAGCCCTATTCCACATCATATGTTTCCAAATGAAGCTACATCATGTAAAGGGGTTGTACCCAAAATGAAATCCCAAAATAACACACAAGGGATCCATGGATTTGGGATTAGTATGTCTTTGCTACAATGTTTATAGAGAGCTCGAAAATGTCATCATTCCCCAAATACTCATAGAATGGGAAGAATGACACAAAGATAGTGAAAACAAAGAAAATATTTTGGGTCAACATGGAAGAGACCTAAATGTCTTGACGCCTTATGTCATCCCCAAAAGGAAAACACAAGACAAAGAAAATATAAAGGTTTACGACATATAGAAGAATGTAGATACAAATAGAGATATGTCACAAAGATAGCTCGATACATCAAACAAAATGGTTTGAGAGATCACATTATGCTCATGCAATCACACACATAACATGAAAAATAAATAAGGCACATGACTAGTAAGGCACATGTGATTCAACCTATAGCATGCCGTCCACATCCCAATCTTGTTCATCATATGCAGAAGGTGGACAACTAGCCAAAGGTACAACAACAAGTGCGGTACTAGGAGCGTCATGAAGTTCAACATGTGGCGAGTCACTCTTTTTAGGAGGATCATCACAGTTGTTATCATCTAAGCTCATGGAAGAAGAAAACATTGAATTCAATTCATTATGCACTTTCTCATCAATTTTAGTAATCTCATCATCATCATCCAAGTTAATCACAATAGGAGGTCGAATGATAATATCCAAAGAAGGTGCTAGTCCCTATTGTGGTTGCAATATAGGATCTTTTTGTTGTGGAAAAGAGGGAGAATCATCGTGTATTGTTTCACTAGAGTTTGGATGTTGATTATGTTCGTTATTCTCTTCATTTAACCTTCGAGTAATAAAACAATGTCTACTCCTATGCTCTCTATCATTTTTGTTTCTTTTGGTATAATATTCAAGTTATGTTTGTGTAGGAGTGGGTTTATCAACCATAGGTTTATTATCTTCCCTTAGAGGAGGAATGGAAGGAACCATGGGAGGTTGTTCAACTACTTTCTCTTTAGCTTTGTAAACTTGTTTTATCTTAGGAGGCATGATAGGATTGTTTTGGTTGTCTCTTCATCATTTGTTAGAGATAGGCAAAGAATCTGGCTTGGGTTGGTCTTGGTTATTTGGTAGGTCTTTTGGTTCAATTGATCATGGTTTCATCAAGGATAGGAGTCTCAATCATGGGTTGAAGAATGTTTCGAAGGGATAATTTTTCTATGCATTTTTCCTTAAACTTTTGATAGGATTTGTAAAAGAAATCTTCACGAGGTTTAATAGGTTCAATAGGATCAAGCCAAAAGAAATCCTTGATGAGAAATTCCCATGGGAAGATACGGTTTTAAAACCACTATGATGCACAGTAAAGATCCTATTGTCAAAGGGAAACTTTAAACATTTATGCACAACCGATGAGACGGCTTTCATGGAGTGTAGCCATGGGTAACCAAGCTTCACATGGAATTGATCCACCATCAAGATGATAGAGAATGAGACATCTAATTGTTTCTATCCAACTTTTAAAGGAAGTATGATTGAACCTATCATAGGGAAAGCAAAACCATTATGCATTTTTATCCATGATTTCGGTTTATCATATGTATCTTGATAGAGCTTATGCATAAGTAATAATTATTCAATGATCACATTCTCTCCACAAATGGGATCATTTGATATCCTATTAGTGTGTTTGTCATTGGTCTAGCCAACTATGTAAAGAGGACCATCGGGTGCATGTTTAAGTATGTCTTTTTGTGAGAAAACGATATCAAGAGGCATTTTTTTTTGGCCCTTATGAGATTGAATTTCGATCAATCCAACCATACTATACATCTAGGAATTTTTTCATCAGTATCCATGTTGTCATCCCATGTGTCAACATTCATCACATCATTCTTAGTTTCACTAACTTTGAAAAATGAAATATTATGATTTGGCATGGGGTTGGTAAAGATTAGAAAGTTTTGGTTGGGAGAGGCAATGGACTTATTCCCTTGATCATTGACACCACCAATTTGAATATGATTGGAATCAATGAGGTCTTGCACTATGTGTTTAAGACACTTACAATATTTTGTATCATGTCCATTTTGATGGTGAAAATGGAAATAGGAGTTTGATCTAAAGTTTGGAGGTAATGGCTTAGTAAGATTAGGAGTTTTAATGGGAGGTAAGGAAATCGAGTTATTTTCTAGAAGTTGTAACATGGTGTTATGGAGGGTATCAAGTAAAGGAGTAAATTGTCTAATCAGATCCCCAAATGTAAAATGATTTGTCTTCTTTATACTAGCCACTTGGGTATCGACATGTTGGTTTGGTTGAGGGGGATTTAGTTGAAGAAATCCTTTATTTTATTTCCTAAAAGGTTGGTAATTTTTTTGAGTTGCAGATTCAGACTTTTCAGGATATCTAGAGGTGGGTTTTGTTTCATGACTACTAAGCGAGTTTTGATAATCATGAAGGGTAGTACACAAGTGTACGAAGGAAGGAAATTACATCGTTCCAAGCTTATCTTGCATCTTATTTTGTAACTTCTCAATGAAAATTCATTGAAGGTGAGGATCAAGAATCTTTATGTTGATTTGGGAATAAAGCAATTGGTATCGTGAAATGAAGTTAGTAACATTTTCATCATCCTTTTTCTTACATCTCATCAAATTAGCTAATGTCATCTTAGGGGTCATGTGCACTTGGAAATGGTTGATAAATGCCTCAAAAATTTCATTAAATGAACTAATAGAGTTATTCGGTAATTAGGAAAACCATTCTTAAGTGGTATCTTTCAAGGACCTAGGGAAAATCTTAGCCAAGAGTTTATCTTCAAGGATGAAATCACTACATAGGCCATTGTAAGTGGAAGAATGGTTAGAAGGATCTCCTTTCCCTTCATATTTCTCAAACTTAAGAATCTCTATACCTTGTGGTATTGCCATTCTTAATATCAACAAGCATAAGGGGTTGATTCTAACATAGTATGAAGGTTGGCCATTTTGATTTTGGTTTATGGTGGAAATTTTTCGTTGAAGGGATGAAATTTTTTACAAAATTTGGTTAAGGATGGTGTCATTGGTTTTGTTTTGGGATGGAGGTGAATATGGTGGAGGTGTATATGTGTTTGAGGGGCAAGTGAATGGAACACTTGTGGGAGGTAAAGTGGTAGGAGATATGACATGAGATGCCACAAAGGTACAAGGATTGCTAGGGGAAATACCCAAGGTAGGAATGAAATTACTAGTAGGTTGCATCGTTGTGGTAACTTGAGGGTTGGTGTAAGTAGGAATAGATACAATGGTTTTAGGAGGAGTAATTTGGGTTCCTCCTTGACTTTTGGCATTGTTTGAAATTTGAGCACAACTAGTCATTGAGGTAAGATGCTTGCCAAAAATATGAGCTATGTTATGTACAATCTCTATTAAATTTTTACTTTCAATCATTCAATGTATGTTATCTATGGTAGGATCAGCAGTGTTGGAAATGTTTCCATTACTCACTAGGTTTTGTAGATGTGCTAATTCTTCATGGATTTGGATTATGTTTTCTTGAGGAACAATAGCAACCATTGTTTCAACACTTGTCACATTACTTATAGGTAAGGTGGTCATAGTAATGGAGTTATCAAAGGTATGGTCCATACCTAGTGAACTAGTGTCAACACTATGAGTGAAAGAGCTAGATAACAGAAGATCCATGATGAGTGTATTATCGCGGGATGACATGACTCTCGAACTACATCACTATAGTATTAGTAATAGGACACCAAGTTGTAAATCTCATGAAAAGGAAAATCAATGAATGTAAGATAAATGCAATGAACATAAGATAAATGATATGCTTTAATTCCAATTCAAATGCACTCAAAATGAAACCAAATTAAGCTAGATCTAATGAAATGAAAAATAAGCAAACTGAAACAAGGATCTGACAGTAGCAAACAAAAGAAAATAAAAGAAGTTTTAATGTTGTAAAATGAAGATTCAAAACTAATCTAGGAATGATACGTCTAGATGGGTGAATGAATCCCAATTAGGGTTTTTGGAAGGTTCCAATAGTGGAAAGTAGAGAGCACAAAATTGCCAAAAATTTGGAAAAACCACCTATACAAGGACTAAATTGCCCAAGTGGATGAATGAGTCCCAAATTAGGGTATTTAAACCAAATTAAGAAGATTTTGATTTGATTTTAAGGTATCTAGGTTGTATGTTCAAATGACTATTTTCAATTTTCAAGTACAATTTTTCAATGAAATTGAATTATGCAAGATGCAAAAATGCAACCTATATGCACTTTTCACTAATGAAATGTTTAGAAGCCCTAAATGTAATTAAAATAATGCAAATATAATGAAAATATAATGAAAATATAATGAAATATAGATCTAGGACTAAAATGTTCTGAAAATCATAAATTCAAGGGTCCAAAGGTTGACTTCACCAAAATGATTAAATGAAAATAGTTTTCCACCTTTTAGAAGATGGAAATTTGGGACCTATTTTGCACTTTAGTTCATTAGGAAACCAAGATCCCTCAACCAAGAGACTCAATTGAGCGAAGTACTAGCGGTTTCCTTCTGTGATTAGAGGGGGGTTCAACATTAAATGAAGATTCAAAGGAGAAATGCAAACACTTATGTACAGAACCCTTGAAACTTGAAAGAATTAAATAAAATTGATGAACAACATGAAATTGAAAAGTACCTAGAAGAATGGAGAGTTCAAAAAAATATTTGAAAATCCTAGAAATTGTTGTTTTAAGGTGCACTCAGGCTAATATGCCAACTAGGTGATTTAGTCCTGCTATCAAAATCTGGGTAGGATATGGAATCTTCTGGTGACTGTTCAGGATCTATAGAAAGATGCCAAAAAGGGCTATACTAGGACTCATATGCCTAGTTGGGTGATTTATTCTTGTTACTAGGGTTTCACTAATATCTATGTAGCCTCTAGTGATCTTATGTAGCTTCTACCTTTTCTGATCTTCAAGTTCAAAAGTTTGAATTATGTCCTATAGGTGAGTTTACGTGAAGATGACAACTTCTTAACAACTTTGATAACTTTTACAAATTTTCCTTCAAAGGATTTTCAAGCTCCAATTCACCTAGATCTTTAATCACACATCAAGAGAGAGAAATTTTGTTTTGTTAGGGAATAGGGTTTTGCCTTGGTCAAACCCCATTTTGGTATTTAAACCTTGAAATGAAATGAAATAACATGAAGGAATGATGAATGAACAAATGCAATTTTGCAACTCACCAAACCCTTGAGATATAGGTTGTAAAATTTTGTGAAATGGATAGCATGAATGTAGATCTTGACTCTTAATTGAATGCTTGAATTCTTGACTTGAATGCTTGCTTGAATCATGAAAACCTACATCACAAATGTTAGCTCAAAAACACACATGATGTGTGAAGAGTTTGACATGATTCTTGAATCTTGAATGTAGCTCTAAATCCTTTATGAATTTCTCATGAATTCTCTTGAATTATCATAAGATCACTTGAATTTTATAGGATTGCTTGAAATTTCTTGTTAGGAAAAGTTATGTAAGATAACCTTGTATTTATACTTTTTTATGCCTAATTTCCCAAAATTACAACACTACAAGCACACATCAAATCTTTGATAATTAAATCCCACCAAAGATTTTAATTAAAAATAGGTCCAGGTTAAAGCGAGACTCATATGCCAGTTTGGGCGTATGAGTCCTACTGGCTTAAACCTAGGACACAAACTCCAAGAAATGCCTTGTTCAATGTAACATTTAAAATCAGGTCCTAAGACCTAGGTAGGACCCATACGCCCAAAGTGACATATGATTCCCAAATCCCTAGATCTGGAACACAACCAAAATCTTTGAATTATGATTTCCCATTTGTCAAATTTCAAGATTATCCATAAAAAATGCAATTAATTAGGCTTGTGGATGTAAAAATAGGAGCAATTAAGACATAAATGAACTAGATTTTAGCAAGGAAGGCCCAAAAAAGTGTGAAAATGTAAAGGGATACATTTTTATACATTACAACTATTATAAAATTAACTTTTTAAACTTCTCAAAATACCCTATCCACAAAAAAATACTACTTTAAAAATTGGTGTATGGGACAATTTAGTTAATTTGTGAGGCGATGGATGAATATTTTATAATTTTTTTCTTTGATGTACTCTACAATGCTATGTGCACTCTTGAATGTATCTAAATCTAGATGGTTATCTTGCCAACTTGGTATTAGTATCCAAATGATGGATGTGTACCACTTGAGGCTAGTCCATAAACTATGTTTTTCCTTCATTCCCCTTTATATTTTATTTTCCTTAACTAGCTAAACATTTGGATAAGCTTATGGATGTTTTATTTTCATTCCTAGGGTGAAATCATCCCACCAATCCTTACAATGATATTTAATATCAAGGATATAAAGTAACATTCCTCTAGGCCTCAACAACTTTATTTGTGGCTACATTTATCATCTCCATGGTTTCTATATTTTCCCTCAATCTATACATATTGGGAAACACTTCACTAATTAAGTTTGTTCAACAAAGGTTATCATTGATGAAGAGAATTGATGTCAAAAGTTTTCTTTGTGTCCAGGAGTACTTGAACTAAAATATATTACCCTTGACTTACAATTTTAAGTTGTAGATATTTGTAGAAATATATGTTATATTTCTAGTAATATGTTGTGTGTCAAAAGTTCAATATGGTTGCATACCTATCTATGTTGGTAATTGTATTATTATATCAATCATATCACTAAATCAAGAAACATACATTGTAACGCCCTGCCATGGAACCCCAGAGGAAAACACATCTAAACTACAATAACGGAACAATTTTTTAAAAATGAAATAACAGAGATATGTATAACTTAACATAACATATAAACTAAACTAAGTCCTCCAAGGTTCCATTACTACATTACTAACACAATTAATAACAAGAACTAAACATTAATCATGATTTAACTAACAATCAAGAGTTATTTTTAAACTATAACATTAAATGATTAAACAATAAGAAACTCCATATCATATCATCAAATTAATAGCCTCAAAGATCATTTATAAGTAGCTAACAAGGTATAATAAATTGCATTACATGAGGGTACATCATAATTTGTTACATCTTTAAATTGTTTACAATAAGGCTTCCCTAAATACAACTGGGAAGATTACATCAATATTACAATGAATAGTACATCTAATATACAAGTACAAATACATGTACATATAAGTCTATACTCACGAACCAGATCATGGAACTGGAACTCGCTGCACATGGTACAACTTTCATGCACACAAACAACAACAAGGGATACCCAATGGAAGAAAAAGCACAAACCTCTTGACCATGTGGACCCCTAAGGTCCACCCCCCATGCTAGGAGATAATATAAGGTCCCACTATAAGTAAACAGTCAAAAAGACAAAAGGCTAACATAACAAGGATAAACATGACTCTAGCACAACACAAAACACCATGAACTTCATATAACACAAACATCACTTTCAGAGGCATTCACACAACAAAAAGGGAAAACATAACTAGGGAATGCTAGACTGCAATAGGGGAGAGTGTCATCGCATGGTCCTGGCATGGGTTACCCTAAAATTCTCTCACTAGACATTGGCCCCCATCTATGGTTACCCTGAAATTATCTCACTAGACGTCAGCCCCATAGGGTGACACATGCAGAACCACCATTCCTTTTATGAGGATAGGGAAGTTGATCTTACCAACTAGGCCTTCTCAACCCATCCTTAGCCTAAACGAGCACTATAGGCATGGATGAGGCATCCAATTATCTTGATTAATGTAAGATCTACCCATCCCCCTAATTTATTTTAGGTTATCACTGGACTAAGAAACTCTCCAATGGGTTACCCTGGACACCACTTTGGGTTATGGCCCCCATTGAGAGCCACTCCCCCAGCTTGTAACTAGTAAACTCTACACAACAAGCAAGGCATAAAACCATCTTTCACACTTAACAAAATCACATGATTCCAAATAGTACAAGGCATGGACCATCTTGCACACAAGTCACAATTACAAGAATGTACCTAGTACAAGGCATAAACCCTCTTGCACACATCACAAACATTACCAAGATACTTCCAAAAAGAATCATCATAAAACCATATATGTAAAATTACTCCATCCTAAACCTCTAGAAGTCAACCAAACCATTTTACACAAAGGACTCCCACTTTTGAACAATAACTAAATTCACCCCAAATCCATTAAATGACATGTTATTCAATACAAGCAGCAATAAAACAATGCAACCATGGAGTCCACATGCATCAATAAATCAACTATTAAATGATTAAGAAGGAAATTAGCATTAAAGGATAATATAATTTGTTTATTTAATCAATCCTTTCAATGATCAAATTAGAAGGAAATCTATGTTCCCTATTTGATTTCCCAATTTTCTTATCAAACATAATCAATTAAGTAGACAGAAATATTCTTCTACTATATCCCTAATATATATAATAACATTTTCATACTACCGTCTCCAACACAATATTTAAGTTATAATATGGAGAACTAATTTTACATACATATATATATTTAAACATATATATAGAAACATACAAATATATACATATAATCGAATGTCGAATTGGAAGACATATGAGTTTGCATCGAAAACCCACATAAAACATATCTTTCAATTACCCAATGTAAATAAAATAAATCGAATAATATGTATTCAAATTACCAATACAAAGAAAATAAATTGAAACTCCTAGCACATTACACACCATAATTTATCGAGATTAAACTATTGAAAATTTAATCGAGATACCAAATATAGCCATTGAATGGTCTTCAAAAAACCAAGGTTGAAATATAGTAACCATCAAATGGAAAAATGAAATACCAAGAAAGATATTTATTCATCGAATTAAAATGCAATGTAAAATAGAAAACGCCAACCAAATTTTAAAGCACAGTAGAGGCAGCTAGGTGTGGTGTGGATCAAATAGTAAGGAGTTTGATGAGAGCTATAGGAATTAAAACCTAGAGGGATCAAATGGTACATTATTTGTGTGTAGGAAATAGATTGCATCCAAAACCTGGGAGATGTATGCAAAGTTGGAGAAATTGGCTTGGTGATTGAAGGCAACATGGTATTTTTCAGATTCAATACTTTTACTTAATGCGCTATTAGAGTTGTTAATAGCCTTTGAGTACGTTTTGATTGCCATGCTGCATCTACATTCATCTCCAAGTTTATTGCAAGAGAATTTTTTCTGAGAGATGTGAACCATTTCCATCATTTAAACATGTACATTATTCTTGTGGAGAATATTGGTGGTGCTCAATGGAACAATATGAAAAATAGGCCAGCACTACTACAGTTTCAAACAAAGGCAATTGGTAGGTGTAAAGCCAAGTTTGCAACTGTTAGGAGCAGGCTCACTACTTGTGCCATGATGGAAGCGTAGGAACGGGGTATGCACATCCCTAAGGGTATCTGATAGAGTAAAATTGGTGAAATATTGTAGTTGCAGTCACGCTAGTAGACATGGATGCAAAATGTGAAAGCATGGACAAGGCATGCAAATTTCAACTAAATGGTTACACAACGATTTTTAAATCTATGCTCATCGATTCACAACTTAAACATAGTAACCACCATAAAATGTACAGCCATAAAAGCAAGACTGAATTCTATAGATGGTGCATTTAACTAAAAGAAAAACACCATAGAATCAAATTATACATACTTGAGGTTCGATTTCTAACAAATGGAAGCAAATTGAATTCCTTAAGTGAATCGATATTCTTCATTGCACAATGCATGCAAGTTGAACCCCACTATGGTAAAATTTAAGGCTATTATATATGCATCAAATAACAAGCAAGGTAGTGAGGTATTCAATGTTGGCCAAGGCTGGTTGGGTGTAGGCTAAGAAGAGGGTGATCCCACAATAGTGGTTTACAATTTTTGGCTAAACTAGACATTGAAATTATTATTTTTAACTAAATCTTCACATTCGGGCACCTATAGTAGCTAAATCGTGAGGAATTTCAAGATGATGCAAAGTAGAGTCTCGTCACATTTTGTCTGTAGATTCTAAAAATATATTTTTTTTAAATTTTGGAATCAGATTGCACTTCTTTTTCCATCTCCCATGAAAAATTGTTTTTTTTCAGAAAATAATATTTTTAAAAAGTGACGCACATCGTATAACGCATAACTTTTTTTCCATGAAGGATAAAATTCTAATTCTTTCGAATTTATATTTGTAACTCCGATATCTAGTGTTTCCACTTGGTTAGATAGTTTTTTATTGAATGTTTTTTCTTTAATCAAGTTTCGAAGTCAAACCAATTACAATTCAGACATAGCACGACTATATAACACGTAACTTTTTTTGTATATATCGAAATTCAATTTATTTTTTTTGGATCAAGGGCTTCAATATCTAATACACTCATATTTTTCAAATTTTTTTTTGATAATCTGCTATTTTTCCACATGTCCAAAAAATAGACCTTCATTTTTGATGAAAAACCTATGTTTAATAAACCTTAAAAAACACATACATAATAAAACCAATACATATTAAAATTATAGTCATTGGATAGCTTGTTCCGAGAACTACCTGATTCTAGTTGGGTCTGTGAATTATCCTCCATTTTCATCCTCAACCCGAGCTTTGAAGGGGAAAAATTTGTATTATTTTTGTGCCAGAGGGGGAGAAGGGGGGGAAAGGGGGGTTCGAGCAAACCCCCCTTGACCTGTTCGAGTGAATAGGGATTTGCTCGAAGGGGGTTTCGCTCGAACCCCCCTTTTCCCCTTTTTTTTTTTTTTAAATGTGTCATTTTATGGTTTGAGCGAACGCACCATGGAAAAGGGGGTTCGCTCGAACTAGGGGTTTAAGTGAACCCTTTTATGGGTTCTTGCGAACTCCCTAGTTCGTTTGAACCCCTTAAAACTCAATTTTTTTTATTGTGTGAGTGTGTTCACAATTTTGCTTCCTCAACAAAATTGTAAACCACTATTATGGGTTCACCCAAGGCTATAAAATAAACTTCAAGATAAATTAATTATTAGGCATAAGGGCACACCATTTGGATCAAATGAATAGATTTTAGAAACTTTCAAGAAAATTCTATTGACAGGCATAAAGAAAACAGTAAAATCTCATTAGCACAATGGTTGCAAAATAAGCATAGGTAGGATTAAATATTTTTAGCATACAATGACTTTATAGTCAAACTCATATTTTTATTTATTTCAAAATGGAATTAGAATAAATGGAAATCACATTTTCAAGCTACAACAACAGACAAGAATTCATTTTTTTTTCAACAAATGAAGAGAGGAAGAATTCATTCGCATTAAATAGAGAAGCAAAATTTAAAAAAAATAAAACAAAACCAACCTGGATTCCAATGTGGGCTGAAATGAAATCCGGTGTCGAGACTAAACCTCTACAGCAAGAACAACTCTTCGAAACCCCCAAACAATTTTCCCGAATCCACAACAGAATGTAATTATTCTATAGAAATATTCTTGCAAACAAAAAAAATCTTTTTTGGAAACAAAAATCCATCATCCCTTGAAAAGATGATTATTTTCCCCCAAAAATAAATTGTTTTGTTTTCGAAAACAAAAATCTAATAAAACTCACACAAACACAACAAGTTTCACTTTGACAATTAGTTCAAAACTATGCATGTGCACAAGAAAGATATATTTTTATAATATTTACTATCTAATAATAACAACATTCTAAAATAATAATATTTATTTCATATTATAATATTTTCCCACATTTTTTTTTTAATTTATTATAATCCAATCATTAATAATAAATATATTTATATTTAGTTGTCAAATTACTTTTTAACTTAATAATTTAATTTAATAAATTAATTAACTAAGAATAACTTATACATTCATTTTTCTACATGTTTTATTTAATAATTTATTTAACTCATCAATTAATCAAACAACATTATTAAAGAAAATTTAATTCAAACAACCCACTATCAATGATAATTAGCAAAACATAAACAAGGTCGAAAACAAGACCAACTAACTGCAAACAATAAACAAGATTGGTGGAGTGACCGATGGAATACTCATCCTCTTCGAGGATGATGGAAAGGGTAGGGGACCATACGTTATCTCTGTTCAACAATTTCCATTGGTTTTAAGGCATGCTCAGACCTGCTAATTCAGGTGGAGTCAATGCCTAGTACCTGCAACCTATAGCAAACAAAATGATTGAGCATATATATAATCATACAATCAGACACACCATGAAAGGAAATCTCAACATAGCAAGGTACTCACGAATGAGTAATGTGACACTGCCCCTTTCATCAAGACACCTCAAACAAGTAACCACATCAATGTATAAAAAATAGTAACATAATAAACAACATAGAACAATCACTAGATAATCATATAGTAACCATGATCAGATAAACACATCATGCTTATAATTAAATTAATCAACATAAACCAATAAGTCCATAAAACTATCATAGCATGTTCATAACCTCAAGTAGTAGCTAGAACATCAAATTATCAAGTGTCATCATAACAGTAAAACAAAGTATCATAATGTCTGATCCAAAGAAAAATAATTAATTGTCTAATAGAGAACAGTACGAGGGGCACTACATCCTCCCCCCTAGAATCAGGCTTACTCCTTGAAGCCTCCAAATAGTAAAGGGTATAATTCTCGCATCCAGATGCATCCTCCCAAGTGATTAAGGACTCAACATTAAGATCCCACTCGACCCTCACCTTCTCAATGCCTCGACCCTTGAGGATGAATCTCTTGTGCTACAGAATTCTCATGAGCTCCCAAGTTAGCTTCTCGTCCTCTACCTGTAGTCTCCACAATTGTGCCCTGATGATCTATCTAGCAATTATCAACCGCTACAAATACTTTGTGAGACCTACCTACATCACCCACTGTCGCCTCTGAGGTTGTCGGCCTCTAACTAAATCATGTTGTGTTCTTCTGAGGACACTATCTAGCAATATGACCCTGTTGGCTGTAGGAAAAAAATCATGTACCTCTGCCATACCCCCAACCACCTAAGGGTGCACTGGACTGCTGAAAGCTACCTCCACTAATTGTAGACTATGCACTCTAAGTTGGCTGATCAGAACGATTACACTTGTTTCGCTACCAACTCCTATCTTTCCTAGACTGAAAATGATCACCTTAATGAGATTGAGAGTTCTCAAGTTTCAACTGGGAATGTCGTTGTTGCTGCAATTTTCCACCCTTAGTGGCCTCTTGATGGATCCTAGAGGAACCCATTGCTTGAGACTTGAGGCCTGCTGGAGGTGCACTACCAATCTGCACACCTGTATGACCCCCTAGCGCCATGGCCAAATTCTCCTCCACCAAACAAGGTTTCTCTACTGCCACCTCCATGGACTTCAGCTCAAAGACACAGACTCCCCCACATATATGGGCATTCAAACCCCTAATGAAATGCTAAATCAACATAGCCTCATCGTTACCAATACCTGCATATTTCTTAAGCTCATAGAATATGCACTCATATTGCTCCACAAAAATAGCCATTTGCCTCAACCCTTGAAACTCATCAACTCGATGCTACCTCCAGTGATCTGACAAAAAAATGAGCTTTTTTAACCTCTCCAAGAACATCTCCCAAGACACTGTACGAATATCCAAGTGCAATTTTTGTTCCTCCAACCACCACCATGTAGAAGAAAAACCTCTAAGGTGCATTATGGCACATCTCATCCTTGTGTTTCTACCATACAGATGCATGGAAAAACACCTATCCAAATCTATCAACCAAGTCTCTTCCTCCAAACCACCACTAGTACCATCAAAGGTAGGAGGGTGTGCCCTCAAGAGATCCCTAATATGACTAGCTGAAATAGCCTCCTACTCTACTGTAACCTTTCTCCTCCTAGGAGACCTTTCTCTTTCCCTATCCACATATTGGTTACCCACCTATCTAGGATCTAAGTAGGCAAGGACCTCCTCAAGAAAATGACACAACTGATCTCCCTCTAACCAAGACTAGCCCGGATTCTTACCCCCACCTTCCTGATCATTCTAAGAACTGTGTTGTTCCTCATGATCACTCTCGTGGGAACTTTGAGGAGGGGTGTTCTAGAAATTAGTCCTATCTCCACCACCTTGACCTCAACCTCTAGGCATCTTCCTACACAACACCACCAAGGGGACAAGTCTAAGATTATAAGGCGAGATGACAAAGGGGAGAGATACATAATCTCCAGAGTCTAAGTAACTAGGAAAACATAATAGGCTCATATGAACCTAGAGTACCCAGTGTTAGAACTTGGGCTCTGATACTAGGTGTAATGCCTTGCCAAAAAACCCTAGAGGAAAACACATCTAAACTACAATAATGGCACAATTTTTTTTAAATGAGATAAAATAGATATGTATAACTTAACATAACATATAATCTAAACTAAGTCATCCAATGTTCCATGATTGCATTACTAACACAACTAATAGAAAGAACTAAACATTAATCATGATTTAACTAACAATCAAGAGCTCTTTTTAAACCATAACATTAAATGATTAAACTATAGGAAACTCCATATCATATCATCAGATTAATAGCCTAAAAGATCATCTATAAGTAACTAACAAGGTATAAGCAATTACATTACCTGAGGGCACATCACAATTCATTACATCTTTACATTATTTACAATAAGGCTTCCCTAAATACAACTGGGAAGATTACATCAATATTACAATGAATAGTACATCTAATATGCAAGTAAAAATACATGTACATAGAATTCTACCCTCACAAACTAGATCATGGAACTGGAACCCGCTACATGTGGTACAAATTTCACACACACAAACAACAACAAGGGATACCCAATGGAATAAAAAGCACAAACCTCCCAACCATGTGGAACCCTAAGGTCCACCCCGATGCTAGGAGATAACATAAGGTACCACTAAAAGTAAATAGTCAAGAAGACAAAAGGCTAACATAACAAGGCTAAACATGAATCCAGCACAACATGAACATCATATAACACAAACATCACTTTTGAAGGCATTCACTCAATAGAAAGGGAAAACATAACTAGGGAATGATAGATTGTAATAGGGGAGAGTTTCATCACGTGGTCCTAGCATGGGTTACCCTAAAAATCTCTCACTAGACGTCGACCTCAATCTATGGTTACCATGGAAAACTCTCACTAGATGTCAGCCCCATAGGGTGACACATGCGGAACCAACTTTCCTTTCGCGAGGACAAGAAAGTTGATCTTGCCAACCAAGCCTTCTCAACCCATCCTTAGCCTAAACAAGCACTATAGGAATGGGTGAGGCATCCAATTATCTTGATTAATGTAAGATCTACCCATCCCCCTAATTCATTTTAGGTTATCAATGGATTAAGAAACTCTCCAATGGGTTACCCTAGATACCACTTTGGGTTCTAGCCCCCATTGAGAGCCACTACCCCAACTTGTAACTAGTAAACTCTTCACAACAATCACGGCATAAAACCATCTTGCACACTTAACAAAATCACATGATTCCAAATAGTGCAAAGCATGGACCATCTTGAACACAAGTCACAATCACAAGAATGTACCCAGTGCAAGGAATAAACCCTCTTGCACACATCACAAACATTACCAAGATACTTCCAAAAAGAATCATCATAAAACCATACATGTAAAATTACTCCCTCCTAAACCTCTGGGAGTTAACCTAACCATTTTACACAAAGGACTCCCACTTTTGAACAATAACCAAATTCACCCAAAATCCACTAAACAAAACATTATTCAATACAAGCAACAATAAAACAATGCAACCATGGAGTCCACATGCATCAACAAATCAACTATTAAATGATTAAGAAGGAAATAAAAATTAAAAGATAATCTAATTGTTTTATTTAATCAATCCTTTCAATTATCAAATTATAAGGAACTCTATGTTCCCTATTTGATTTCCTAATTTTCTTATCAAACATAATCAATTAAGTAGAAAAAAATATTCTTCTACTGTATCCCTAATATATATATATATATATATATATATATATATATATATATAATAACTATTTTCAGAATACCATCTCCAACACAATATTTTAAATTATAATATGGAAAACTAATTTTACATACATATATGTGCATATATATATACACACACACACATATATATATATATAAACATACAAATATATACATATAATCGAATGTTGAATTGGAAGACATACGATTTTGTATTGAAAACCCACATAAATAATTACCCAATGTAAAGAAAAATATTAAATAATATGTATTCAAATTACCAATACAAAGAAAATAAATCAAAACTCCAAGCACATTATACAAGATCATTTATTGAGATGAAACTATCGAAAATTTAATCGAGATACCAAATATTGCAATCGAATGGTCTTCGAAAAACAAAGGTTGAAATACAGTAACCATCAAATGGAAAAATGAAATACCAAGAAAGAGATTTATTCATCGAATTAAAACACAAAGCAAAATAGCAAATGCAAAACCAAATTTTAAAGCACAATAGAGGTAGCCACGTATGGTGCAAATCAAATAGTAAGGAGTTTGATGAGAGCTAGAGGAATTAAAACATACCTTGCTGAAGAAGGATTGAACGCCATTACATGGTGCATGATTTTTGTGTAGGAAATAGATTGCATCCACAACCTGGGAGATGTATGCAAAGTTGGAGAAATTAGCTTGGCGACTAAAGGCAGTAGGGTATTTTCAAATTCAATACTTTTACTTAATGCGCTATTAGAGTTGTTAAGAGCCTCTGAGTACATTTTGATTGCCACGTTGCATCTACATTCATCTCCAATTTTTTTGCAAGAGAAATTGTTTAGAGAGATTTGAACCATTTCCATCATTTAAATAGGTATGTTATTCTTGTGGAGAATATTGGTGGTACTAAATGGAACAATCTAAAAAATAGGCCAACGCTACTACAATTTCAAACAAAGGCAATTGGCAGGTGTAAATCCAAGTTGGTAACCTTTACCAGCAGGCTCACTGCTTGTGCCACGATGGAAGCTTAGGAATGGGGTATGTGAATCCCTAAGGGTATCTGATAGAGGAAACTTGGTGAAATATTGTAACTTTGCAGCTGCACTGGTAGACATGGATGCGAAATGTGAAAGCATGGACAAGGCATGTGAATTGCAACTAAATGGTTAAACAACAATTTTAAAGCTATGATCATCAATTCACAACTTAAACATAGTAACCACCATAAAATATACAGCCATAAAAGCAAGATCGAATTCTATAGATGGTGCATTTAACTGAAAGAAAAACACCATAGAATCGAATTATACATACTTGAGGTTTGATTTCTAACAAATGGCAGCAAATCGAATTCCTTAAGTGAATCGATTTTCTTCATTGCACAATCCATGCAAACTGAACCCCACTATGGTAAACATTAAGGCTATTATATAAGCATTTAATAACAAGTAGGACACTGAGGTATTCGACGATGGCCAAGGTTGGTTGGGCACAGGCTAAGAAGGCTATAAAATAAACTTCAAGTGAAATTATATCAGGCATAAGGGCGCACCATTTGGATCAAACGAATAGATTTTAGAAACTTTTAAGCAAAGGCATAAAGAAAATGGTAAAATCTCATCAGCACAATGGTTGCAAAATAAGCACCAATAGGATTAAATCTTTTTATCGTACAATGAATTTAGAGTTAAAACCATATTTTTAATTATTTCAAAATGGAATTAGAATAAATGGAAATCACATTTTCAAGCCACAACAACAGACAAGAATTTGTTTTTTTTTTCAATAGACCAAAAGAGGAACAATTTGTTTGCATTAAACAGAGAAGAAAAATACAAAATACAAAACCAACTTGGATTCCAACGCGGGCTGAAACGAAATCTGATGCCAAGAGAAAACCTCTATAGTAAGAACAACTCTTCAAAACCCCCAAACAATTTTCTCGAATCCACAATAGAATGTATTTATTCTACATAAATATTCTTGCAGACCAAAAATTTCTTTTTGGAAAACAAAAATCCATCATCCCTCGAAAAGATGATTATTTTCCCCCAAAAAGGAGCCATTTTGTTTTTGAAAACAAAAATCTAATAAATCTCACACAAACACAACAAGTTTCACTTTGATAATTAGTTCAAAACTATGCATCTGCACAAGAAATTTTTTTCCTATTTTTTTATAATACTTACTATCTAATAATAACAACATTCCAAAATAATAATATTTATTTCATATTATAATATTTTCCCACATTGTTTTTTAATTTATTATAATCCCATCATTAAGAATAAATATATTTATATCTAGTTGTCAAATTACTTTTTAACTTAATATTTTAATTTAATAAATTAATTAACCAAGAACAACTTATACATCCATTTTTCAACATGTTTTATTTAATAATTTTTTTAACTCATCAATTAATCAAAAAAATATATCAAACAAATTTAATTAAAACAACCCAATATCAATAGTAATTAACAAAGCATAAACAAGGTTGAAAATGAGACCAACTAACTGCAAACAACAAACAAGACTAACGGGGTGACCAACAGAATACTCATCCTCTTCGAGGATGATGGCAAGGGTAGGGGACCATTCATTATCTTTGTTCAACAATTTCCATTGGGTTTAAGACACGCTTAGACCTACTAATTTAGGTGGAGTTGATGCCTAGTACCTGCAATCTACAACAAACAAAATGGTCGAGCATATATATATAAGAATACAGTTAGACACACCTTGAAAGGAAATCGTAGCATAGCAGGGTACTCACGAATGAGTAATGCGACACTATCCCTTTCACCAAGATACCTCAAACAAGTAACCACATCAATGTATAAAAAATAGTTACATAATAAACAACATAGAACAATCACTAGATAATTGCATAGTAACCATGATTAGATAAACACATCATGCTCATAATTAAATTAATCCACATAAACTAATAATTCCATAAAAGTGTCATAGCATGTGCATAACCTCAAGTAGTATCAAGAACATCATAGTATCATCAAGTGTCATCATAACAATAAAAAAAGGTGTCATAATGTATGATCCTAAGAAAAATAAGTAACTATCTAACAAAGAATATTATGAGGGGCACTACATACATTATTAATTTTATTGAGAAGTGATTTCCTTCTTGAAGTTGGTGTGAATGTTGTATTCTTATAATATTATGCATGTATTTATTCACTTTGATAATGGTGGTTCAATATTTATCAAGTTCAATGTTTCTTAGGTCTCCCTTTTAGAGACGTTATAGGATTTTCAGTTTGAAAGGAGTTTATGCCTACAATTTTTTTATCATATTCTAGATTTTTCAAAGAATATGTTCAACATGCAGAAAGATTGAAGTGAAAAAATATTCCATGTGTTTGTATGTCATCCAGTTATTTTTCGAGACTTGTGTGGTAACAACTAGTAGCATGGGCAATTCAAATATTGTGTGTGGTGTCAAGATAGGACCTAATTAAGGTCCTCATGGTAGCACATGGAATCATGTTCTTTTGGTAGGAACAAAATTTTATTTTGGACCAATGTGTTACACGTTTCATGTAATTTGAATTTAGGTCCACCTTATGTCATCCTATCTATTTGTGGATCCTTGGCGGACATAGAAGAGTCTGAATGTAATATCATGTATATATTTATCAATTATATAGATGCATTATGTGTCGAAGAATGTCAAGTAGAAGATCTACAAGCATTATCCTTGTATTTCGGTAGGACTAGTGTTCTACCTATTATTTTGTTTCCATTGGGGATTGTTGTCTCCAGTAGGTTCGTGCCTACAAATACATTATGGGATTGGTGTCTCTAGTAGGTTGGTGCCTACTATAGATTGTAAAATTCACTAGTATATTTTTTCTTTGTGAGGTCGAATTTGGATAGTAGATCCAGGTAGCTATTCTCCCTGTTAGAACCCAAAATTTCTTCTAGAACCCTAAGGTTTTTTCCCATTTTCAACCCCCATATTTCACTATTTCTTTATAAAAATTATTTTCACCACCTTTCATAAAGCTAAAATGTCATATACTTTTTCCACATTAATCACATTTCATGCGCCAGCACCCTTTACCACTTTATCGTGGCCTTTTGCAAAGTGGCTCGCGGTATCATGGTGACAGTTAGACACAATCAAAGTAACTGTTAATGCTGCACCATGGGTGGTTAGCACATATAATGCGGTGACCTCGGTAAACAGTCAATAGGGGGTGGCGTTGGAAGGAACGGATACCGCGCAACCGCGCGCAGATAGAATAGTCACCACGGTATGGTGATAGCAGCTCAGGGCAGGCATAAAATGCTTACCACGCCACTGTGCACGGTCTAAACATAGACCGGGGAGGGCGGTGAGTAATAGTGGGGAAGCGGTCTGAAGACTTACTGCGGTACCATGCATGGTCAAAATGAAGGGTGTGGTAGCGCGGTTAGCGATGAGGTTTACATGTTAATGCTAGACACCACTATACCACGGACAGATAGAATGAAGCCGGTGGTGGAGCGGTTAGAGAAACGACTACCGCTATACTGCCAGAGACAAAAACATAGCCGGTGGTAGAGCAGTGGAAGAAAGGTAGATAGCGATGGAGCCAGTCACCGCTATACCGCGACCGGTTAACAGGTTGACCACGGTAGAGCGGTAGGCATAAAAAGAAGTTACGACAATGTATAAAGGGAAATGTAAAGAGCAGTCAAAATATTAAAATAAAATTAAAAGAAAGACTATGTAAAAAATATTTAATTTGTCGATAAGGCAACCCAATTAAATATTTTAAATTTGTGTCAAAGAATTGAAACAATTTTACCAGAATGTGAATGGTTGCAACGCTTGGTATGAATTGTATAAATACTTTGTAAAATGAGTTGCAGAAGAGGGGACAAGGGGGTTAGAGAAGGATAGATTTTTAGACTGGGGAATAAAAAGAATGTACAGAGCCTTTCCTGACACAGATCAATGGAGATAATGAATTTTAATTGGTGATATTCTCTTTTGGTGTTCAGTTGTTCTATTGTGTTAAATCTAATTCTTTTATTTGGTTCTCTCCAGCTTGATATTCTTTAATTGTTTAAATCAACATTTCAAGTATATCTCTGATTTATCAGAATGTATTCCCATTTTCTGTGATTTAGTTGATTGGTGTCTACATGTCATATTTAAACTCTTTTAAATAAGTCACAGTAATTTAAAAAAATTCTTTTGGGGAGTTAAAAAAGAACCAGGTTAAGAAACATTCTAGCACAATTTATGCAAGTCATAAATTAATGAATTTTTATGCCAGCTATATAGTTTCATTTTTCAAAGTGCCTACCAACTGGAATTAAGCCAAAGAGGAAAACACATATCATTTTCTATTTTTGACTCCATTGTCCATGTGGATAGAAGGCACTAATCTGCCACAACCCAAAGATTAAAATTCATAAACAAAAAACATTTTCAAAACCTTTCATTTGTGTAGTAGGAGTAGGAGTAGGTGTAGTGATGTTTTCTATCCACTTCCATTTGCCAATGTGGGTAGATTGTTTCACAAGAAATATATTTCAATCTGCATCATTCACATAGGTTCACCCACCTTGGTCTAGTAGAACCTAAAGAGAAGAAGGTTCAATTCCATCAATTGGCCTTGTATGTTTGCTAAGAGCGTTGTGAGAGCTTGGCAACCTCTCATTGTTCAAACCTGCATTTTTGAGACCCAACAGTTTGGCGACTCTGCTAGGGAGAAATTCAGTAAAAAAATTCTAGCCTTTCCATTTATAGAGTCAACAAAGTTTCACATTTTTGTTTCAGGATTCCTCTGGGGCAAACCAATTTTATTTTATTTTCCTACTTTTGGGAAAAGTAAGTGGCGACTCTGATTCATTTGATAAATAATGAATGGGTGTTGTGAAGCAGTAATTTTTTGTCATGATGGAAGAAGAAGAAAGGAGACATCAATCAATGAGAGAGTTGAAGGAATTGAGACAACAAAGGCTACAATTAGAACAACAGATGCTACAAGTGAACCAACAATTGTGGAAATTGGGAGTCAAACGTGCTCCAAGTAAATCACCAAATAGGTCATCATGCAGTGAGAATGAAGACACAAATGCCTAGAGATCTTGGACAACACAAATACCACATGATGCAACTGAGAACTTTGGTAATAAAGGTAATGTACTCTATTCACAACAAAATAATTTTGATGAGTATATTCAAATTCAAGAGAGAGGAAAAAGTATTGTGGATGCCTTTTTTGACATAAAGAGATACAAGGGAGAAGATGTAAACTCTCTATACAATAGGATGATAGACATTTGTATGAAATTACCTCCTCATTTTAGGCCTACAAGACCCACATTTGTTGCACAATTTTTTAGAGCATCAGAGCTTGAATCAATTTATTAGTCAGAGTCATTAAAACAACAAGCCTTTGATGTGGTGAATAAATTTATTGATTCCATTCTTGGGACAATGTATGTGGTTACTACTAGTAATACTTCAAAAGCTGAAATAGAAGAAGATCTCATGCCATCCAACAGTGAAGATATGGAGAGTCTCTCTCGCATAACATATTGTGATTCAAATTGTGAAGAAGAACTTGTGAATCTACAACAGGATGATTATTGTAGTCCTTATGAAGATCAAGAAGAGGTTGGAGATATGGTAGAAGATATGGAAGCAAAGACTTGTTCACTCGGCAGTGAGAAATTTTTAGATTTGTTAACTCTTGAATACCAGAAGTATACACATAAAGATGATTCCAGAGTTTTGGTTCCAACTTATATATTCTTTGACAGTGAAGATATTATGTGTAACAATTCATATGACCCCATGTACATATCTCACAGTGATGAGGATTTCTTAGAAGCTGATCAAAGATCTATTTGTGTCCAGGAAGAGGTATGTGACTTAAATGTTTTTTTCCTGCAAGAAAAAGATACTGGTTTGCATGTTATTGATGATGAGTGTCCAACATTTGTTGATTCAAGCATGTATGAGGATGACTGTATGGATCAAATGTATGTTTCAATGCCAACTGGTGATAGAAGAGAAATGGAAAATAGTTTTGATTCAGTTGCTCAGAAGATATTGATGAGATTGAATTTGTAGATTCCCATGAGAAGCATTCAGATTTTCAAATCCCAGTACAGTTACAGGATCATTCAATAGTGTATGATAATGAGCAATATTATGATTGTTTTAAACCTAGATACACTTTGTATGTTGAAGGTGATAAATTCTTTTCATATGGTGATAGGAATTATGAAATGTAGAATGGTGAAATTAATATGAATTAGATTGAACACAGTGATTTCCTAAAGGTTTTCAATGGCAGTGCATGTTGCAAGGTAGGTGGAATGGATAGTTTCAAAATAAACCTTATGAGCTTTAATCAGAACAAAGTCTATGACAGAGGACAACGCAGGTTTTTCTTTTTGGGGTGGCCTGGGGCCATCCCTTATGGTTTGATTTTTTGAACCATAACAGGTATAGAGCATTAAGGATTGCCAATGCATGGACAATTCTTAGCAAAACCTTTTTAAAAAAACTATTTTCCATGCACAATAGTTATAGGAATATTTGAAGGGTCTAGGTTTGCCAGTACATGGACATTCTTAGGAGTTCCCTTTCTGAAAGCATTGCTTTCCTTTCCATGTATAGTAGTGTAGGGTTTTCCATTCTCCATTTGCTTCATCTTTCATATCCTTTAGTTTTTCATTCCCTTAATCTCCCATTGCCTTCATTTTACATGTCCTTTACTTGGTCTTCTCTCCCAAAGAATTAGGGATTCTTGCAGTAATTGCACAATCACTCATCCCCAATAGGAGCCACTATTAGAACCCAAAATTTCTTTTAGAACCCTAAGGTTTTTTCCCATTTTCAACCCCCATATTTTACTCTCTTTATAAAAATTCATTTCACCACCTTTCATAAAGCTAAAATGTCCTATATACTTTTTCCACATTAATCACATTTCATGCGCTAGCATCCTTTATCGCTTTACCACGGCCTTTCTCAAACTAGCTCATGGTATAGCGGTGACAGTTAGACATAGTCAAAGTAATTGTTACCACTGCACCATGGGTGGTTAGCACATACACCGTGGTGATCGCGGTAAATAGTTAGTAGGAGGTGGCGTTGGATGAAACGGATACCGCGCAACCGTGCATAGATAGAATAGTCACCACAGTATGGCGGTAGTAGCTCAGGGTAGGCATAAAATGCTTACCGCACCAACACGCACTGTCTAAACATAGACCGCGGTGACTACAGTAAGTAACAGCGGGGAAGCGGTCTGAAGACTTACCGTGGTACCGCACGTGGTCAGAATGAAGGGTGTGGTAGCGCGGGTAGCGATGAGGTTAACAGTTAATGCCATACACCACTATACCATGGACAGTTAGAATGAAGCTGGTGGTGGAGCGATGGACGAGAGGAGCAGTTAGAGAAATGGCTACCTCTATACCACCAGAGACAAAAACATAGCCGAAGGTAGAGCAGTGGAAGAAAGGTAGACAAGGATAGAACCAGTCACTGCTATACCATGGTCAGTCAACAGGTTGACCATGGTAGAGCGGTAGGCATAAAAAGAAGTTACGACATCGTATAAAGGGAAATGTAAAGAGCGGTCAAAATATTAAAATAAAATTAAAAGAAAGACTATGTAAAAAATATTTAATTTACTGATAAGGAAACCCAATTAAATATTTTAAATTTATGTCAGAGAATTGAAACGGTTTTACCAGAATGTGAATGGTTGCAATGCTTGGTTTGAGTTGTATAAATACTTAGTAAAATCAGTTGTAGAAGAGGGGACAAGGGGGGTTAGAGAAGGATAGATTTTTAGACTAGGGAATAAATAGAATGTACAAAGCGTTGCCTGACACAGATCAATGGAGATAATGGATTTTAATTGGTGATATTCTCTTTTGGTGTTTAGTTGTTATGTTGTGTTAAATCTAATTCTTTTATTTGGTTCTCTCCAACTTGAGATTCTTTAATTGTTTAAATCAGCATGTCAAGTATATCTCTGATTTATCATAATGTATTCCCATTTTCTGTGATTTAGTTGATTGGTGTCTGCATGTCATATTTAAACTCTTTTAAATAAGTCACAGTAATTTAAATATTTCTTTTGGGGAGTTAAAGAAGAACCAAGTTAGAAACATTCCAGCACAATTTATGCAAGTCATAAATTAATGAAGTTTTATGCCAGTTATATAGTTTTATTTTTCAAAGTGCCTAACAACAGGAATCAAGCCAAAGAGGAAAACACATATCATTTTATATTTTTGACTCCATTGCCCATGTGGATAAAAGGCACTGATTTTCCACAACCCAAAGATTAAAATTCATAAACAAACAATATTTTCAAAACCTTTCATTTGTGTAGTAGGAGTAGGAGTAGGTGTAGTGATTTTGTCTATCCACTTCCATTTTCCATTATGGGTAGATTGTTTCATAGGAAATACATTTCAATATGCATCATTCACATAGGTTCACCCACCCTGGTGTAGCAGAACCTAAAGAGAAGAAGGTTCAATTCCATCAGTTGGCCTTGTACATTGGCCAAGAGTGTTGTGAGAGCTTGGCAACCTCTCGTGGTTCAAACTTGTGTTTTTGAGACCCAACACTCCCCATGGTTTTCCCATATTGGGTTTCCATATACATTTCGTGTTCTCTTGTGTGTATGTGTGCTCTTGATTTTGCTTAGTAGTACTAAATATTTGTTTCATGTTCAATTATTTGTGTTAGGGTTAGTTGTGAAGAATCATATATTTTGATAATTATGGTTGAATTAAGAATTTTTGAATTGATTAGATCTAATAATTCCCCCCCCACCTCAGTAGATTGTGTTCCCTTCAATTCGTATTAGAGCCAAGTTTCTTTGAAGAATACTAACAACTTAAGGTAGTTTTGAGATGGCACACTTAGTTGCTTAGGAAGGATTTTCTTGAAATAAAGAACCACTGTTTGATGGATCCAATTTTTTATTTTGGAAAGTTAGGATGGAGACCTACTTGATGGTTCTAGGAATGGATATCTATATGTCAATGTTAGAAGGATATGAGATTCCTCAAAACCCTTCTAGGGATCAAGCTAGAAATATGGCTTGTGAAATTAATGCTAAGGCAAGGAATGCTATATTATGTGGGCTGAATAACTTTGAATTTGTGAAAGTGATGCAATACAAATTAGTGAAGGAAATATGGGATAAATTGTAGACCATCTATGAAGGCGATGAAAAATTCAAAGAGGAAAAGCTACAAATTCATAGATGTCAGTTTGAAAGCTTGAAGATGAGAGAAGATAATATTTCTCCATTCCTTCTTTGGTTTGATGAATTTTTCAACTCTATTCAAGGTCCTGGTGAGGAATTGAAATAAATGAATGTTGTGGAAAAGGTACTAAAATCTCTCCCTAGATGGTTTGATTCTAAATTCTCTACAATTGAAGAAGCTAAGGATCTCAATGCTTTGAAGATGATTGAACTACATGGAATTCTAACTAATTTTGAAATGAGATTTGAAAGTGAAGATTTTATAAGGAAAGAGGATGCATTTAGAGTATCTAAAATGAAATTTCATGAACTTTCTAATATTAGATCAGATCTAGAACAAAGAGGCTTTGGTAAGTACAAATCCAAGTTACTTTTCAAGTGTTTTAATTATAGTGAAGTAGGAAATTTTATGGCTAAGTTTCCCCATAAGGATTCTAACAATGTTGAGAAAATTTATGGAAAGAAATCATTTCAGAGAAGTAATAAAGGTATGAGAAAATGAAATATTTTCTACACTAATGAGGAAGAATAATACTCTACTGATGAAGAAGATGAAGATGTCTCCAGAAATTAAAAAGAAAAGGTTATATTCATGGATTTTGAAACTACTAAAGAAGATATAGGAATGGAATCGAAAAACAATGAAGATGAAGTACATCTTGTGGAAGAATTTCTATGAGCTAGAAAAGAGATAAGAGATTGAAGAAGAAAATTGTAGAAGAAGTGAAGGCTAAAGAAAAATTATCTTGGGATTTAGAGAAAGAAGAGAAGATGATTGTTGATTTGAATATATAAATAGAAGAAGAAAAAATGATTGAAGAAGTTATGACCAGAAAGTTATTTTCAAGAGAGGACTATGAGAAGCTTTTAGAACAAATTATGGCAATACCAAAAGATCTTGAGACATTGAATCAACAAATACAAATCAAGTTTGGAAAGAGTACTAAAACTCTAGATTAGATATTGGGATGTAAAATATCTTTGCATTACAAAACAAAAATTGGTTTTGATGATCAAAAGAACAAGGTAATAGAATATTCGGTGAAACCTACTAAAGCATGTCCAAAAGTGACTAGGTCCAAAATTAAAAAGTATGAAAGAATTATTGCAAGTGATGAAATCTAGACACATAATGATGGTTCTATTCAAGTTCAAAAGAAGAGAAGAAGATCTAAAAGACAGGGATACAACACCGAGATCAATCATTTTTTTGTTATAGTTTTAATTGCACTAATTTTGGTCATAAGGTTATGGACTGTAGAAAAGGTTTGGTAAGAAGAAATAATTTTGAAAGAAATAATGCATTTACATCTCTACTCAGTTTTAATATCATGTTATATAAATGCAATAATTTTGGGAACATTGTTAGGAATTGCAGAAGCTATTTTGTAAGTCCTCCTCTATCAAAAATAGAAAGGAAATGATCAAAATGTAGAAGTCATGAATCGAATAACGTCTATAAGAATGTTTCGGCAAAGAAATTTAGAGAAATCAATGATTTCTCAAACTACACTACATGCTCAAAAAGAGAAGAATTTTTGGATCATAAATAGAAGTTGCTCAAGCCATGTGACTAGAGATAAAAGTAAGTTCATGAATTTCAAGAAAATTGGTGGAGATTATGTGACTTTGGAAATAATTATGTTGCCAAAATCACCGATAATGGTACTTTGATTCTTTATGGTGGTAAGACAAAGACATATGATGTTTTGTATGTTTAAGGATTAAAACATAATCTCTTAAGTGTAATTCATATGTGTGATAAAGGTTATAAGCTATCCTTTAGTGTTGAAGGGTGTGAAATCAAGAAATCAAGTAACGAAGAACTGATTGTGGAAGGAAGCAAGAGAGACAGTGACATATATCATCTCAGTGAGTTGGATGTACAAAATTGTCTTATTGTGCAGAATGAAGAAAGTTGGTTTTGGCATAGAAGGTTGGGACATATAAATTTTGATGACATTGTGAATATTACTCAGGAAAAATGGTTCGAGATATGCCAAATATTAAGAAGCCTCATTCTACCAGTTACAAATCATGTCATGAAGGAAAAATTAAAAAAGTAGATTTACTAATAAAGAGTATTCTAAATCAAAACCATTATCTATTTGGTTCATACAAATCTATGTGAACCTATGAGGAAAAAAAGTTTACAAGGAGATAGGTATTTCATGATGCTCATTGATGATTGTACTAGGATGATATGGGTTACATTTCTAAAAGATAATTCAAAGGAATTTGAGAATTTTAAGGCATTCGAGGAATTATTAGAGAATGAAATTGAAAGAAAAATCAAGGTTTTGAGATCAGATAGAGATGGAGAATTCACTTCTAACAAGTATGACAAATTCTATGAAGAGCATGGGATCTAAAGGTAATTTTTTGCTCCTAAGACTCTATAGAAAAATGAAGTTAGAGAAAGGAAGAACCAGACTCTACAGGAGATGGCAAGAACAATGTTTTTCAAGAAAATCTACCAGATATGTACTAGAGAGAAATAGTTATAACTATGGTATATATCCTAAACAAAGTTCATATCATAAATAAGATTGATAAAAAACCATATGGGTTATGGAGAGGAAGACCCACTTCAATCAGACATCTCAAGATATTTCAATATGCTACATCAAAAGGGATGAAGAAAATTTCGGTAAGTTTGATTCTAGATCTGATGAAGGTACTTTTCTTGGTTATTCTTTGAAAAGTAAAGTATATAGATCCATAACAAAATATTGAAGAGGACTGTGGAAAGTGCAAATGTGACAGTTGATGAAACAACCCAGTCTACTATTAATATGGAAGTAGAAGATGATGAAGAACCAATCCACAATAGTAATGAAGATTCAAAATTTGTTACAAAAACTCTAGCAAAGTATGTTCAACAGAATCACTCTAAAGACCAGATTATAGGTGATAAAGATAGTGGGGTACAAACCCGGAAAAGACTTGAAAATGAAAATAAGAAAGTACACTTTACATTACTATGAAAGATAGAGCCTAATTCTTATTAAGAAGAAAGCAAAGATAAATTTTGGGTAGAAGTTATGGAGGAAGAGCTAAATCAAATCAATAAGAATGAAACTTGGGAACTTGTCCCAAGACCTAAAGGAAAGAATATGATTGGAACCAAGTGGGTTTTCATAAAAAAGATAAATGAAGAAGGTGAACTAATCTAGAACAAGGCTAGACTTATGTGTAAAGGATGTGCTCAAGTTGAAAGTATAGATTTCGGAGATAAATTTTCTCTAGTAGCAAGACTTGAAACAATTAGGAATTTTTTAGCTCTTTCAACATTCAAGAATTTCAATGTATATCAGATAGATGTCAAGACAACATTTCTAAATGGACAGCTAGAAGAAGAGGTCTACATTGAACAATCAGAAGGGTTTCAATGTCCTAAAAATCTATATTATGTGTGTATATTGAAGAAGGATTTGTATGGACTCAAAAAAGCTCTTGGAACTTGTTATTCAAGGTTGGATGGATACTTGAAGTAGCAAGGGTTCTAGAGAGGAAGTGCAGATAGTAATATGTACGTAAAAATAGAAGGTGATCAACTGTTGATAGTTGTGGTCTATGTAGATGATATTATTTTTGGTGGTAGCAGGATGACATGTGAAAGGAGTTTCTAAAGGAAATACATATAATGAGTTTGAAATGTCAATGCTAGGTGAATTATCTTTCTTTCTTAGGTTGTAGATTACACAATTAGACAAAGGCATATTCATTTACTAGAACAAATATATAAAGAATATACTAAGTGAGTTCAATATGGAAAAATACAAATAGATGGGTACACCTATGGTTATAGGATGTAAGTTGAGTAAAGATGAGGAATTTTCTCTGGTAGACCAAGCCTTGTATAGATCTATTATTGATATTTTATTGTATGTGAAAACATCTAGACTAGATATAATGTAGGGAATTGGAATAGTTGGTAGATTTTAGGTAGCGCCTAAGGAAAATCATGTCAAATCAGTAAAGAGGATATCCAGATATTTGAAGGCTACAATAGATTTTAGACTGTGGTATCCATAGAGTAAAATTTTCACTTTGACTACATACTTAGATGCATATTGGGTAGGAAGCATAGATGATTGGAAGAGCACAAGTTGTGGAGCATTCTTTCTTGGTGGCAGTTTGGTATCCTGGTTGAGAAAGAAACAATACTCAATTTCATTATCTATAGCTAAAGAAGAATACATTTTGGAAACTTCATGTTGCAATTAGGTGCTTTATATGAAGAAAGATTTTAAGGAGATTAAGATCAAGCTTGATGAGTCTATTTCTATTTTTTGTGATAACAACAATGCCATAAAAATTTCAAAGAATCCAGTAATGCACTCAAGGACAAAACATATTGTAATCAAGAATCTTTTTCTAAGGAAAAAGGTTGCAGAAAAGGATGTGAATTTGGAGTATGTTGAGACCAAGGAGCAAGTAGTAGATATATTCACAAAACCACTTCCTAAGGAGACATTTGAGTTTCTCTAGAAGAAGCTAGGATTTATTTCTCCCTCATACTAAATCAAGTGGAATCACAACTTGAGGGGGAGCTTTGTCTCCCTACCACAAGAATTTTGGGTGGCCTTGTGGAATATTTTCAAAAGTAGTGAAATATGGACTCAGGGAAGTCCATCTAAGAAATAAGTTTACAAATTGTGCAGAAAACTGAACATGCAAAAAGGGGGAGTGTTGACCTTTGTCATTGATTTCAAAGGGTGAGAAAGTGAATTCAAAATGCTATATATTCAAAGGGGGATAATTCAATCTAAATGGGAGAAAATGTCTTCATGTGTGTCTAGTTGGTTTTATGGGTGGCCAACATTTGGTTGTTTTCCATCAATGACAAAGGGGGGGATTGTTGGAAAAAGGTTGTCATTGATGAAGAGGATTGATGTCAACTATTGTATTTGTGTCAAGGAGTACTTGAAATATAATTATAAACCCCTTGACTTATCATTTTGAGTTGCAGAGATTTGTAGAAATATATGTTATATTTCTAGTAGTATGTTGTGTATCAAGCGTTCAATATGGTTGCATACCTATCTTTGTTTGTAATTGTATTGTCATATCAATCATATCAGTAAATAAAGTTCAACATAAATTATTAGTTTTATTGAGGAGTGACTACCTTCCAAAAGTTGGTGTGATTGTTGTATGCTTGCAATATCATACATGTATTTATTTATTGTGATAGTGGTGGTTCATAAGACTATACCGAAATTTTTTAATTCAATATTTATCAAGTTTAGTGTTTCTTAGGTCTCCCTTCTAGAGATGTTATAGGATATGAGCTTTGAAAGGAGAGTATTCCTACACTTTTTCTATCATATTATAGTTTTTGAATGATATGTTCATCATGCAGAAAGATTGAAGTGGAAAAAGTTTTTCTATGTTTTTCTATCATCTAGTTGGTGTTTGAGACTTGTGTAGTAATAGCTAGTAGTGTGCATAAATCAAATCTTACTTGTGGTGTCAAGATAGGACTTGAATAAGGTCCCTATGGTAGTGCATGGAATCATGTTCTTTTTATGGAAATAAAATTTGATTTTGGACAAATGTGTCACACGTTTCATGTAATTTGAATTTAGGTCCACCTTATATCATTCTAGTTATTTGTGGATCCTTGGATGCAATAGAAGAGTGTGAAGGCAATATCATGTATATATTTCTCAATTTTATAGATGAATTATGTGAAGGATTTCAAGTAGAATTAGACCTGTGTGAAGAAAAGTTATACATAGGTGTAAAATTGAAGAGAAAGTGGTGAATATGAAAGGGATAGTTGCATTTCATTGTGTGTGTCAGTATCAGAAGATCATAACCAGTGAGGAAGAGTGGCATCTATAACTTTGGCATGTGTATGACATCAAGACCAAAATTTCCAAAGACATCATCAATACCAATATAATTCCAACACTCTCTTTATACAAGGGGTTGACATCAATGACAACACCCAAGAAACTCACAAACAACTTAAGCTTCCAACATTTACAAACTTCCAACAATATCCCCCTTTTTCATTGATGGAAACACCTACTTTTTGAAAAACCATAAACAAAAAAAGAAAACAATAGCAATAATACATTAAGAAATACTCCCCCTAACTAAGACTTCTTCCTTTGCAACACTAGGAACACATGCATACTAGATCACTCTCCTCTTCTTCTCCTTAGATAATACTCTCCCCTATATAGAAGTTTTTCAACATGTTTTTCTTTCTCCCCTTATGTTTTTTCAACCAATTTAACTCTCTCCATGTTTGTCAGATTCTATCTCCACCTTTGATATTAATGGAAAAGGTCCATAGACTCATCCAACTCTTTTTCCCACATTGAACTTTGTTACACTCCCTTCCTTTGACAAAGCTGCAAAGGACAACACTTCCAAAAAAATTTTTTTCTTTCTTATTCACTCACTTTCCTACACACTCCGCATTAGGGGCACACAATATGCTCCATCTGAATGCAACAACCAGTAACCACTACTACCTACTCCCCTTGAGAGGTAGCATTCAACATCAATCCAGGACCAGAAATGTATCTTTAAATGCTTTCTAAATAGATGCACACACTCATGCATCTATTTGAAAGGAGGGTAAATAACCTATAACTTCTACTGAAGATACACAAAAGTATCTTTTAGAAGAGACTTTATGAAAATATCAGCAAAATGATCCTTAGTAGGCACATACTCCAACTTCACCTCATTATCTACAACTTTCTCTCAATCAATGATACCAAATTAAGATTTTTTTGTTCTTGAATACATTACCAGATTCTTTGAAATATTGATTGCACTTGCATTGTCACACATGATAGAAATAGGTTCATCATGTGAAACTTTGATATCCCTCAATGCTTACTTCATACACAACACCTATGTATAGCATGATGTTGTTGAAATGCACAAGACAACTGAGAGGGGGGCTAAATCAGTTGTATCAAATTACTTTAATCCTAACCTTAATCAATTCTGCATTAACTCAGTCTATTATTAAGTGTAAAAATGGAATGAAAATAACAAAAAGCAAACACCAGAGACACCAAATTTACATGGAAAACCCAATGAGGCAAAAAACACAGTGAGGATTAGCTCACAATATATTAAAAATACAATACCGAATACAAAGGCTCACTGCCGGAGGGCTCACTGCCTAGATACAAAGGCTCACTTCCTACAATAGGACTCACTCTCCAGAATGAGGCTCACTACCTGCAGATAAAGAAAAAGATAAACATAGATCTACCACAAAAGGTTCCACACACTCGAAGCTTGATCAGAAGATTGTAGACACCATCATCTCACTGCTTTCAAGAATCTAACACATCAAAGTATTTTTTCCTTCATTTGCTCTTACACACTCTTCTTTTCGCTCTTGTTCACACACTTAACTTGCTTGAATTTTTTAATTCGCATCATCTTGACTTGCTTTTATACCATCTTCAACCCTAGAAGCATACTCCAAGGTCATCTATACATCCTTCAATTTACAAATTCAAATTAGGTTGGGTACTCAACATTCCCGCGATGGATAAGAATGAGAGAGGACCAATTACACATTTAATTAGCACCCAAACAAAATCTTGGATCAATCACTCGATTCCTTAATTTCATGCAAAATCTTTGTATGATGTGTAGACACCAAGTCAGCCAAACCTAATGAAAACACCAATGATCTTTGAATTACATCCATCTCCAGCAAGATGATCAAACATGGATCACCCAACGCACTTCACCTGAAATTTTAACATCTCTTAGAGACCTTCAAATACATCAACAGTAACTACAACAATCTTCATGCACAAAACATTCTTCAACAATCCACTCGGACTAGGCAACAACACATAGGGGCTCTAGATCAAGTCTTTCAGAGCACCAAATCACAAGAACGTTTTCCAAAACACTAAGAACATCAGTATAAGTCATCTCCAAGATCCAGAACACCTGAAAAAAACACCAGAAGACTATGGAGCAAAAAAATTTCTCCCAGTCCACAAACAAATAGTTCTTTCAAACTGGTTCACATACTGGTGAACACATATTCCACTCTCCATCGATCCAAAATTAAAAACTTAGGAAATATTATCCATTGAAGCTCATGAAAAATACCATAGATCCGCATAGACATAGGATCAACATAGAATAAATGCATAGCACAATATCGGAGGACACTCAGAACCCACACTCAACACTGCCTTCATTATTTCTTAATTTTCTCAAAAGCACTTGGCAAAAACATAACTACAACTTCATAGCTCCATGTACTCTAAAAGCTTCTATAGTATATCAACTATACAAGTACCATTTGCAATCACACTGAACTATGTTGACATCAATGACAACACCACCAAACACATACATACACATTCTCCTACTTCTTCTGCTCTCCTCTCCTTACATGACTCTCTCTCTCTTTTCAAATTTTTCACATGACTTTCTCTCCCCTTTAAAATCAATGAAAAAGGAAAGTTTGCATGAAAAAACTTGCCATATAAGCCTCTGATCACTCCCCCTTAGGATTGCACCCACATCACATACTGCAACATTGCAACTCTCTACTCCCCTTGAGGAGTAGACTACAATCATCAATCTAGACCAAAAGAATATGTGAATCCACTAGACTAATGCATCTCCATGTGAACATAATTCAAAGAAGGAGGGGTAGTAACCCCTAACTTCCCCCTGAGATACTCAAAATTATCCTTCAGAAGGGCCTTAGTAAATATGTTAGCAATTTGTTCCTTGGTAGACACATATTCAAGTCTAACTTCATTATGCAACACCTTCTCCTTCAAGAAGTGATGCCTGATAGATATGTGCTTTGTCCTAGAATACATCACCAGATTCTTTGAAATGTTTATTGCACTTGTATTGTCACAAAATATAGAGATAGGCTCATCACACATCACACCTATGTCCTTCAAAGTTTTCTTCATCCAAAGTACCTGTGTATAGCAGGATGTTGTTGCAATATACTCAGCTTCTACAGTGGATAAATAAACTAAATCTTGTTTCTTACTTAGCCATGAGACCAATCTTCCTCCAAGGAAGAATTCACCACCACTTGTACTCTTTCAGACATCTATACAACTAGCCCAATCTGCATCAGTGTAGGCATTCAATGTAAAATCAGTATCCTTAGGATACCATAGCCCATAATGTGGAGTTCCCTTAAGATATTTGAATAGCCTCTTCATGGCTATAACATGTGCTTCTTTAGGTTCTACTTAAAATCTTGCAATCAAATAGATTGCATGCATGATATCTAGTCTAGTAGCAGTAATATCAATAGTGTGGATTCCTTCTCTCCAATACACATCAAGAACATTTGCTTCTTTCATCATTGTTTTGGCAGCCTCTTGAACAATCTCATTCTTTCTTTCCACAACTCCATTCTACTGAGGGGTTCTAGTGGCAGAATAATGTCTCTTTATGCCATGCTCTTCACAAAATGCATTAAACTCACTAGAAGTGAATTCTCCACCTCTATCAAACCTTAAACATTTGATTCTAAGGTTTACCTCATTCTCTACTCTTTCCTTGAACACTTTGAATCTATCAAGAGCCTAAGCTTTCTCTCTAAGAAAAGTAACCCATGTCATCCTAGAGTAATCATCAATCAAGAGCATAAAATACCTATCACCATTATGTTGGAAGTGGATTCACTCTGAGAGGGCGGGGTGAATCAGAGTGGAGTAATTTTAACTTTTAACTTTGAAATCATAATGAAACTTTTACTCATTTAACCCAAAGTGATAGATTTGTTTAAGCAAGAGAACATTAACACTTTGGATTAGATTGACATGAGACTTGACTAACATTTACAACCCATATAAAAAGCATCATATGATATTGTTCAATTAAAGCTTTATCAACAATCTTGTTGTGCTTTATCAATAGAACTATAAAACTTCATAATATGTAACTTTCACTTTCTTTTGAAATTTTTTTGAGCATTCATATAATGAGCACAGAATGCAAAAGTTAATTCACTTTATGAAAGACATTTTGCATCAGATTTGCACAATCTAAATTTGCATGACAGATTTGAGCAAATTGACTTTAAAATTTTAAACAGCCTTAAAGTATCAAAGCATTGACCAACTAAATGAGCACAATAACATAAATGAATGAAAGAAGGAGTATGCAAGATAAACATAAATCACACAAATGAGAGACACAAAAATTGCCGAGTGGAAAGCCCTCCTGGGGTAGAAAAACCACTCCTAAATTTCCTTACTGGCTTAATTTCAAAAACAATGCTTACAATGCCTTATAGGCTAATTTATGAGCACCAACTCAAGGAGAACCATCCCCTCATTTAGAGACACCAATCTCAAGGAGAACCAACCCCTCATTTAGAGACATCAATCTCAAGGAGCACCAACCCCTTTACTATTTTAGTAAATCATACAATGATACAAAGGATCTCTCTGTTTCCCTTTTTGTTTCATAATTTTCTCATTGTTCTTCATCAAACAATTAACTCTCTCTTTCTATTTTTATCCTTTTCTCATGATACTGTTCAAAATAGTTAACACACTGTGTTTTTCAAATTTTCAGCAAAAGGATTCTGATCTATATCTCATACAAAACTATTATATATTGCACTTATGTTGTCTCATTGTGTTTTTAGGTTTTTTAGTAAGGATAAAGCCCTAATCTCTCTATTTTCTTTTGATTAAAAATTTCTTCATTACATTCAAGGAAGGTTACAATAGTTGCTCATTTTTCTATTTTAGAGAATAAAATAAAGATGATTATCAGGTTGCCAAACCTTCAATCGACCAACAATTCCATGTGTTGTAGTGTCCATGTGTGAAAGATCAATATGAAGAATTTCTTCTGATAGGGAATATCCAAGCATTATGCAAATATAGAAGGCAGACTGAAACCTGTCCTCTCAAGCAGTCTGCACAAGCAGTGCTAAAAACAAGAACCATTAAAACATGTATGAAATTCATGGACAATACCCTCGAAAAACCAACTACAACAACAGTGTGACCAAAAACTCCAATGCAATGTAACTGAAACTTTAGAATGATGCACTGAATAACCATTATGAAAGAATCCAGGTAAGAGATTGAACAGATTCGAAGTCATCATGATCTCCCCAAAACAAATACCATTATTTCATAAAACTGATATGATAAATCTATTGTAAAATACAGTTACTATTATATGCAAACATTTTAGTTCTAACCAAGAAAATATTTAACCAATTTTCCACCTTCCATTAAGAAGTAATGGTTCTGCAAACCAATTGAAAAAACTAAATACCTAAGAATATCGAAAAAGATGTTGCATGTAGCAATTTTACCAGACCTACAAACTAGCTAAGCAGCCCGATCTTCTCCCTTATTCGAGCTCTTACCCTATGGCAGGAGACTGACAGGTGAATTGACCATTGTCATGGTCTTCCAATCTTTCCTATATGCTATCAATAAACCAGCAACATGCACAGTAAAATGACAGAGAGAGTGATTTCACGTTGGCAGCTAGACTAGGGTTCCAAACCCTTCAAACAAGAGAAGTGAAATAATGACCTAAGCTTCCCAAAAGAACCAACAAATGATTTTCTTCATCAACCGCGCTACCACACCCATCATTCTATTCACCCATGGTATAGCGGTGACTAGCACTGATTGTTACCGCTTCCTTTACCACTTCCTTACCGCTCAACCGCGGCCTCCCTTCGGACTACCCATGGTATACCGATAGCTCCTTTCATACCACTAACCATTTCCACCACATTACCACAGTTATCTTTCTGACTACCCACGGTACAGAGGTAGTCATCTTGTATTCCGCTAGCCATTTTCACCGCATTACCATGGTTTCCCTTCTGACAGCCCGTAGTGTAGTGGTAGCTATTTTGCTTGCCGCTAATGGTTTCCACCACACTACCGCGGTCACTGGCTTAACTACCAGAGGTAGTGCAATAAGACCTTTGAAGTCCATGGTCTTACCAAAGTCAAGTTTTATACCTGCTATTGGCTTTTAGGCCCAAATAAATATTAATCATTTTGACCCGATTTAAATGCAAATTAGAGAACAATTTGAATACCTTTACCCAAGGTCGATTTTCCACCTCATTAATATTCAATGCCTTTTAATGTCCAATGTCAAATAGTTTCCAAAGCCTTGTGAAGTGAAATGAGGGCTAAAAACATGCTAAGTTCACAATGCCATTCTCCCATGCCAGTCACCATAAACCAAATGCCCATGCCACAGTATTTTATGACATATGCCCAAACCATTATCAGTTGGATAAGGAAACCCGATAGGTTTTTCTTAAAACATGAAGACCACCTGCATTTTATAACTCAAGCACCAAGAAACTAAGAGCATTAACTTGTAAGAGGATGGAGGAAGGTGACTCTAAATATGATCAACAACCATTAACAATTTCATGAAGCTATAAACTGATCAAGCCACTATATATCAACAATGAAGTAAGTATTCCAATGTCAAATGAATATCAAATATCAACTGTGCCAATCAAAATGCCATAAAAGACTAGACTGAGAAATTCTTCCTAGGCACCAACCCAAGGTAGTTTTGACATCAAGGACAAATACCATAGAAGGACAAATTAAGGCTTCCTATTCTTGTAGGACCACAAAGGGTTGTATGAATCAATTCCATCATTATGGTAGATGATTGTTCTTTTCCTTTAAAATTGCTTCTTGTTTGTTTTCCCAACTAACAAGTTCTGCAAACTAAATTTGAAGGCTTTGTGATTCTAGTCGGATCTCTGACAACTTCTTTTAAACTAATCCTGATCAGATTGTCAAAGTTTACATGTCCCATCCTCTTGTGCCACAACCAAATTTCATTAATCTATGAAACAAAACACTGACCATCACCACTCTTAAGCTGCTAGATGTTTCCATGAGTTCTTCTTCCTCCTACTACCACAATTCTGGATCCTTTTTTGATCTCACAGGTGTTATCCTGAAACACAAGCTTAAATCCTTTGCTACTAATTTTTCCAACACTCAAAATATTATGTCTTAAACCCTTAACATAATATACATCATCAGTACTATATTTTCCATCAAAACTAATTGTTCCTTTACCAACAATCTTAGCACCAGAATCATCTCCAAACATAACTATTCCTCCATCATACTTTTCAAGCTTATTGAACTTACTCTTATCTATAGTCATATGATTTGAACACCCACTATCAATTATCCAATAGTCTTCATCCTATCTAGCATGAAAAGTAGTCACCAGAGTACCTCCATCTCATCCTTCTTGCTCTACGGACTAGATTCCCTTGCACATTTTCCATGGTTAGTAGATGCAGCTTTACTTTCCAGGGCTAGAAATAAACATTCATCTTTATCCTCCTAAAAATCATACTCATCATCAAAAATTCTTGCATCTTCATTAACATAATACAATTTCTTGAACTTCATATCCTTTTTCTCTCTATAGTTATTATTATTATCTTTTTTCTTCTTGTGTGTACCACTATTTGGACATCTTGAGGCATAATAACCAATATTTCCACAATTGAAACATATAAAGGGAAACATACCTTTGTATTTACCAATACCATTATTCAATTTCCTTGTGAATTTTTCTTCCAACTCTTCTGAACTATCATCAGTCGAGTCCTATCCCATCTTCATTTATTTAAAGGCTATTTTAGCTTTATCCTTTTCTCTTGAAGATTTTCTCATCTCAAATGCAATCAAGATGCAAAATAGGTGCTCGTTAGTAAATTTCTTTGGATAATATGATTCTTCAATAGCAAAGACCTTGTCACTATAATTCTCCCATAGGGTCATCAAGATCTTCTCAATTATATCTTCATCTGACATGGTACCACCTTGATTCTTGATCTCATTTCCTACAAGTTCAATTCTTTAATAATAGCTTGCAATATCATCACCCTCTTCCATTCTCAAGTTCTCAAATTTGCACTTAACTATTAGCTTCCTTGAAAATTTTACTCTATCATTTCCTTCATAGATGTCTTTCAATTTTTCCCATACTTCATAAGCGGTCTTTAAAGAAATAACTTTTTTCCTTTTAGTTTTAGATAGAGCACTGAAGATAGCATACCTTGTCTTTTCATTCTCCTCATAAGCAATGATCTCATCTGTAGAGGAAGGACCAGTGAATGGTACAACATACTTTGTCTCCACAACTTTCCAGGTCTTGAAACCAAGAGAGACCAGATAACCTCTCACTTGCCAATCACTATAATCAACTCCATCAAAGATAGGAATTTTCAACTTGTGCACCATTTGATCTACCTAAAGTGATTAAGGTTTTCACCAAGGAACCAGAGCTCTGATACTAATTGTTGAAATGCACAAGACAACTAAGAGGGGGGTTGAATCAGTTGTATCAAATTACTCTACTCCTAACCTTAATCAATTCCACATTAACACAGTTTGTTATTAAGTGTAAACATGGAATGAAAATAACAGAAAGAAAACACCAGAGACACCAGATTTACATGGAAACCCCAATGAGGGAAAAACCACAATGAGGATTAGATCACAATATTGAATAATACAATACTAGATACAAAGGCTCACTACCCATATACAAAGGCTCCCTACCTATAATAGGACTCACTGTCCAAAGGGAGGCTCACTGCCTATAGATAAATAAAAGATAAACAAAGAGCCACCACAAAAGGTTCCACACACTCGCAGTTGATTAGAAGATTGTAGACACCATCAGCTCACTGCTTTCAAGAATCTAACACATTAAAACACTATTTCCTTAATTCGCTCTTACACACTCTATTTTTTTCTCTTGTTCACACACTTCACTTTCTTGACTTTTTTAATTCACAACTTCTTGACTTGATTTTATATTGTCTTCAACCCTAGTAGCATTCTCCAAGATTGGATATACATCCTTCAATTTACAAATTCAAATTAGGTCAGCTACTCAACATTCCCATGGTGGATAAGAATGAGAGAGGACCAATTACACATTTAATTAGCACCCAAACAACATCTTGGATCAATCAAACACTTCCATAATTTGATGCAAAATCTTTATGTAATGTGTAGACACCAGGTCAGCCAAACCTAATGAAAACACCAATTATCTTTGAAGTAAGCACATCCCCAGCAGGATGATCACATGTGAATCACCTAACATGCTTCACCAAAAAATTTAACATCTCTAAGAGACCTTCAGATACATCCATAGTAACTGCAACAATCTTCATGCACATAGCATTCTTCAACCGTCTACTCAGACAAAGCAACAACACATAGGGGATCTGGATCAAGTCTTCTAAAGAACCAAATCACAAGCATGTTTTCCAAAACATTGAAAACATTAGTATAAGTCATCTCCCAGATCTGCAAGACCTAAAAAAAAACACCAGAAGACTACGGAGCAAAAAAAAATCTCCCAATCCAAAAACAAATAGTTATGCTAAACTGGTTCACATACCGATGAACATATCTTCCACTCTCCATCGATCTAGAAGAAAAAAATTAGGATATATTTTCCATTGAGGCTCATGAACAATACCATAGATCCACACAGGAATAGGATCAACATAGAAGAAATGTAGACCACAATACTAGAGCACACTCAGAACAAACACTCAAAACTACCTTCATTATTTCTAAATTTTCTCAAAATCACTTGGCAAAAACACAACTACAACTTCATAGTTCCCTGTACTCTAAACACTTCTATTATATCTCAACTATACAAGTAGCATCTACAATCACACTGAGTTGTGTTGACATCAATGACAACACTAATGACAACACCACCAAACACATCCATACTTGTAACAGTTGTTGCAATATATTCTTCTTATGTAGTAGATAATGACACTGACTCCTACTTCCAAGAAATAAATAACCACCACTTGTAATTTTCTTATCATTTATACATCCAACCTAATCTACATTTGTATATGCACTCAAGAAGAACTCAATATCCTTAGGATACGACAAACCATAATCTAGAGTGCCCTTTAAATATTTGAGTATTCTCTTCACTACTACAACATGAGATCCTCTAGGATATTCTTGAAATGTAACCACAAGAAAAACAAAATGCATATCTAGTTTAGTAGCAGTAAGCTATAACAGTCCACCAATCATTGACCTATACTTTCTCTGATCTAAGATTAGGAAATTCATCATTCTTTCTCAACTTACAACCAATAACCATAGGAGTACATACCAATTTAGAGTCATCAATTCCAAACTTCTTCAACATTTCCTGAACATACTTAGATCGTGATATGAATATAGCTTTCTTTGATTAAATAATCTGAAAACCAAGGAAGAAATTCATCTCATTGACATCTCAAATTATTTTTACATTTACTCTGCAAACCTTTTGCACATGCCTTCATTTCCTTCAAAGATTATGTCATCAACATATACCATCACAACTAAGATCTTTTCACCTTCAGTTTTGAAATATAGATTTCTATCTATAGTACCTTTTTTGAATCCATGTTGCAAAAAGTACATATCTAACCTTGCATACCAATATTTGGGTGTTTTCTTCAATCCATACAATGTTTTCTTCAATCTGTAGATCATATTTCTAACTTCTGACAACTAAAAACCTGCTATTTGTTCAATTTATACCTCTTCTTCCAATTCACCATTCAAGAATGAATACTACACATCCATCTGATATAATTTGGAAGCTTTATGTGTTGCAAAAGCTAAAATCATCCTGATAGCTTCCATTCTTGCAACTGAAGAAATTTTTTCCTCAAAATCTATACCTTCAACTTGTGAGTAACCCTTACACACAAGTCGAGCCTTGTTCCTGACAACTTTTCCATATTCTTAATTCAACTTGTTCCAAAATACCCACTTAGTACCAATCAAATTCTTATTTTCCAATCTTGGTACCAATTATCAAGTTAGATTCTTTGCTATATTTTCTAACCCTTCCTTCATTTATTTGATCCAATTCTTATCTTTGCATGCCTTAGTCACTATTTTTGGTTCTACCTTAGAAAGTAAATAGAAATTTACTAGTTCCTCTATCATAGTAGCTTTTCAACTTGTATACACACCTTTTCTCTTGTCTCCAATGATCTAATCTTCTAAAATATTCTTCTGCACATACTTGGGTGTCTTAGGATTCTTTTTTGGAGCTTCTTCTTCTTCAACTGTCAACTCTTTTCCTTTATCTTTTTCCTTTTCTTCTTCACTATAGAAGGATTCATTAGATTCATATCCTTCTATCAACACTAAAATTTGATGTGGTTCTTCATCAACTTTTATACTTGCACTTTCGATAATCTTATTCAACCTTTTATTGTAAAACTGAAAGGCCTTGCTTCTTGTAGAGTATCCATGGAAGATTCATTCATCAGATCTTTCATCAAACTTTCCTAATTTTTCTTCATGTCTTTGGCTATAGCAGTTTCTTCCAAAAACTCTAGAATATTTCATAGTAGGAGGTTTACCATACCATAACTCATATGGAGTTTTTGAATTGCTCACTCTTGCTTTACCTTTGTTAAGAATGTAGACTGCAGTATGAATTGCTTCTCTCCAATAGACATCTGGAAGATTAGTTTCCTTCATCATTATCCTAGCTTCTTCCTGAACTGCTATGTTTTTCCTTTCCAAAACTCCATTCCATTGAGGAGTTCTAGGGGCTAATAAATGTCTTCTTATTCCATGATCTTCAGAAAAAAATAAAACTCTTTTGATGTAAAATTTCCACCTCTATCATATCTTAAACAATTAATTTTCATATTCACTTCATTCTCAACCATATCATCAAATGCTTTAAACTTGTTTAAAGATTCTAATTTTTCTTTAAGAAATGTAACCCAAGCCATTTTAGAATAATTGTGAATTAATAACATGAAATTTACCTGCCATGACATGAGCTTCTCATTCTCATAGGTCCACATAGATCTATATACACTAACTCCAAGGGACCTGTGGTGGAATATTATTTTGTCTTGAATCTTGTCTTTGTTTGCTTTCTAACTGGACATTCTTTGTAGATTGGATTGGCATGCTTTGTAATATTTAGCAAATTTCTCATAGCATCAGTAGAACTTATCATCACTAGGCTGTCAAAATTGATGTGACCCATTATTCTATGCCATAGCCAACTTTAATTGGTTTGAGATATAAAACACTTTGCATCACTACCTTTGAGCTAATAGACATTACCTTATGTCCTTATTGTAGCAACCACTAGAGTATTGGAGCTTCCTTTTTTGATTTCATATCCACCATTTTGAAATACAATGTTATATCCTTTGCTACACATTTTTCCTACACTTAGAATATTATGCTAGAGATCCTTAACATAAAGAACATCATGTCTATTGTTGCAGACAGGGTAAGGAGGGTCCTCAAAGAGAACAGTTTGAACCTTGCAGCAAGAATAACATAGCAAAAGCAACAAAAATTATGGAGGAAAATGCAAATGCAAACATTCCCATTAACTCAAAAATTGATTACATATGTTCAACCACATCTGAGCTTAGAGATTTGGTGCACGGGCCTGATTACAACATGCTCAAGATAAAGTGCTCATACATGCGAGTGAAAATCCTATAGATCAAACTTTTAGAACTACTACTGAACTGCCACTTCCTAATGATACAATGTGGGCTTTATAGCATATCTTCAGTCTAGAAACATCTATGTCAGCCAAAGATCATTACAATCTCCCAAGAGAAAAATGTAATGTGCAAGAACAAGTCGGCCTCAAATCTAAAATTCATCCACGGTAGATACACACGATGAAGTGTGGACCCAAGTGTAAGGTCAGGGAAACTCCATAGAACAAATCCAATCACACCATGAGGATCTGCAAACAACGAGCGAGATTCATGATTGATGTAACTAGCCGTTAGGGTTTGAAATTATTTCAGGGCCAGAACCAAAAGTTTGTCTCTTAATCCAAAAGTGATGACTTTCCAGAAAAAGATCCAAATGAGCTAAAAACTTGGAATAAGGTAATTGAACATGTCCACAATGAAATACTAGGTACACAAGATCTGGTGAGCAAATATGCAGAAACACCAGATCTTCAAACTTGAACAGGAATAAGAATAGACTAGGAAAAATTGAAAGGAAATATTTTTGGGTTGATGCAAGATTTCCAAGAACCAAGGATGCTCCTGCATCATAGATCTGAGGTTGATGAAAAGTGAGCCTCTCACTTTGCAAGGTCCAAAGGAAAACCGATACGATCTATCTCAGCCTGAGAAATCCAAGAAGAATCCTCCATTGGTCTACCTTTCCACTTTACTAGGTATTATTTGTATCGCTTTCCACAAGTCTTTCTACCATCTCTAACATCCAAGATATTTGTTATCTCATCTGATTGCTAGTTAGGAAGTTGTTCTTCCAAATTTTCCTGACTGTCTTCATGGAATTCTTCCTCATGATACTGGTGTAGGTCTGCAATGTTGAATATAGGTGATATACTCATACCATTTGGTAGCTCTATCTCATATGCATTTCCTAGGTCAAACTTGCTCAATATTCTACAAGGTCCAAATTTCCCCATCTCTGTATGTGCCAACTAGGAATATTTCCTCTCTCAAATATACCATCACTTCATCTCCAACTTCAAATTCTTTATGTCCCCTCTTTTCATCTGCCTTCTCCTTATATCTCTGGTTCATGTTTTCCAAATGCTTCTTTACTTGTGTATGCACTGTTTTCATGTGCTCGACAAATTCTTCTACCTCTACACTTATTTTACCTTCCATACTAATGTCTCTTATCTCGGTTACACCTCTAGGATTTTCTCCTATAACAATCTCAAATCATGTCTTCCCTATAATCTAGTTTATTGAATTATTGTAGGCAAAGTCTGATTGTGCTAGGGCTAAATCCCAACTTCCAGTTTTCTCTCCAACCAAACATCTCAACAAGTTTCCCAAACTTTTGTTCACCACCTCTATCTATCCATCTGTCTATGGGTAAAAATTATAACTGAACTTCAAATCTATTTTCATTTTTCTCCAAAGTGTCCTCCAAAAGTATCCAACAAACTTGGTATCTCGCTCTGAAACAATACTCCTAGGTAATCCATGCAATCTGACCACTTCTCGAAAAACAATCTGCTACATGTACCGCATCTATTGTCTTCTTACAAGGTATGAAATGTGTCATTTTACGAAAAAATTCCACTACCACAAATACTGAGTCATTTCCCCTAGGGGTTTTAGGCAAACCAAGTATGAAATCCATGCTAATATTTTCCCAAGGTCTTTTAGGTACTCTCAAAGGCTTATACAACCCAATGTTCTTACTACTCCCTTTTGTAACCTGCCAAACTCTGTAACTCTGCACAAATTACTTACGTCCTTATGAATCTGTGGCCAAAAGTAGTTCTCACTCACCAATGCTACTATCTTCTCAATTCCAAAATGTCCTGCCAATCCTCCAATATGTTTTTCCTTTATCAGGTTAGCCCTCATTGAACTTCGGGGTATACACAGTTGATTCCCCCTAAACAACATACTCTCTTGGATTAAATAATCCAACCACTAACTTCTATTCTCCAAAATTGGTTTTCTACAAGCTCTCCAAGGTTCTACAAAATTCGGGTCTTCCTCATACAAGTTCTTCAATTCATCAAAACCCAATACCTCTACTTTCATTTGTGTCAACAGATTCCTCCTCCTACTCAAGACATCAACAAATTTGTTCAATTTTACACTCCTATGTTTCAAAACAAAATTATAACTCTGCAAGAACTCTACCCATCTCATGTGTTTCTGACTCAACTTACCTTGACTATTAAAATATTGCAAATCTTGGTGATTTGTATACAACACAAACTCCTTAGATAGCAAGTAATGTCTCCACTTCTTCAAAGCTTGAATTATGGCATAAAACTCTTGATCATACACTGATTATCTTTTCCTTGCATCATTCAACTTCTCACTGAAATAGGCTATTAGTCTTCCTTCTTGACTTAGTATTGCTCTAATTGTATTTCCACTTGCATCACAATCTACTTGAAATACCTTATCAAAGTCTAGCAAAAGCCAACACAGGTTGTTCAGTTACCTTCTTTTTCAACAATTCAAAACTTATGTCTTCTCTCGATGTCCATCTAAAATCCTTCCTATCTCCTCTCACCATTTCAGTCATAGGACTGCAAATAGAACTAAAATTACTAATGAACTTTCGGCATAAACTATCCAATCCATGAAATGATCTTACCTCTCCAATGCTTTCAGGTGTAGGCCATTCAACAATAGCTCTTACCTTTTGAGGATCCATCTTCAATCCATCCACTGATCACAAAACCAAGGTATACCAACTCCTCCTTCATGAAACTACAGCTCTTGATGTTTCTCAGCAACTATTCTTCTCTCAACTTCTACAAAACTTGTCTTATGTGCAACAAATGTTCTTCCCTAGTCTTACTAAAAATCAATATGTCATCCAATTAAACAATCAAAAACTTACCCAAGAATTTCTTCAACACCTCATTCATCAACCTCATGAAAGTACTCAGTGCATTTTTCAATCCAAAAGGCATCACTAACCATTTGTACAATCCTTCATTTGTCATGAATGATGTTTTCCACTCATCTCCCTCTCTAATCCTGATCTAGTGATATTCACTCTTCAAGTCTATCTTTGTAAAATACTTAGCTCCACTAAAGAAATCCATTATGTCATTCATTCAAGGCAAAGGAAATATGTACTTTACTAAGATCTTGTTTATGGCTCTAGATTTTGTACACATCCTCCATTCTCCATCCTTCTTAGGTGCCAATACAATAGGCACTACACAAGGACTTAAGATTTCTCTGTTCAATCCTTTCCTCAACAATTCTTGCACTTGTCTATTCAATTCTTCATTTTCTATTGGTGTCATATAGTGTGCCGCTTTGTTAGGAAAACTAGCTCCATGAATCAGGTCCATACTATGACTAACACTCCTTACAGATGGTAATCCATCAGGTACATTATCTGATATGATAGCTTCATATTCTGTTAGCAACTCCCTTATCTCTTATGGTTGTTCTCCTCCATGTTTTAAATATTCAACCTTCTTAGGAACTAAGGCATAGAATAGGTTCTCATGTCTCAATCCATCCAGGAATCTCCTTCCATCAACCAAATAGATTCTAGCATTTGTACAAATCTCAGTTTTAGGGACATCTTCTAATGGTAACAAGATTTGAATCATACCATTTGCAACAATGGTGTATATGTTATTCATTCCATCATGAATAACTTATCTATCATATTTACAAGGTCTTCCCAACAAAATATGGCATACATCCATAGGCATAACATCACACAAAATTTCATCATGGTAATTTCCTATCTTCAATTTTACCAAAAATTGTTCACTTACCAGTATCTTATGTTCATATTCAATCCATGCTATCTGATAGGGTTTCGGGTGTTTTAACCTTTCCAACTTCAACTTGGTCACCATTTCTTCAAAAGCCAAGTTCTCTGAACTTCCACTATCAATGATCATTTTGCAGCATTTACTAGCTACCTTGCATCTGGTCTGAAACAAATTCTTCCTCTGCAATGGCTCTTTCTCCAATTCATTTTGACACAACACTCTCCTATTCACCAAAACTTCTCCTTCTTCTAGTTGATTAGATTATCCAACATGTTCTTCCTCCACAAAGGTTTTTCTCTTATTGTTTTCATTCCTTTTGTTTGTCTCTCCTTTTTTGCATTCAAATTCTCTATGTCCTTCTCCACCACATTTAAAATAGGTTCCTCTAGATACTCTTTTCTCCTGTCCTTTATCATATTTTCTATATCCTTCATTTATTTAGCCTCTGTATCTTCCTCCTTTGTAAGATTTTCCATCATCTCTTCAGTATTAATTCTCATTCTTGCTAACCTCCTTATCCTTATTTTGATCTGAAAAAGTTCCTCTTCTAACTCTTGTGAATATTCTTCCTTTCTGAAATCTACCACCTCTTCCTCTTTGTCTCTACTCATGTCTTTTATTCAGTTTCTCTTCTTCTTTTAGGGTACACTAGTATGTGTCCTCTACACTCAACAACTTCATCAAACTGATCTCGTCTTGAATAGACAACTCCAAACCGTTTATATATCTAGCTACTTGTTCGGTCTCATCTTTTGAATGTCCAGATCTGATGTTCAACTTGTAGAACTCTTCAATATACTCTGTTACACTTGACTCTCTCTACTTTAGATTCTGGAATTTTTGGAATAGACTGATATGATAGTCCGCAGGCATAAATTTTATCTTCAACTTATTCACCATTCAATCCCATAATTTTATTTTCTCCTTCCCCTTTCTTTTTCTATATGTCTGTAAGTGTTCCCACCAAAGGGATGCATGTCCTTTCAACTTTGTACAAGCGAACTTCACCTTCTTATCTTCTAGGGTACCTACAAAATCAAAGTATTTTTCCATCTTTGTTATCTAATCAAATAATTCATCTGAATCCAACTTCCAAGTGTAATCCGATGGACTGAAATGCGGCTTAGTGCTCACTCTAGTTAGGGCTCTTATGAACCTCTCCTCTTCCTAATCAAGACCTAGTTGCTCTCCTCCTGCAACTTCTTCTTGTTCTTCTGCTTCTTCATCACTCACATCTTCAATTGGTCGACCTCTTCTATGGGCCATTTCAACTGCATCTAATCTAGTAGAAATTCCTCTCAACATCTCCAATATAGCAGGGTCTACATTTCCACACACTCCATTTCCTCTACCATTTCTTCTTCCTGCCATCTTTACACAAGCCCTCTACAACTACAGGTCAGATCCTCAATCTGCCACCCTACAACAATTCTTCAGCAAGACTACGCAACATGCAAGGAATTGAATCTCGCTCTTATAACAATTTGTTGCAGATAGGGTAAGGAGGGTCCTCAAAGAGAACAGTCTAAAACTTGCAGCAAGAGTAGCACAAAAGAAGCAACACAAATTATGGAGTAAAATGCAGATGCAAACATTCCCATTAACTCAAATATTGATTACATATGTTCGGCCACATTCAACCTTACAGATTCGGTGCTCAAGACTGATTACAACATGCTCAAGATAAAATGCTCATACATGCAAGCGAAAATCCTATAGATCAAAATTTTAGAACTACTACTGAACTGCCACTTCCTAATGATACAATGTGGCATTTATAGCATATTCGCGAGTCTAGAAATATCCGCGTCGGCCAAAGATTATTACAATCTCCCAAGAGGAAAATGTAATGTGCAAGAACATGTTAGCCTCAAATATGAAATTAATCCATGGTAGATACACATGATGAAATATGGACCCAAGTGTAAGGTTGGGGACACTCCATAGAACAAATCCAATCACACCATGAGGATCCATAAATAACGGGTGAGATTCACGATTGATCGAACTAGCCGTTAGGGTTTGAAATTATTTCAAGGCCAGAACCAAAAAACTGTCTCTTAATTCGAAAGTAATGAATTATCGGAAAAAGATCCAAATGAGGTGAAAACTTGGAATAAGGAAATTGAACATGTCCATAATGAAATACTAGGTATGCAAGCTCTGGTGAGAAAATATGCAGAAACACCAGATATTCAAACTTGAACAGGAATAGGAACAAACTAGGAAAAATTGAAAGTAAATATTTTTGGGTTGACGCAAGATTACCAAGAACCAAGGATGCTCCTACATCATGTATTATGCTTCCCATCAAAACTAATTGAACCTTTTCCATGGGTCTTAGCAGATGTATCATCACCAAACTTCACAAGACTGCCATCATTATTTTCAAGCTTAACAAACTTACTTTTATCACCTGTCATATGATTTGAGCATCCACTATCAAAGATTCAGTAATTCTTCTCTTCTCTAGCATGAAAATAAGTCAACATAGTTCATTCGATGTTATGACCTATTTTATAGCACTTTCCTTCACACATCATTCAAGATTAGTAGAATTAGTTCCAACATTTAAAGTCATGAACAAGCATTCATCATTTTCTTCATCTAGATAATCTGATTCTTCATCACTAGATACACCATTTTCCTTTTCAACATAATAACTCTTTTTGAAAAATTTACTTGTATGATCCTTTTGTTTTTCATTAGTAACTTTTATTGGAAATTTAGATGCATAATGACCTATCTTTCCAAAATTGAAACATTTGAAAGGTAGCTTACCTCTATATTTTTTAGTACCCTTTTTCAATCTCCACACAAAATTTTCTTTCACCTCATCAAGATCATCTGGATCCGATCCATCCTCCTTTTCCACTTTGTAAACTTTAAAATTAGTTTCTTTGTTTGTGGCATCTTTACCAAAATCTCTCATTCCAAAATAAGTTAAAACACAAAACATATGATCTCTAGAATAATTATGTAAATTATGAGCTTCCTCAATAGCAGAAACTTTAGAACTATAAGATTTAGGTAGATTTATTAATACCTTTTCACAACTTCGCTTCCATCTATCTTTCTACCAAGTCCATTGATGTCATTAACAACTTCATCAACTTTGAGCATGTACATCTTAATATATTCATCTTCAGAAATTCTTAGGGTTTCAAATTTGGATTTGTAGTTTTGTATCTTTTATTATTTAACCTTGTTATCTCCTTCATATATACCTTCCATCTTTGTCCATATCTCTATAGTAGACTTCAAACCTATCACCTTTCCAATTTCAGAATAGAAAAAACTACTCAATATTGTATTCCTTGATTTTCCATTATTTTCATAATCCTTGATCTCATCATCACTTTTTGAACCATTTTTAGGCATAGTATATCCCATATCAATAGATTTCCAAACACAAATCGAAGAGAAACCATAAATGAATCCATCCTAGCTTTCTAGTAGGTAAAATTTGTTCCATTGAACAAATGAGATTTGACATGTTTATTGTGTGCCATATGGATTTACCTCATGCAGTTAAGCTTCTTCCTAGGAACTATAGATTTGATACCAATTTTTAGATGCATAGGACAACTAAGAGGGGGGTTAAATTAGTTGTATACTTTAAAACATCAAAAACCCTCATTAACATTCAGATCTGCATTAGCCCTTAAACCCTCAACAATTATTAAAGCCTTATATCGCATTAGCAGAATGTAAACATATGCAATAGTAATATAAAACATCCAAAAATATAAGAATTTACTAGACATACATAGAAAACATAAGAAGGGAAAAACCACACCTAGGATTAGCTCACTAATATATTAATTCCAACACTATATATAATAAGGCTCATTAGCAAGGGCCCATTGCACAAAAAGATAAAGAAAGGTTCACTATCAGTGGCTCACTTCCAAAGGAATCACTATAAAAAGGAAATAATAATAGAATAAGGGGACACTCACTACAAATTTGAAGTACTAACAATGTATCTCTCATATGTCGAAGGTATAATTCCACTAAAGAACAAACAACACATCAAATAGACTAAAATGTTGACACCTTTTTCTCACTACATTTGGAAGTCATAGGCATTAAGACTCAATCATATCATCAAACTTGATCACATTTGAATCTTTCACATCACACACTCTTATTTACATCCACATAATAATTATCCCTTCATTTATACTCCATGATCTAAAACAATCTCAATTAGGTCGGTCAAAAGGAAATGTATACACCTCAATCGTGCAACATCAAATAGGTCGGCACCATACTCTTTTGCAGAGGAAATAAGTTAAGGCAGGCCACACTACAACTTATCTAGGACCCAAACCGACACACTTCTCAACACTTCCTCAAACAACAATTATCTTCCACAATTAGCACTAGCACACCAGGTCAGAAAAACCTACACTAACACTAACAAGCGACTCCAAACACACCTCTCTAGGTCTAAAAACATCTCGCAAACCACACAAAAAAATCCACATATTAGAATATTCCACACCATAAAAAAAAATTCACAACTAATCCAACCACCTAAAACTCAAGAACACCTCCATTCTATGCAACTAGACATACTGGCACAAACATCCAACACACTAGAAAACTTTAAGATACAACTCAACACTTTAAACTTCAAGGAAAGGTAGATTCAAATAATATAACCATGTTCCCAGATCCGCAACACCAGAACCTTCACTATAGAGAAATGTAGAGCAATCTCTTTTCTCCCAAACACCTTGTTTCACCAAAAAAACATACTGTCAAACACATTTCATTTTAGTGTGATCTAGAACCTAAAACTCTGCATATGACACCTCAAAACACCTCTAATTATCACATCCAATCAACATGAGAACATTTTCAATCATAAAGAAATGCAAAGAAAAACATTGAACACCACTATGTCACACCAAACTCTCTTTATTCAAATTTTCTCAAAAGCACTTGGAAACCAAGTGAACCAACTATATTAGCAACATTGCTAACATCTCTACAACACATCTACAACATGCAACACTTTCCAACTAAGACAATCTCCCCAAACACAAGTCATGCCAAAAACCTTCGCAATTATACTGAATTAGGACATCAATGACAACACTAGCATGTGTTGACATCGAGACCAAAAATTCTAGACACATCATCAATACCAATAGCATTCCAACACTCTCTTTATACAAGGGGTTGACATCAATGACAATACCCAAGAAAATCACAAACAACTCAAGTTTCTTACATCTCCAAACTTCCAACACAAACCCCATGTGTTCAAATACAGGATCTACCTTAGTAGTGTAATGTAGAAAATTTGTATACTCTTGAAGAAAGAGGAAATTTCATGCTTAATTTGGACCCATTTTGGTATTCTTGCACCAATCATCCCTTTAAAACAGCATTTATAGGCCCCTAAGGCTCATTATTTTGGACCTTGAGGCTTATTCCACCCATAAATCATACAAGTCTTGACAAATAACATTCAAATTACTCAAATTTCACAAAACCCACCTCAAAAACCTCTAGTGGGACTAAGTCGCCCAAGGTGGTGACTTAGTCCTTTGGGTGACTTAGTCCATTTTGAGGTAATTTTCAAATTTGAGCGGGAAAACCTCTGACTAATTGATAAAAAATTCTGATGGATGTCAGCCTCTTAGGTCTAAATAATGTTCAATTAGGTATTGATGCCTATAAATATATGTTTTTAGGTCATTTTTCACAACCTTTAGTCATTTTTACAAGAAAATTCAAGAGTCAAGTGTTGAATATCTTCCATGAGAAGATTCATTAGTCTATCTACAACAAAGTTGAAGATTAGGGTAGCAAGCTAGGGGTTTTTTAGGTCTTCAAGCTCACTTTCTATCCAAGATCTCACATTGCAAAGGGTTGATCATGGATGCCTATGGAGAATCATGGAGAAATCTAGATTGAGGAAATGCAACTAGCCATCAAATCAATCTTAAAGACTTGCTTTTAAAGTGGTTCCATCTTCCATTTTCACTCTATCTTCAACCTAAGGAAGGTTTGCATGTTATTAGGATTCATTTCTAATGTGATTTAGGGTCTCTTGGAATGAGTCTTACATTATTCTAGTTTATCTTATGCATCTTATTCTTGCATTTAGAATAGGGTTGTATCTTACTTTAGATTTCTTAGCCTTAGATACACTTAGGGCTAGGGTTTTATGTCGATTTATTATCTCTTTCAAGGTTTAAATACCAACTAGGGGTTTGACCAAGGCAAACCCCCCATTAGAAACCAAACTATATCCTATTTTATAGGTGTTTTCGTAGGTTTGGATCCATATTTCAGTTAAAGAACAAAGTGCAAACTGTAGGCTTCTGTTTTCACTCTTGGATTTCCAGAAAAGCCAAAGTGGACTAAGTCACCAATAGTGGTGACTTGATCCCACTGCATATGTTTGTCAAAGATTTCTAGAGATCTAAATAGCCAGTTGGCTGAAACGGGCTCCAGAGCAGTTTCCCAGATTTGGGACTAAGTCGCCCAGCTTGGCGTAAGTGTCCCAGTTGGCCAAAAAATTAGATTTTCTGGAATTTCAAATACATTTGAACTCTTCACCTCCACCTTTGTTCGTTTCCAGGTGCGCTCTTTCTATTTATCCTTCCCATCTTGTTTTATATTGCCTTTGTTGGTGATTTTTCCAATAGAACCCAACAATTCTCTAAAAAGTTGCCAACTCTTATAATGAAGAAATTGCAAGGTTAGTGGCCAACATAATGAGCTTATGATTTTTTGATCCTTACTCCTTCACTTTTTCCTAGTTTTGCGTATTTCTATTCATTTTTTGTGACTGGGGGTCTAATGTTTAGGGTTTAGGGTTTTTGTTACCCATGTTAAAATTGGTATTACCAAATAAACCCTTACATTATAATTTTGTGCTGACCTATTATTGGGGGCTACCAGTATTTTAAGTCATTCAATTGAGCCTTGTTTGTCATGATGCTACCCACCTCTTCACCTAACCTATTGGTTTTTTCTCCATGTGCAAGTTTTAATATGTTTTTGCCTAAAATGGGTGGTTTTTCCCAATGTTTAGACTTGGGCCTAAAATTTTGTGCCTCTGAGGGTCTTTTCCCATTCTCCTAGTTAGCCCCACTATTATAAATAACTTTTCCATGTGCATATTGGTGGGCCATCAGATCAATAGGTTCAAATCTAGACCTGTCACATACAGTGGGGTGGGGCCTATCCCGATGCGCCAGCAATGACAAATGGATGTCAAATCAAAAGTGGTTGTTTGATGACGGGGATTAATTATGACCGTCCCTCACTAGCATCACACAGTTAGATTAATGTTCTTGAAAGTGCCATGAAGTGTGCAAGCTGGTGACATGTTGCCTAGCTCCACAATACAAGGTGGTTGGATGGGCCCCGTTGTTGGTTCACATGTCTTTGACTACGTGGTATGTGATTGGTTGTCGGGTTTTCCAAGTGGTGATGTGGGTTTTTCAACGATATTTGACTTGATCTAAGTCATTCGACATGTGAGGTCCTTATCACATTAACAATCTAAATTCAATTTCTTAATCCACCTATGAGAGGACTATTTGTGCTCAGCAAGTTATATTCATTAATGGCGTAGGTCTTTCAGTGGATCTCATCCTAATTTCCATGCGTGTGAGCGGTATTCACCTGATGATCATGATGGGTTGTGCCCCCTTTTCCATGAGCTTGAAAATATTCTATAGTGGCAATGTCAGCCACTAATCGCTTGTTTTCTCATAAATCAATTGGAGCAATTAATGTCCCTTGCATTGAATTGCTCAATAAATGCTTCCTAATTTCTCATTAAAATCATTCCATTTTTTGATTTTATGTTCATTTGTAGGTGATTAGATTTTATTGTTGAGTTTGAACTTGCAAATTGGATGGGTAAGTCAGTGGTTCCTACTTCCCCAATACGAAGAAGTGCCAGGATGGGCACAAAGATTTTGTAGTAGGAGGATAAACAAATTGAAAAGAGTACTCTTCCTCGTGCTTCTGGGGCAATTGCTAAAAGGGTTGACAAGAGGTCTGGATATTCAAGGTCACCTATTGAGCTTTCTTAAAGCTCTAATGGTGAAGGGTCTAAAACTAATTTGGACTACCATAATAAACTCATGGCCCTGACTAAGCTGGTGAGGGCAGATGAGGAGTTCCTTGCAGCTTCTCCAATTGTTGCAGTGGCACCATGAGCTATTTTTGGGTCTCCTATTGGTGCAAGCAAAGGTACAGTAGTGGTCTCATTTCATACTGAAGTGAGGACCAAGAGTAGTCACCTATATCGGGTCCTTGTGGTTGCTCACATTGCAAGATGATGATGTGGTCATTGGGGTTGTACTTTTTTTTTTTGATGTTGTTTATGGGGTTCGGGTCGGATGTGGATGTGTACATGGGTGATGTGGTGGTTTTTGTTCTATTCAGCTAGTTACAGGGGTGTAACCATTATGTTTCCTCTGTTCAAAGTATGGTTACATTTGATGATGAGGAATTTTGAAATATAATTAAAATTTCATTTGGTTGAGATGAAATTAATTTTGAAATGAACAATTGAGCTCGATGCTTGTTGCTCTCCTGATCTATAAAGGATATTTCAAGGTTCATTGTTATGGTCGGATTTTTTGAGTCCTAAAATTTAGATGGCATACAGTTAAGAATATATTGTAGTATGTAGAAGGTTGTAGCTAGGAAGTCATTCTAGGTTGGGTATGTGCATAAGATAAGCATACTATGTTTCTTGTAATTACTGATATAGAAAGAAATCTAAAAAAAATTAAGACGATTGCTCTCATGTGTATGTATGACAGATTGTGAATGCATTTATCAATGGTTGCTTAATTCATCTTCAATGGTATATTTGAATGTGTGATTCATTTTCCTTCTTTGAATTAATGAGTTAATCAAATTCTTGAAAATGAGTTATAGGTCTGTGGTAATGTGCTTAGATTTGCTAAGGAGTATTGTTTTGAATATTGTAAAGTCTTATAGTTTAAGGCATTATAATGATAGTTCAATGATATCAAGGTTATGTTTTATGTGACTCCCACCTAGTTGAATGATGCATTGGCTAGTTCATTCAAGATCCTTTTGAAAAAGTACAGAATGGTAGCCCTAAATGTGAAGGTTCAATGTCTGAAAATTTTAAAAAATCAAATTCTATCTCTCTTCAGATACAAATGTCACATTAAATTTGCTTTCCTAGCTCTAGATAGTTTTTCTTATTCTATGGTTTTCCATAACCTTGGTAGATTCTATCTAGTTGCATTGATAGGAATGTATATGTGTATAGAAGTGTTCTTGAGGCATGAAGCATTTTTATGAACACATATAGGAACACCCTCCTTGGTTTCATAGAGCCAAAAGTCTAAGAGATCTCAGTCTTTGATTGAATCTTGTCAGATGGCCATTAACTTCGTGAATTCTTGAATATAGAGGTTGGCAACCTCTTGGAGAATTACAGTCCTTAGATAAGGAAAAGTAAAGAAACACCAATAGAATGACTCTCTTGAGGATGAACTCATAAGTTTTGGTTGTAGGCGGTGCTATTATAGAGGTCATTAAACTTTGAATTATTTCTATAACCTTGAGGAGGTTGAAAATTATTGAGTTATTTTCTCATCTGAGTCTGTGAGAATGGCAACCGTTTGGGGACCTAAGAATTTAGAAGTGTTGGTTATAGACCATGCTATTATAGGGTAATTATCATCATGTTTGTAATTAGGGATCGATAATTTTGCATTAATTTTTCTGCCTAAGTCACTAGCTGAATGGTGATTTCATTGGGGAGAACTTTTGAGAAATTTAAAGAAAAAGAAACCATAGAAGTAGGTGGTGGTCTTCTAGAGTCATTTGTTTGGTGGATCTAAATTTTAAGTTTGGATGTTAAGAGGTTATGGATTTGGAAAGGATTGGTAGTAGCGTAATCTCAAAGCATTTGAGTGTGACTTTGTTGTGGATGAAGACCCAGAATGTGATTAGTTCTTGAAAAGCAATTTTATATTCATTTTGAAATTTAGTCCTTTGTTAAAGAGGTGGCGAATTTGTCTGAAGAACTAGTTGATATACAAGGAAAAGTCCCAGATATATAACATTTGCAGTCAGGGAGAGAAAGTTAACAAGTGCTGCTTAATTTCTAGGTATTCTCATTAATCTAAACAGATCAATATTTTGATTATGAGAAGTATTCATAACTAGGATGATGAATGGTTCCTAATTAGATAATTTAGCATTAAGAAAGGAACAGTGGTTGGTATTTCCATACTTATAATAGTGTAATATGTATTATGATCTGAGAAGTATATTTTATTTTGAATTGTGCCTCTAAAAAGCCCAAGGCATAAGTATTCAGTCAATATTTTATAATCATGGTTGGATTAGTAAATGATGTAATTGATAGCCCTGTATGAAGATGACAGTGATTGAATGGGTATAAGAAGGTGTCCTTATGAAATGGAAAATACAAGTATGCAAAGGGGACAAGTTTCACCAAGCCCTCTAGGGGATTTTATGATTCAAACGTATATGCCATTTATTCTTAATGGTATTAAGGGTTTCCCTAATATGATTCCTAAGAAGGGTAGGAAATATTTGCCCAACTTCACAAGGAAAAGTTCAGAATCTGCCTCTAAGCATCTGAAATTTTTTATGGATGTGATGGGGGATTATGAAGTTAGTCACATGAGGATGTTTTCATGAATCTTTTTTTGCAATCCTTGAAGGATGATGCTAGGGATTGGTTCTCATATTTGCCTGCATGTTCTATTAACTCATGGAATTAGTTGGTGATGGTCTTTATTGAACAATTTGGTGAAAGGGTAAACCCAAGCATGGTAAGAAAGGGTTTTATGGGAATCCACATAATAAAAGATGAGCTAGTCCCATTTTTCAATCTCAAGTTTTCAAAAGCTGTAAGAGAAATCCCTGAAGAAATAAGACCAAATGAGGTTGAATGCCTTGTTGTATATCTTGGTGCTTTTGACAAAAATATGAGTTAATTATTAAGAGATAAGGAACATACAACCTTATATCAGGCATATCTAATGGCTATGGACATTGAGAACAACATAAAATACTCAATGCTGAAAGGGTATCTAGCTGCAAGTGTTGGTTACCGTGGCACATCTCATACTAGCAATGTTTCAGAGTTAGCTATAAAAGACACTTTTTTATGTTAAGAATGCTTTGGAAACAATAATTTATCCATCATTATAGTATGAAGATAATGATGAAACCCAGGTTGAAAACCAGCTTGATTTGAGTAGTGATGATCAATTTTTTTTTGTGCAAGAATTGTAAGAGATGAAGAGACAAGAGGGAGAATCACCACACAAGCTATTTTCTAATGCTTTGATAGAAGTTCCTAGAGATTTCAGACCTGATGAATTTGTGTGCATTGATTTTTTTTGTGAGATTTATGAACTTGGGTTGAGTGCTTTTCTAGAAGAATTGAAATCTGGTAACCTCGCCCAAGTCCTTAAATGGATAGAGATTATAGAATCAACAAAGTGTGTATATGCACAAAATGTAGATGACACTTTCCCTTTTGAGGAGTGTTGGATAAATTTGTAAAAGATTGAGGAGAAAGATGGTGGAAAACTAAGTGAGTCACCAAGTAATTTTCCATGTCATGATTACAATACACATGTTACTGAGGTTTTGTTACAGGCTAGTGATTGTGAATTTAGAAGTGATGATTGCCTCTCCGAGGATGATATGGAAACGTTTTCTTTACCAGAGGTTTGTGGTAATACAAAGCCTCATGATGTCATTTTATTACAAGTGAAGGGACAAATTTCACATGATGAATATTTGGAATATACTCTAGATGTGCTATCAATGGAGCATGTTTATTGTGTAAATGATGAGGAATTTGAAGAAAATGAGGTATGTGTTCAATACTGTGATCTAAAGAACAATACTAAAGGTAACCAACACATTGATGAATGTATTGGTGTTATTGATGTTCCTGACCATTTGTATGAAGCTGAGATGGACTTGTTGTCACCCCTTGAGTTGAAGTTTTCAGCTTATAATGAAAGTGTCTTGGATATTGTTGGTGAAATTTTTTCAGCTTATAATGAAAGTGTCATTGATATTGCTGGTGAAAAGTTTTTAACTTGTTCTGAAATTTTCACTTATAAATTAACACATACAAAAGGTGATGTTGAACATGAGGGGACCAGTGCACACAACTATTTTTCTGTTGCCCTTGTCGAAGTTGGTTTGCTAGAGCCTATTTTTGAGGTGTTTCATTTGGAGTTGGATGATGGGATACAAGAGGCAATGTATTGTGAGAAGCCTGAGATGAATGTATTCAAACATTTTATGGAGGAAGATGTGACTTATGATTCCCATTTCTATAATATCAGGGAGTGTTCTAGGACATCTGAACACAAATGTTGTTAACTAGGCTTATGTTGTAACCATCAGGGTGAGGATTTCCCAAAATATGCACCTTTTATTTTATGCAACGATGGTTTGCATGACACACATAAAGTTATATGTGAGAGTTTTCAGTTTTATGTGCAAACTGATTTTGATGCCAAGTTTTGTGATGTAAAAGATCAAATGGATTATGAATGTTTCTAGTTCTCAGTTCAAATGAATAAGCATTCAATGGAACATGACCACGAGCAGCCCAAGGTAAGGTGTCATAGTAGTCATGAGTTGCAGTTGGTGTTGGGATACAAATTGTTGATTGATGGAATGGAAAAAAATATTGGAAAGAATTATGATGCTTTGGGGCATGCTGATTAGTTGAATGACAGATGGGCACTTAGGGGCAAAATTTTCAGATTCGGTCTACTCCAGGTAACTTAGAATTTTGTTTTTGATAGGGTTAAATTCTAGTTTCCCTTGTTTGGGGGCCCAAGGCCACCAAGTTAGATGTAAACAAGTTTCTAATGGCAACATGGTGGAGAATTCTTCATGGCACCTATTTGATTTCAATGTTGGGTCTGCTCCCCAGATATCTAGGTTCTTTCTATGCCTACAGGGGGGTATACATCTCCAGTTGGAGCCACTGATGGAACTTTTATTTTTATTTTAATTTTTTGCCTAGTTTTGGGCATGTCTATTCATCTTTTGTGACTAAGGGTCTAATGTTTAGGGTTTAGGGTTTTTGTTACCCATGTTAAAATTGGTTTTACCAAACAAACCCTTACGTTATAATTTTGTGTTGACCTATTATTGGGGGTTACCGGTCTTTTAAGTCATTCAATTGAGCCTTGTCTGTCATGCTGCTACCGACCCCTTCACTTGACCTATCGGTTTTTTCTCCATGTTCAGGTTTTAATATTATTTTGCCTAAAACGGGTGGTTTTTCCCAATGTTTAGACTTTGGCCTAGAATTTTGTGCCTTCGAGGGTCTTTTCCCATTCTCCTAGTCGGCCCCACTATTTTAAATAAATTTTCCATATGCAGATTGGTGGTCCATTAGATCAAGGGGTTCAAATCTAGACCATTCCTTGCAGACCTCACAAGGTTTCTTGCTGACGTCATTAAAGTGGTGTGAGGTATGCGAGATGCTGCCATCTGTCACATATAGTGGGGTGGGGTCTGTCCTTATGCACCAACGGTGGAAAATGAATGTCAAATCAATGAAAAATGTTTAATGACGGGGATAAATTATGACCATCC
>CM021109.1:72494544-72525464 GCA_007115665.2 Sequoiadendron giganteum
GGGTCCTCAAAGAGAACAGTTTGAACCTTGCAGCAAGAATAACATAGCAAAAGCAACAAAAATTATGGAGGAAAATGCAAATGCAAACATTCCCATTAACTCAAAAATTGATTACATATGTTCAACCACATCTGAGCTTAGAGATTTGGTGCACGGGCCTGATTACAACATGCTCAAGATAAAGTGCTCATACATGCGAGTGAAAATCCTATAGATCAAACTTTTAGAACTACTACTGAACTGCCACTTCCTAATGATACAATGTGGGCTTTATAGCATATCTTCAGTCTAGAAACATCTATGTCAGCCAAAGATCATTACAATCTCCCAAGAGAAAAATGTAATGTGCAAGAACAAGTCGGCCTCAAATCTAAAATTCATCCACGGTAGATACACACGATGAAGTGTGGACCCAAGTGTAAGGTCAGGGAAACTCCATAGAACAAATCCAATCACACCATGAGGATCTGCAAACAACGAGCGAGATTCATGATTGATGTAACTAGCCGTTAGGGTTTGAAATTATTTCAGGGCCAGAACCAAAAGTTTGTCTCTTAATCCAAAAGTGATGACTTTCCAGAAAAAGATCCAAATGAGCTAAAAACTTGGAATAAGGTAATTGAACATGTCCACAATGAAATACTAGGTACACAAGATCTGGTGAGCAAATATGCAGAAACACCAGATCTTCAAACTTGAACAGGAATAAGAATAGACTAGGAAAAATTGAAAGGAAATATTTTTGGGTTGATGCAAGATTTCCAAGAACCAAGGATGCTCCTGCATCATAGATCTGAGGTTGATGAAAAGTGAGCCTCTCACTTTGCAAGGTCCAAAGGAAAACCGATACGATCTATCTCAGCCTGAGAAATCCAAGAAGAATCCTCCATTGGTCTACCTTTCCACTTTACTAGGTATTATTTGTATCGCTTTCCACAAGTCTTTCTACCATCTCTAACATCCAAGATATTTGTTATCTCATCTGATTGCTAGTTAGGAAGTTGTTCTTCCAAATTTTCCTGACTGTCTTCATGGAATTCTTCCTCATGATACTGGTGTAGGTCTGCAATGTTGAATATAGGTGATATACTCATACCATTTGGTAGCTCTATCTCATATGCATTTCCTAGGTCAAACTTGCTCAATATTCTACAAGGTCCAAATTTCCCCATCTCTGTATGTGCCAACTAGGAATATTTCCTCTCTCAAATATACCATCACTTCATCTCCAACTTCAAATTCTTTATGTCCCCTCTTTTCATCTGCCTTCTCCTTATATCTCTGGTTCATGTTTTCCAAATGCTTCTTTACTTGTGTATGCACTGTTTTCATGTGCTCGACAAATTCTTCTACCTCTACACTTATTTTACCTTCCATACTAATGTCTCTTATCTCGGTTACACCTCTAGGATTTTCTCCTATAACAATCTCAAATCATGTCTTCCCTATAATCTAGTTTATTGAATTATTGTAGGCAAAGTCTGATTGTGCTAGGGCTAAATCCCAACTTCCAGTTTTCTCTCCAACCAAACATCTCAACAAGTTTCCCAAACTTTTGTTCACCACCTCTATCTATCCATCTGTCTATGGGTAAAAATTATAACTGAACTTCAAATCTATTTTCATTTTTCTCCAAAGTGTCCTCCAAAAGTATCCAACAAACTTGGTATCTCGCTCTGAAACAATACTCCTAGGTAATCCATGCAATCTGACCACTTCTCGAAAAACAATCTGCTACATGTACCGCATCTATTGTCTTCTTACAAGGTATGAAATGTGTCATTTTACGAAAAAATTCCACTACCACAAATACTGAGTCATTTCCCCTAGGGGTTTTAGGCAAACCAAGTATGAAATCCATGCTAATATTTTCCCAAGGTCTTTTAGGTACTCTCAAAGGCTTATACAACCCAATGTTCTTACTACTCCCTTTTGTAACCTGCCAAACTCTGTAACTCTGCACAAATTACTTACGTCCTTATGAATCTGTGGCCAAAAGTAGTTCTCACTCACCAATGCTACTATCTTCTCAATTCCAAAATGTCCTGCCAATCCTCCAATATGTTTTTCCTTTATCAGGTTAGCCCTCATTGAACTTCGGGGTATACACAGTTGATTCCCCCTAAACAACATACTCTCTTGGATTAAATAATCCAACCACTAACTTCTATTCTCCAAAATTGGTTTTCTACAAGCTCTCCAAGGTTCTACAAAATTCGGGTCTTCCTCATACAAGTTCTTCAATTCATCAAAACCCAATACCTCTACTTTCATTTGTGTCAACAGATTCCTCCTCCTACTCAAGACATCAACAAATTTGTTCAATTTTACACTCCTATGTTTCAAAACAAAATTATAACTCTGCAAGAACTCTACCCATCTCATGTGTTTCTGACTCAACTTACCTTGACTATTAAAATATTGCAAATCTTGGTGATTTGTATACAACACAAACTCCTTAGATAGCAAGTAATGTCTCCACTTCTTCAAAGCTTGAATTATGGCATAAAACTCTTGATCATACACTGATTATCTTTTCCTTGCATCATTCAACTTCTCACTGAAATAGGCTATTAGTCTTCCTTCTTGACTTAGTATTGCTCTAATTGTATTTCCACTTGCATCACAATCTACTTGAAATACCTTATCAAAGTCTAGCAAAAGCCAACACAGGTTGTTCAGTTACCTTCTTTTTCAACAATTCAAAACTTATGTCTTCTCTCGATGTCCATCTAAAATCCTTCCTATCTCCTCTCACCATTTCAGTCATAGGACTGCAAATAGAACTAAAATTACTAATGAACTTTCGGCATAAACTATCCAATCCATGAAATGATCTTACCTCTCCAATGCTTTCAGGTGTAGGCCATTCAACAATAGCTCTTACCTTTTGAGGATCCATCTTCAATCCATCCACTGATCACAAAACCAAGGTATACCAACTCCTCCTTCATGAAACTACAGCTCTTGATGTTTCTCAGCAACTATTCTTCTCTCAACTTCTACAAAACTTGTCTTATGTGCAACAAATGTTCTTCCCTAGTCTTACTAAAAATCAATATGTCATCCAATTAAACAATCAAAAACTTACCCAAGAATTTCTTCAACACCTCATTCATCAACCTCATGAAAGTACTCAGTGCATTTTTCAATCCAAAAGGCATCACTAACCATTTGTACAATCCTTCATTTGTCATGAATGATGTTTTCCACTCATCTCCCTCTCTAATCCTGATCTAGTGATATTCACTCTTCAAGTCTATCTTTGTAAAATACTTAGCTCCACTAAAGAAATCCATTATGTCATTCATTCAAGGCAAAGGAAATATGTACTTTACTAAGATCTTGTTTATGGCTCTAGATTTTGTACACATCCTCCATTCTCCATCCTTCTTAGGTGCCAATACAATAGGCACTACACAAGGACTTAAGATTTCTCTGTTCAATCCTTTCCTCAACAATTCTTGCACTTGTCTATTCAATTCTTCATTTTCTATTGGTGTCATATAGTGTGCCGCTTTGTTAGGAAAACTAGCTCCATGAATCAGGTCCATACTATGACTAACACTCCTTACAGATGGTAATCCATCAGGTACATTATCTGATATGATAGCTTCATATTCTGTTAGCAACTCCCTTATCTCTTATGGTTGTTCTCCTCCATGTTTTAAATATTCAACCTTCTTAGGAACTAAGGCATAGAATAGGTTCTCATGTCTCAATCCATCCAGGAATCTCCTTCCATCAACCAAATAGATTCTAGCATTTGTACAAATCTCAGTTTTAGGGACATCTTCTAATGGTAACAAGATTTGAATCATACCATTTGCAACAATGGTGTATATGTTATTCATTCCATCATGAATAACTTATCTATCATATTTACAAGGTCTTCCCAACAAAATATGGCATACATCCATAGGCATAACATCACACAAAATTTCATCATGGTAATTTCCTATCTTCAATTTTACCAAAAATTGTTCACTTACCAGTATCTTATGTTCATATTCAATCCATGCTATCTGATAGGGTTTCGGGTGTTTTAACCTTTCCAACTTCAACTTGGTCACCATTTCTTCAAAAGCCAAGTTCTCTGAACTTCCACTATCAATGATCATTTTGCAGCATTTACTAGCTACCTTGCATCTGGTCTGAAACAAATTCTTCCTCTGCAATGGCTCTTTCTCCAATTCATTTTGACACAACACTCTCCTATTCACCAAAACTTCTCCTTCTTCTAGTTGATTAGATTATCCAACATGTTCTTCCTCCACAAAGGTTTTTCTCTTATTGTTTTCATTCCTTTTGTTTGTCTCTCCTTTTTTGCATTCAAATTCTCTATGTCCTTCTCCACCACATTTAAAATAGGTTCCTCTAGATACTCTTTTCTCCTGTCCTTTATCATATTTTCTATATCCTTCATTTATTTAGCCTCTGTATCTTCCTCCTTTGTAAGATTTTCCATCATCTCTTCAGTATTAATTCTCATTCTTGCTAACCTCCTTATCCTTATTTTGATCTGAAAAAGTTCCTCTTCTAACTCTTGTGAATATTCTTCCTTTCTGAAATCTACCACCTCTTCCTCTTTGTCTCTACTCATGTCTTTTATTCAGTTTCTCTTCTTCTTTTAGGGTACACTAGTATGTGTCCTCTACACTCAACAACTTCATCAAACTGATCTCGTCTTGAATAGACAACTCCAAACCGTTTATATATCTAGCTACTTGTTCGGTCTCATCTTTTGAATGTCCAGATCTGATGTTCAACTTGTAGAACTCTTCAATATACTCTGTTACACTTGACTCTCTCTACTTTAGATTCTGGAATTTTTGGAATAGACTGATATGATAGTCCGCAGGCATAAATTTTATCTTCAACTTATTCACCATTCAATCCCATAATTTTATTTTCTCCTTCCCCTTTCTTTTTCTATATGTCTGTAAGTGTTCCCACCAAAGGGATGCATGTCCTTTCAACTTTGTACAAGCGAACTTCACCTTCTTATCTTCTAGGGTACCTACAAAATCAAAGTATTTTTCCATCTTTGTTATCTAATCAAATAATTCATCTGAATCCAACTTCCAAGTGTAATCCGATGGACTGAAATGCGGCTTAGTGCTCACTCTAGTTAGGGCTCTTATGAACCTCTCCTCTTCCTAATCAAGACCTAGTTGCTCTCCTCCTGCAACTTCTTCTTGTTCTTCTGCTTCTTCATCACTCACATCTTCAATTGGTCGACCTCTTCTATGGGCCATTTCAACTGCATCTAATCTAGTAGAAATTCCTCTCAACATCTCCAATATAGCAGGGTCTACATTTCCACACACTCCATTTCCTCTACCATTTCTTCTTCCTGCCATCTTTACACAAGCCCTCTACAACTACAGGTCAGATCCTCAATCTGCCACCCTACAACAATTCTTCAGCAAGACTACGCAACATGCAAGGAATTGAATCTCGCTCTTATAACAATTTGTTGCAGATAGGGTAAGGAGGGTCCTCAAAGAGAACAGTCTAAAACTTGCAGCAAGAGTAGCACAAAAGAAGCAACACAAATTATGGAGTAAAATGCAGATGCAAACATTCCCATTAACTCAAATATTGATTACATATGTTCGGCCACATTCAACCTTACAGATTCGGTGCTCAAGACTGATTACAACATGCTCAAGATAAAATGCTCATACATGCAAGCGAAAATCCTATAGATCAAAATTTTAGAACTACTACTGAACTGCCACTTCCTAATGATACAATGTGGCATTTATAGCATATTCGCGAGTCTAGAAATATCCGCGTCGGCCAAAGATTATTACAATCTCCCAAGAGGAAAATGTAATGTGCAAGAACATGTTAGCCTCAAATATGAAATTAATCCATGGTAGATACACATGATGAAATATGGACCCAAGTGTAAGGTTGGGGACACTCCATAGAACAAATCCAATCACACCATGAGGATCCATAAATAACGGGTGAGATTCACGATTGATCGAACTAGCCGTTAGGGTTTGAAATTATTTCAAGGCCAGAACCAAAAAACTGTCTCTTAATTCGAAAGTAATGAATTATCGGAAAAAGATCCAAATGAGGTGAAAACTTGGAATAAGGAAATTGAACATGTCCATAATGAAATACTAGGTATGCAAGCTCTGGTGAGAAAATATGCAGAAACACCAGATATTCAAACTTGAACAGGAATAGGAACAAACTAGGAAAAATTGAAAGTAAATATTTTTGGGTTGACGCAAGATTACCAAGAACCAAGGATGCTCCTACATCATGTATTATGCTTCCCATCAAAACTAATTGAACCTTTTCCATGGGTCTTAGCAGATGTATCATCACCAAACTTCACAAGACTGCCATCATTATTTTCAAGCTTAACAAACTTACTTTTATCACCTGTCATATGATTTGAGCATCCACTATCAAAGATTCAGTAATTCTTCTCTTCTCTAGCATGAAAATAAGTCAACATAGTTCATTCGATGTTATGACCTATTTTATAGCACTTTCCTTCACACATCATTCAAGATTAGTAGAATTAGTTCCAACATTTAAAGTCATGAACAAGCATTCATCATTTTCTTCATCTAGATAATCTGATTCTTCATCACTAGATACACCATTTTCCTTTTCAACATAATAACTCTTTTTGAAAAATTTACTTGTATGATCCTTTTGTTTTTCATTAGTAACTTTTATTGGAAATTTAGATGCATAATGACCTATCTTTCCAAAATTGAAACATTTGAAAGGTAGCTTACCTCTATATTTTTTAGTACCCTTTTTCAATCTCCACACAAAATTTTCTTTCACCTCATCAAGATCATCTGGATCCGATCCATCCTCCTTTTCCACTTTGTAAACTTTAAAATTAGTTTCTTTGTTTGTGGCATCTTTACCAAAATCTCTCATTCCAAAATAAGTTAAAACACAAAACATATGATCTCTAGAATAATTATGTAAATTATGAGCTTCCTCAATAGCAGAAACTTTAGAACTATAAGATTTAGGTAGATTTATTAATACCTTTTCACAACTTCGCTTCCATCTATCTTTCTACCAAGTCCATTGATGTCATTAACAACTTCATCAACTTTGAGCATGTACATCTTAATATATTCATCTTCAGAAATTCTTAGGGTTTCAAATTTGGATTTGTAGTTTTGTATCTTTTATTATTTAACCTTGTTATCTCCTTCATATATACCTTCCATCTTTGTCCATATCTCTATAGTAGACTTCAAACCTATCACCTTTCCAATTTCAGAATAGAAAAAACTACTCAATATTGTATTCCTTGATTTTCCATTATTTTCATAATCCTTGATCTCATCATCACTTTTTGAACCATTTTTAGGCATAGTATATCCCATATCAATAGATTTCCAAACACAAATCGAAGAGAAACCATAAATGAATCCATCCTAGCTTTCTAGTAGGTAAAATTTGTTCCATTGAACAAATGAGATTTGACATGTTTATTGTGTGCCATATGGATTTACCTCATGCAGTTAAGCTTCTTCCTAGGAACTATAGATTTGATACCAATTTTTAGATGCATAGGACAACTAAGAGGGGGGTTAAATTAGTTGTATACTTTAAAACATCAAAAACCCTCATTAACATTCAGATCTGCATTAGCCCTTAAACCCTCAACAATTATTAAAGCCTTATATCGCATTAGCAGAATGTAAACATATGCAATAGTAATATAAAACATCCAAAAATATAAGAATTTACTAGACATACATAGAAAACATAAGAAGGGAAAAACCACACCTAGGATTAGCTCACTAATATATTAATTCCAACACTATATATAATAAGGCTCATTAGCAAGGGCCCATTGCACAAAAAGATAAAGAAAGGTTCACTATCAGTGGCTCACTTCCAAAGGAATCACTATAAAAAGGAAATAATAATAGAATAAGGGGACACTCACTACAAATTTGAAGTACTAACAATGTATCTCTCATATGTCGAAGGTATAATTCCACTAAAGAACAAACAACACATCAAATAGACTAAAATGTTGACACCTTTTTCTCACTACATTTGGAAGTCATAGGCATTAAGACTCAATCATATCATCAAACTTGATCACATTTGAATCTTTCACATCACACACTCTTATTTACATCCACATAATAATTATCCCTTCATTTATACTCCATGATCTAAAACAATCTCAATTAGGTCGGTCAAAAGGAAATGTATACACCTCAATCGTGCAACATCAAATAGGTCGGCACCATACTCTTTTGCAGAGGAAATAAGTTAAGGCAGGCCACACTACAACTTATCTAGGACCCAAACCGACACACTTCTCAACACTTCCTCAAACAACAATTATCTTCCACAATTAGCACTAGCACACCAGGTCAGAAAAACCTACACTAACACTAACAAGCGACTCCAAACACACCTCTCTAGGTCTAAAAACATCTCGCAAACCACACAAAAAAATCCACATATTAGAATATTCCACACCATAAAAAAAAATTCACAACTAATCCAACCACCTAAAACTCAAGAACACCTCCATTCTATGCAACTAGACATACTGGCACAAACATCCAACACACTAGAAAACTTTAAGATACAACTCAACACTTTAAACTTCAAGGAAAGGTAGATTCAAATAATATAACCATGTTCCCAGATCCGCAACACCAGAACCTTCACTATAGAGAAATGTAGAGCAATCTCTTTTCTCCCAAACACCTTGTTTCACCAAAAAAACATACTGTCAAACACATTTCATTTTAGTGTGATCTAGAACCTAAAACTCTGCATATGACACCTCAAAACACCTCTAATTATCACATCCAATCAACATGAGAACATTTTCAATCATAAAGAAATGCAAAGAAAAACATTGAACACCACTATGTCACACCAAACTCTCTTTATTCAAATTTTCTCAAAAGCACTTGGAAACCAAGTGAACCAACTATATTAGCAACATTGCTAACATCTCTACAACACATCTACAACATGCAACACTTTCCAACTAAGACAATCTCCCCAAACACAAGTCATGCCAAAAACCTTCGCAATTATACTGAATTAGGACATCAATGACAACACTAGCATGTGTTGACATCGAGACCAAAAATTCTAGACACATCATCAATACCAATAGCATTCCAACACTCTCTTTATACAAGGGGTTGACATCAATGACAATACCCAAGAAAATCACAAACAACTCAAGTTTCTTACATCTCCAAACTTCCAACACAAACCCCATGTGTTCAAATACAGGATCTACCTTAGTAGTGTAATGTAGAAAATTTGTATACTCTTGAAGAAAGAGGAAATTTCATGCTTAATTTGGACCCATTTTGGTATTCTTGCACCAATCATCCCTTTAAAACAGCATTTATAGGCCCCTAAGGCTCATTATTTTGGACCTTGAGGCTTATTCCACCCATAAATCATACAAGTCTTGACAAATAACATTCAAATTACTCAAATTTCACAAAACCCACCTCAAAAACCTCTAGTGGGACTAAGTCGCCCAAGGTGGTGACTTAGTCCTTTGGGTGACTTAGTCCATTTTGAGGTAATTTTCAAATTTGAGCGGGAAAACCTCTGACTAATTGATAAAAAATTCTGATGGATGTCAGCCTCTTAGGTCTAAATAATGTTCAATTAGGTATTGATGCCTATAAATATATGTTTTTAGGTCATTTTTCACAACCTTTAGTCATTTTTACAAGAAAATTCAAGAGTCAAGTGTTGAATATCTTCCATGAGAAGATTCATTAGTCTATCTACAACAAAGTTGAAGATTAGGGTAGCAAGCTAGGGGTTTTTTAGGTCTTCAAGCTCACTTTCTATCCAAGATCTCACATTGCAAAGGGTTGATCATGGATGCCTATGGAGAATCATGGAGAAATCTAGATTGAGGAAATGCAACTAGCCATCAAATCAATCTTAAAGACTTGCTTTTAAAGTGGTTCCATCTTCCATTTTCACTCTATCTTCAACCTAAGGAAGGTTTGCATGTTATTAGGATTCATTTCTAATGTGATTTAGGGTCTCTTGGAATGAGTCTTACATTATTCTAGTTTATCTTATGCATCTTATTCTTGCATTTAGAATAGGGTTGTATCTTACTTTAGATTTCTTAGCCTTAGATACACTTAGGGCTAGGGTTTTATGTCGATTTATTATCTCTTTCAAGGTTTAAATACCAACTAGGGGTTTGACCAAGGCAAACCCCCCATTAGAAACCAAACTATATCCTATTTTATAGGTGTTTTCGTAGGTTTGGATCCATATTTCAGTTAAAGAACAAAGTGCAAACTGTAGGCTTCTGTTTTCACTCTTGGATTTCCAGAAAAGCCAAAGTGGACTAAGTCACCAATAGTGGTGACTTGATCCCACTGCATATGTTTGTCAAAGATTTCTAGAGATCTAAATAGCCAGTTGGCTGAAACGGGCTCCAGAGCAGTTTCCCAGATTTGGGACTAAGTCGCCCAGCTTGGCGTAAGTGTCCCAGTTGGCCAAAAAATTAGATTTTCTGGAATTTCAAATACATTTGAACTCTTCACCTCCACCTTTGTTCGTTTCCAGGTGCGCTCTTTCTATTTATCCTTCCCATCTTGTTTTATATTGCCTTTGTTGGTGATTTTTCCAATAGAACCCAACAATTCTCTAAAAAGTTGCCAACTCTTATAATGAAGAAATTGCAAGGTTAGTGGCCAACATAATGAGCTTATGATTTTTTGATCCTTACTCCTTCACTTTTTCCTAGTTTTGCGTATTTCTATTCATTTTTTGTGACTGGGGGTCTAATGTTTAGGGTTTAGGGTTTTTGTTACCCATGTTAAAATTGGTATTACCAAATAAACCCTTACATTATAATTTTGTGCTGACCTATTATTGGGGGCTACCAGTATTTTAAGTCATTCAATTGAGCCTTGTTTGTCATGATGCTACCCACCTCTTCACCTAACCTATTGGTTTTTTCTCCATGTGCAAGTTTTAATATGTTTTTGCCTAAAATGGGTGGTTTTTCCCAATGTTTAGACTTGGGCCTAAAATTTTGTGCCTCTGAGGGTCTTTTCCCATTCTCCTAGTTAGCCCCACTATTATAAATAACTTTTCCATGTGCATATTGGTGGGCCATCAGATCAATAGGTTCAAATCTAGACCTGTCACATACAGTGGGGTGGGGCCTATCCCGATGCGCCAGCAATGACAAATGGATGTCAAATCAAAAGTGGTTGTTTGATGACGGGGATTAATTATGACCGTCCCTCACTAGCATCACACAGTTAGATTAATGTTCTTGAAAGTGCCATGAAGTGTGCAAGCTGGTGACATGTTGCCTAGCTCCACAATACAAGGTGGTTGGATGGGCCCCGTTGTTGGTTCACATGTCTTTGACTACGTGGTATGTGATTGGTTGTCGGGTTTTCCAAGTGGTGATGTGGGTTTTTCAACGATATTTGACTTGATCTAAGTCATTCGACATGTGAGGTCCTTATCACATTAACAATCTAAATTCAATTTCTTAATCCACCTATGAGAGGACTATTTGTGCTCAGCAAGTTATATTCATTAATGGCGTAGGTCTTTCAGTGGATCTCATCCTAATTTCCATGCGTGTGAGCGGTATTCACCTGATGATCATGATGGGTTGTGCCCCCTTTTCCATGAGCTTGAAAATATTCTATAGTGGCAATGTCAGCCACTAATCGCTTGTTTTCTCATAAATCAATTGGAGCAATTAATGTCCCTTGCATTGAATTGCTCAATAAATGCTTCCTAATTTCTCATTAAAATCATTCCATTTTTTGATTTTATGTTCATTTGTAGGTGATTAGATTTTATTGTTGAGTTTGAACTTGCAAATTGGATGGGTAAGTCAGTGGTTCCTACTTCCCCAATACGAAGAAGTGCCAGGATGGGCACAAAGATTTTGTAGTAGGAGGATAAACAAATTGAAAAGAGTACTCTTCCTCGTGCTTCTGGGGCAATTGCTAAAAGGGTTGACAAGAGGTCTGGATATTCAAGGTCACCTATTGAGCTTTCTTAAAGCTCTAATGGTGAAGGGTCTAAAACTAATTTGGACTACCATAATAAACTCATGGCCCTGACTAAGCTGGTGAGGGCAGATGAGGAGTTCCTTGCAGCTTCTCCAATTGTTGCAGTGGCACCATGAGCTATTTTTGGGTCTCCTATTGGTGCAAGCAAAGGTACAGTAGTGGTCTCATTTCATACTGAAGTGAGGACCAAGAGTAGTCACCTATATCGGGTCCTTGTGGTTGCTCACATTGCAAGATGATGATGTGGTCATTGGGGTTGTACTTTTTTTTTTTGATGTTGTTTATGGGGTTCGGGTCGGATGTGGATGTGTACATGGGTGATGTGGTGGTTTTTGTTCTATTCAGCTAGTTACAGGGGTGTAACCATTATGTTTCCTCTGTTCAAAGTATGGTTACATTTGATGATGAGGAATTTTGAAATATAATTAAAATTTCATTTGGTTGAGATGAAATTAATTTTGAAATGAACAATTGAGCTCGATGCTTGTTGCTCTCCTGATCTATAAAGGATATTTCAAGGTTCATTGTTATGGTCGGATTTTTTGAGTCCTAAAATTTAGATGGCATACAGTTAAGAATATATTGTAGTATGTAGAAGGTTGTAGCTAGGAAGTCATTCTAGGTTGGGTATGTGCATAAGATAAGCATACTATGTTTCTTGTAATTACTGATATAGAAAGAAATCTAAAAAAAATTAAGACGATTGCTCTCATGTGTATGTATGACAGATTGTGAATGCATTTATCAATGGTTGCTTAATTCATCTTCAATGGTATATTTGAATGTGTGATTCATTTTCCTTCTTTGAATTAATGAGTTAATCAAATTCTTGAAAATGAGTTATAGGTCTGTGGTAATGTGCTTAGATTTGCTAAGGAGTATTGTTTTGAATATTGTAAAGTCTTATAGTTTAAGGCATTATAATGATAGTTCAATGATATCAAGGTTATGTTTTATGTGACTCCCACCTAGTTGAATGATGCATTGGCTAGTTCATTCAAGATCCTTTTGAAAAAGTACAGAATGGTAGCCCTAAATGTGAAGGTTCAATGTCTGAAAATTTTAAAAAATCAAATTCTATCTCTCTTCAGATACAAATGTCACATTAAATTTGCTTTCCTAGCTCTAGATAGTTTTTCTTATTCTATGGTTTTCCATAACCTTGGTAGATTCTATCTAGTTGCATTGATAGGAATGTATATGTGTATAGAAGTGTTCTTGAGGCATGAAGCATTTTTATGAACACATATAGGAACACCCTCCTTGGTTTCATAGAGCCAAAAGTCTAAGAGATCTCAGTCTTTGATTGAATCTTGTCAGATGGCCATTAACTTCGTGAATTCTTGAATATAGAGGTTGGCAACCTCTTGGAGAATTACGAAGACTTGCAGGAAAATTAAAACACCAACAGGTAATCCCAAATATGTTTTCATGAAATGTATACAAGTAGTAACATATTTATACATAGATTGATTCCTAGTTAATGTAAATAAGCTCTACCCCACTAAAGATTTGGCAGATCGTTTAAGTGAGTGACTACTTACTTGTTACAAATCAAAGATACCTCCAATCCCCATTATTCTTTGAAAAGTTTTGTAAATAAATAATGTTCCTATTTTAATTTCATGGTTGGGTATGCTACTTACTCATTCCTTATGAAATTTTTTCTATCAAATTGACTAGTGTTTAATCAATTGGAGCAACGGAGTGAAATATGTAAGAATCTATAATATATGACCCACTAAAATTTAGAGATAGATGAACTATCTTCATATTGCTTTGAAATTTATGCAAACTCATAGTTCCCAAAAGAAACACTCACTTCTTACCAATCCTAAGCCATTTCATACAAAATTCTAGACCCTATTCAAGCATTTTAATTAACTCTTTGAGTTAAAGCTGAGAATAGAATCATACATTCAAAAGTAACTATTTGAAGATAAATGACAACACCATTAGTATTTTCATTTATAACTTATGAGAAATATGCATAGGAGAGTATCTATTTCCAGAAAAAGATTTGTTTCTATATTAGTAGTTTATATAAAACTAATTTAAGATTGTTACATACAGGATTTCATTCCCAAGATAATCTAATAGCCTTCTTATCCATATTCTATTCCGAATGCCTTTCCTGAGCTTGGCATTTACCCTAAAACCCTATTGAAACTTAATAGCTCAACCACTGTAATGAACCCAAAAATCCCTTTTATAGAATAAGGGAGCAACAACCATCAGGCTCAATAACATTTACATTTCATTTCATTTCAGGATCTTTTATAACAGAATTTGAGACGTCTCTAGTTGGTTACATGCAATCATTGAGGAAAATGGAAGAGTAAAAGACCACATTCCACATCCCCTACATGTAGACATGCCAGCTCCTTAAAAGGCAAGGAAAATTTGGTTGTAGCAAAAGCATCCCCGTCTTCTCCGACCAAAGAAGATTCTCCACTTGCAACCCTAGCAAAACATGCATATAACCCAACGCTAGGAAGTCTGGCACCTCTCCAATACACCAGCCAAGAATATTTCCACATCAACACTAGAAACAAGAAATCACAAGAGTGTTGAATAGGAAAATCTTGACAAAAGGACCATGGTGTCATCAAAAACAAAATGGGACATAGTCATCACTCTAAGTCTTCATCCTTAGAGGATTCTATCCCATGCCTTGCTCATGGTGGAACTGGAGGAACTGTCACCACCACCTCATCAAAATCATCATATGGTACCATGGAGATGGGATAATAATCACCCTTTGAGTTAGTTTCACCTTGATTGTCTGGAGGTCTATCCAAAAACTCACCCGAAGAATTAAGTCTTCCTAGATAAGCCTTACGATACTTGCACCTTTTCTTTGTCTTCTTCTCATTATCCACCAACTCCTTGCCTTTGAACTTGACTAATTCTTCTAAAACAATTCAGTTCCTCAGGCGGTAGTTTCTCCTGACACCATACTTCTTAAATTTTTTGTGTCATCTTCTATTCTTTGGTGTATCAGGAGCGCCCTATGTATCAAATTCATCCCCACTAGCAAACTTAATCTTCTAGACCTCTAGACTGGCCTAACAGACTCTTCAGACCTACTCATCTTCTCAGAAGACATCAACCAATTATGTTCTCTGACTCAAACTCAGTGAAATTTTTGAATGAGAAATATGGCAATCAATCCTTCTTATGACGAGCCATGCAAGTGTGCCAATCATTAATTCTTCAAAGAAATCTTGTGTGTGTGAGCTAACAACAGCCTACCTCGATCCTTTTAATCTTAACCATTGATCATGATTTAAAAGATAAATCAATGGGCTGATTACTATGCAACCATTTAAAAATAAGTTTTAATTGTGATTTTAATGCTCCTTTAAATTAGAAAAACTCCGAGTAGATAAACATCTACTCTATACTTTGCATCAATTAAAACTTTCTTGCCATAATTATAGAAGTTGTCAAAACCAACATCAAACTCCAAGAACACCTGCATGCAAATGGATACCTGTCACAAGGAAGAGAATGGATGGAGAAAACAAATGAGGGTTTGAAGCTCTGAAAAATGGAGAAATTATCTTATCAGAACAAAAAGAAATTAATGAATATGCAATGGATCAATCCTTAAAAAGGAGATCATGCAAACACTAAAAGAAACCCTAATAGGAAAATATTTAATAATTAATATAATTATTAAATGTCACTTTATGCAAACTAAAGTGAAATCTTAAGAAGGGAATAAAGGTATCTTAATCAACATAATTAAGTTAAAACCTTTACTTTAACACCCCCCTTAAGATGAGCAAGAGTTTAGCTACAAACAAATGCAAGAAAGCAAAGGTAACTACAATGCAAGAAGGTAAGCATGGGTCCCGACAACTAGGCCTAATCAGGTACCCAAATACAACCAAATCTCTGTAAAGTGGAGAAATAGAGAAAACCTCATGGGAAAAATTCTACTCCAACAAAAGGTGCTGAAAGCCATGAAGAACATCACTGAAGTAGAAGAAGCTGCAAACAACTGTCAAAAGATGACTGCTATGGTGCTGAAGAACCTCCTTTGAAGATAGGATGATCAGGATCAAGAAGACAACAATCTACATGAGTACCCCAAATGACATACTCGAATCAGATGGAAAACAAAGGCAAACACTTGGAACGAAGATACAGATGGCACAAGTACCAATAGTCTAAAAAACACTAATCAACTAAGAATGGAAGATTCCTTCCAAGGCGAAACCAAGGAAGCATTAGCACGAACAGTATAATACCCCCCATAATGTTGAACTAGGAGAGCCTAACAGATCCACTGAAATGGTGGGTAACACCCTGTAGTGCATGAAGGAGAAGATACAACATCTGAAAGTGCACAAGAAAGCACCTGCAACTAAAAAAGTGGTGTGCAAAACAAAGCACACATGCATGAGGCCAGAATCATATGTATCCACTGTCGTCATGGAGGGACACTCACTAGACAAAGGTGTGATGGAAAAAACAAAGGCACTACACAACCCCCCATGGCACTTTATAATATAGTGTGAGTACAAAATATGGCACAACCTTATGTGCAAAATCTCCAAAATACATGTACAATAGTGTGGCACTTTATCTCAGCGCGTTTACATAGAAGATGGCTTACAAATGATGCTCAAAATGACCACAAAGGACAAAAAACTGGAAATACATGAAGAACAGCTAAAAATGAAGCATCCCATGCAAATGAGAAGTTTCCAAGAGAAAATATGTCCAAGTAATTCACTAGAGTGTGAAAACACAAAAAACTAAATAAAATATACCTGGAGTGAAATCTGAAAAAATTGCATGGATGGAACTGAAGAGCTCTGAAATATGGTTCCAACGCTGTTGAGATCACAAAACATGGAGAAACTAGTCAAAAGTTATGAGCTCGGGACTGAAAAAATATCCTTTGACTTCAACTGGTTGTAGAATGCACCAACTGAAAAAAGAAGCGATGAGACCCACACCACTAGAAAGTTGATAGAACCAGCTTTTCGATGATATCTCGTTTGCCAAAAACTGATATCGTATGCCCAAGTTATGGCCTCTGAAAGAAAATAGCTCCAAAGGGGAAAAAATACAGTGCAAGATTAAATTTGATGGTCATACAGTCGTCGCAGCAAAAATTCGAGCCTAAATTTGATGGCTAAATGACCATCACCGCATTTCTTCAATAGGGCTTATTACATAAAAAATTGTTTTTTTATAAAAAAAACAAATAAAAAAACTTTGATTTTAAAAAAAAAAAACCTAAAAAAAAGACAGGGAGCCAGTGTACCACTGTCGGTGGTACTGTCAGACCGCCGATCGGCAGTAAAGCTGCCGGCAGCTGTCAGTAAGCCACCCGACATACGTAAGGGGCCCGACGTACGTAAGGGTCCCGCAAACCTGCATACGCAGGTACCTGCGGGTACCTTGTACAAGGCCCAAGCAAGCCTTTAAAAGGATTTTTTTTATTTTGATCTTTTTTAAAATAAAAAAAACTTTGACAACAATTTTTTTTTAAAACAAATTTGAAAAAAGATATATTTTTTACCATGCAGATAACGGACGATACGTTTTGGTAAAAAAAAATTTGCCCCTCAAATAAACTTTGTCCAAAATGGATAAATGAACATATGATTTGGGGGTTTTGGACCACTGCGGATCCAACGGTGAAGTCCGTTTGGACTCAAAATGTTTTGAAATTGCAGGTGATTCCTTGGATCAAAAAAACAAACCCCAAAACTGTGAATGCCTAATCCAACCCTTGTAGCTCCAAATTCTTCAAACAAGAATAGGCATGCAACAAAAAAGCTCTGATACCATGTAGAAGTTGTCAAAACCAACTTCAAACTCCAAGAACACCTGCATGCAAATGGATACCTGTCACAAGGAAGAGAATGGATGGAGAAAACAAACAAGGGTTTGAAGCTCTGAAAAATAGAGAAATTATCTTATCAGAACAAAAAGGAATTAATGAATATGCAATGGATTAATCTTTAAAAAGGAGATCATGCAAACCCTAAAAGAAACCCTAATAGGAAAAACCTAAATAATTAATATAATTATTAAATGTCACTTTATGCAAACTAAAGTGAAATATTAAGAAGGGAATAAAGGTAACTTAATCAACATAATTAAGTTAAAACCTTTACTCTAACAATAATTACCCTCTCCCCCGTAGGAATTATTTCGCTTGTATTTCTCCCTGTCAAAAATAGTGGAGATTGATCCTGATCCGATCTCAAAATATCATTTCATACACTGTCATGCTTTGTTTTCATCTTTTCCACACATATCAATGGTTGTTAGAATTGATGGCTAAAATCTCAAGCATGCACCTTAAAGAACAAAGCTAAAAATAGCACAGTTTAGAAATGGTATCTTTTCAGCCAAACTTGGAAGTATTCTAACTTCATTAGAATTCAGCAAATCCTTCTAAAAATTGCACATGGAACATGCCCACTTTCACATCAAAAGACACAGGAATAGGCAGGACCCACATGGGATGGCGAGGAGTGGCCAGGATTGAGCCACATCACCTACCATCAATCGTCGATTTCCTCCTCCACACAATAAGCTTTCGTCTTCAAAGACCCATCAAGCCCCACAAACTTCTAGGTGTCAGACCACCCGCTAGCCCATCTGACCATCCCTTCATACTACTATAGATGGACGGGGGTGCGGGGAAAGGCCCTGATGAGAACATGTGCTGTGTTGTTTACCATTGATTGAGCCTCGAACAACACCCGCTGCCCTGTGAGGATTCTGGTCCCACCATAAGAAGCACTACATGGCCATTACCCGCTAGCCTGTGCCTTTAAAATAATATGAAATCAAACAAGATGGGCTCATGGGGAGCGGTATAGATATGGCCACGTCCTCCATCAATCAATCATCGATCCTCTTTGAAAAGTGTCAGTCACCTTTACCAAGGGGATTGAGTCCACCATTATATGAGATATGTGGTTCAAGCCCATCAGCCCATCCAAATAAACTAAGAAGCAATAAACCAGCATGGGCATACGGGGAATGGTTGAGATTTATTCCTTCGATTAGATGACCCATATGAAGTTTTAATTATGCACATACCACAAAATTTATTCATAAAAAATAAAACATCCCTAGGGGGACAAAATGTTGACCCATAACAAAGGCTAAGGATTTAAAATTTTAAGCTTAAGCCTTCGACCATAGGAAAATTTTGACATTCGAAAGGATCCATGCGACCGACAAACCTAAGATCAAGGGTCAGTAAAACAATGATTATCATGGTAGAGGTGACAACTTAAGTGACTGGGAACAGGAAAATCAGGTCAATGTAATTTTACAACAGCCAAGGGTTTATTCGATTTACAGGCCAATTTCGAGAAGTTTGATGAAAATAAAACCATATCAGAGTGATGAGGATATGACCTTAAATCAAGCATAATGGACCAAGCCAGACCCTTCACAATTATCAAGATGGAACCAAGAAATTTTTTAGGGGTTCCATCAACCTTTAATCTATCTTTGTGCATATCATTATGCGTTTTCAAAACATCTATATTTTGCATTACCAGTCATCTCTTTTATCGGCCCATTGCAGTTAGGACATCTCCTTTAGATACTACAATCATATTAGCATTAGTCTTCAATGAACCCCTAGTTTTTGGGTAGAAAGACTCTTCTCATTTTAGGTGGAAAACCCTAGAAATGCAAGAGAACCCCCTTTTTTCCCCCAAAATCTACAGTTCATTTTGGTGAACTTGCATTTAGAACATCCCCTTTTTGAATTAGCATGCATTTACATCCTAGGAATAGCTTATATTAATATTTCATTGCATGTTGCATTGTTTAAATTTCCATCCTAGGGTTTCATAATTTGCATTAGTGAAAAGTTCATTTTTGCACCTCATTTCCTTGAACAATAGTGAAATTTTGCATCTGCACTTTAGATTTGCATTCTATTGTACATAACACATAAGCTTCCATCAAAAAAAAAAAAAAGTTAAAGAAAAAACCCCTACTAGGACTAATTCACTTCCTTGAGCGACTTAATCCCAATACACCTTTTGAATCAATATTTTCTACATTCACTCTCTAGTTTATAAAGTTGATGTTTGTTTCAGTTAATTTTCTATTTTAGCTCAGTAATTTTATGTAATCATTAGAATAAGCATCATTTACTTTCATGGCATTTATGGATAGCATTAGATCTTTGCAAGTTTCATTTTCAGCATTAGTTCCTATTTCATTTAGGTCACATTCATTCGATGACGAAAACAAAACATTAGAAACATAAAATGAAACAATCAACACAATGCTCCACTTTAGAAAAACCATATCATCCAAACCCTTTAGTAGTGATGACTTGGATAAGTTAGATGCATCTCTACAGGGATTCCACTCACTAAGTTCATCCACTAAGGTTTGTGATGACAAACCCAAACCAACCAACGATGAATTATTGCCTAAGCCTCTTAGTTGTGATGACTTGGACATGTTAGCTAAAGCCCTTAAGAACTTCATCTCACCTAGCTCATCCACTAAGGTTTGTTGTGAGCACCCCCAAACAAAAGATGTCAATGTAATTCAACCTCAACTAGTTCTCTACCCACCTTCCCATAAACCTCAACCTCCACCTAAACCTGAGTTTACCCTTTACCCACCTAAGTATGATGTTGTCACTCACACATATAACACTATAAATAACCCACAACCACAACAAGCCACCCCAACACCCTTACCTTTACCAAATCCCATATTACCTAGTGCCACTCTCTTAAATTCACACGTTAGGGAGTATGATCTCATTGGAAAATATAAGAATACTCCCACCAAGATATCCCTTTGGGATCTTCTTTAGAATTCACCAAAATATCACTCTATGCTCCAAATAGCATTGCAACAAATAGTGGTTCCTCTTGGTACAAATGCAAATGATGTGGTAGCTCTCATACAAGGCATGAATACATTTAATGTAGACATTACCTTTCATCAACATGAGCTCCCTCCATTATAATTAAGGAAGAAAAATTAAGCCTTTATGATAATAGCCCAATTCAATTGAATAGGCATCAAATAGACCCTTGTTGACAATGGCTTTGCCCTTAATATGTGCAATGTGAAGCTTCTTGATAGATTAGGTGTGGATAAATCGCAAATCAAGTCTGATTCCTTATCTATTAGAGGATTTGACAATGTCACAAAGCAACCGCTTGGTGTAATTACTTTACTTATTACAGTCAGAATGGTGACACTACAAACTCCTATTCATGTCATGCCCTATGACCTTTCCTATAATATTCTTTTGGGTAGACCATGGATTCATGAGATGCATGCAACGCCATTGACCCTTCATTGAATCATGAAACATGTCTATAATTTAATTTTTTATCAACTTGAAATAGACCCTGAGCTTGAAAGTTGCTTACAACTTGAAAAAGTAACAACAATTCCTCTCAACACAATGATTCCAACCTCCAACATAGCACCTCTTGAACCCAACAACCCAGAAGAAGAACCCATGTCTCGATTATTAGGTGATGATTGGGGATCATTAGAATTTACACCTTCATTTATGAGCGAATAAATAATCACATGAAAAGCAAATGAAAACCAAGAACAGCCAACAGTCATGTCTACTCAGAATTCAGAATAATCTTCACATGCATCTACCTTATCTACTTTGGAAGAAAATGCAACGTAAACAACAACTTTTCATGCGATAGATTAACAACAACCACCCAGCCCATAGGAAATGGAAAAACTTTATGGATGAGGTTGTGAACTCGTGAAACAACTGGGATACACTGGTAAAGGATGTGGAAAACATGAACAAGGCATTCGAGTTCCCATAGAGCCTAATACCCAATAGACAAGAATGGTTTAGGGTATTCTTTTGCTAAGACAACAAAATAATATCAACGACTATCACTCAACATCAACACCATCACATGTAAACCAAGAATCAATCTCACACTCAAACATCTCAAATTCCTTGATATGGATTCACCACCATAATGGAATTATGTTGATAACGATGAAGCTTTGAAACAACTATTAGGTGCTTCTAATAGGATATATGTTCCCAAACGAAACATTACTTGTGCTATGATAAGTACCAAGAAAACCATTATTGATACCAATGAAACAACCACAAGCATAGAACCATATGATCCGACCTTTCCTAAGTCAAATGTGCTCCCCTTAGGGGATACCATTGATATACCAATGGATATATATGATAAAGTAAAATTCATTAAAATTGGGAAGTGCCTTGATGATGAAGAACAAGAGGATCTTTCAACCTTGCTTCATGACTTTCTTGAATTTCTTTCTTGGAAGTATTCAAATATGCTAGGAATAGACCCGAAGATAGTGACACATAACATTGTACTTGCTAACAATGCTAAGATTGTTTGCTAAAAGATACGAAAGATGAACCCTACGATAGCCTTGCATGTTAAAGGAGAACTTGAAAAACTCCTTGACATAGTTTTCATTCGACCTATTGATTTTTCTCCTTGGATATCAAACATTTTCATAATTGCTAAACCTAATAATCATATTAGGATATGCATGTATTTATGTTACTTGAATAAAGAATCTTTAAAGGATGATTTTCCTCTTCCTAATATTGATATGATAGTGGATTCAACTGTTGGACATGCTTTGTTGTCGTTCATAGATGGAATTTATGGATATAATCAAATATTTAGTAACCCACAAGATCAATAAAAGACAGCGTTCACATTTGCTTGGGGAATATTTTGTTGGGTTATGATGCCTTTTGGATTAAAGAATATAGGTGCAAATTATCAACGAGAAATTACATTGATATTTCATTATTACATACATAAAATATTGGAAGATTATGTTGATGAAATTCTAGCCAAATCCTTAATGTGACAAGATAATGTGGATGTTCTTCGACAAATCTTTGAATAGATGTGTAAATACAACATGCGACTCAATCCAAAAAAGTGTGTATTTGGAGTAGATAGCAGAAAAAAATTAGGGTTTATCATATCTCATAGAGGCATTGAGGTGGACAAGCAGAAAATTGACACTATAATTAACATGCCACCTCCTTGAAACATTTCTTTATTATGCATGTTACAAGGAAGGATTCAATCCATTTGTCATTTTGTTGCTTCCTTAGCTGATCAAGCGTTACCTTTCACACATATCCCCAAAAAGGATGTGCATTTTGATTGGAATGAGGATTGTAAATAGGCCTTTGAGAGTTTGAAAGAATGCCTTGTAGCTCTGTCTATTTTATAGCCCGCTATAAAAAACAAACCACTCATCCTTTATATTGCCACATTTGCCTATGCTCTTACATCATTGTTGGCTCAACAAGACGACAATGGAAAAGAGCATCCTATTTATTACATTAGTTAAACACTAATCGATTATGAAATATGATACACACCTATTCAAAAATAATGTTTGGCTCTTGTATTCACTACTAGTAAGTTGTAACACTATTTACTAAATGCAAAAATACAAGTTATGACAAAATTTGATCCTCTCAAACATCTTTTCAATAAAATAGACTTATCAAGATGTCTAGCTAAATGGGTAATGTTGTTGACTGAGTTTGACCTTAAGTTTGTTTCACAAAAATAAACTAAAGGCCAAGCCTTAATCGACCACTTAGTTGATGCCCCTTCTCCTTTAGCCCTACCTAGCAATGACTCTTTTCCTGATGAAAATGTGTTGACAATAGAGGTTCCTACATGGGAATTATACTTTGATGGATCCAAGTGTTGAGCAGGCTCTAACACTGGGATTATATTAATTCCACCTTGGGAAGCCTATTCCCTTATCGTATCAATTAAACTTCCTATGTACAAACGACATAGTTGAATATGAGGCATTAAATTTTGGATTGTGTGCTGCTTTAATCATTGGCGTCAAAGATATTAAAATCTTTGGTGATTCGCAATTAGTGATCAAACAAATAAATGACATCTACCAAGCTAAACATGACAAATTATTGCAATATAAGGATCTCGTAATGAACTTGTTAGAACAGTTTGAATCATTCACCATTGATAACATCCCCTGAATAGATAATTGACATGTGGATACAATGGCAAGTGTGGCTTCTCTCATATCCCCTTTCAATCCTTCCAAAGACGTCACATTTACTATTCACCCAATTATAGAACCCTCCATCAGTGATAAATCTGATGATGTGTTCATAACAATCCATTATAACTCAAGTGAATGGTACGCTACCATATATAATTATTTAAAAGATCGTACCATTCCGAATCCTACAACAATGAACACCCAAACTCATTTAAAATAGTTAGCCACCAATTACATAATCCTTCTCGGTGTGTTTTATAGAAGATCCTTTGATGGAATTCTCCTTAGATGTCTTAGAGATTCTAAAATTAATATAGCCCTTGAACAGGCCCATGTAGGTGCCTGTGGAGTCATTTTAGGGGAAGATCCTTATTGCAAAAACTGCTTCGTATGGGATACTACTGGAGAAATATGGAAAATGATTTCTTTACATATGTTAAAAATTATCACAAATTTCAAGAACACAAGACTTTTATCCATGCTCCTGATTCTAAGCTTCATGCCCAAATCCCTATTTGGGCATTCTCTATATGGGGACTAAATCTAATTGGAAAAATCTCACCACCATTTCTTGTTGGGCATATGTTTATCATTACCATAACTAATTATTTTACAAAATGGGTAGAATCCATTCCTCTTTGATCCACCACTACTCATTTAATATGTCATTTCATCTTGGAACACATTATTGATCACTTCGGACTCCCTTCTATATTAATTTTAGATAATGGAACCCCATTCAAAAATAATGATGTGAGGAAGTTCCTAGATACATTTCACATTCAACATCGCTTTTCAACACCTTACTACCCACAATCTAATGGTCAAGCTGAAATTACTAACAAGACTCTAGAACAAATCCTTAAGAAAACTGTTAACAAACATTACAAGGATTGGCACAAAAAATTACAATATGTGCTTTGGGCCTATCAAACAAGTATCTGATCATCTACGAGAACTACACCTTATAACCTTGTCTATGGTACTAAGCAAATCATGCCCTTGGAGTTAGAAATCCCCACATTAAGGATTTCTCTCAAAGGTCTTATTGATAATGCTACCTATAAGGAACAATAGTTACACCACCTTGAAATTCTTGAGGAACAGCACATTAACGCTCTTGAGAATCTCCAAGCTTACACTAAGCAATTACAACAAAGTTATAATAATCATGTCATCCCTCAGACATTTAACAAGGGTGGTTTAGTTGTATATAGAAATCAACATAATACTATTGTAGACTACGCTGAAAAAGGAAAATTCAATCCTAATTGATTAGGACCCTACATCATTAATTCAAGTTATGGATCTAGCGCTTACACATTAACCGAGCTAGATGGTGCACCCCTTAAGGACCCTATCAATGTTTTGCATCTGCATTGGTATTATGTCTAGTCCCTTTGAATGGTATGAATGATAGAGCAGTGTTGTTTGAGCTATTGGATTATATCCTACATGATTTCCCATTGCTTCATTCTTGAAAAATGGTTATGTGTGTCTTGAACACTAAAGTGATTATTTCATTCATTTCATAATTACTTTAGGTTTCATACTAGTTATTCAAATTCATCTTGTGTGTTATGTTAATGTTATCAATCAGATATGCACCCTTGTTAGATTTTGTAGAAATCAAACTATCTGTTGAAACATAGAAACCCTTTTCAGATGTGGGTGATCTATACAAAAAGGGAATCTCTAGAGTGAGTCGGTTCTCCGAAAGATGCATCCTATTCTAAGCTTTTTTTAGGAAAAAAGTTAGAATGATGACTGAAAAGATAACCTAAATCTAATGGATGATTTATCATAACTTATGAGATTCAAAGCACACCACTCACAAAAACTCTCTATCACAATAATTCTCATAATCTCATTTGACACATAATTTCATCAGTAATTTGAATGAAGATCTATAAACTGAGTACAACACACAACCTGAAATTATGCAATTTTGAACACAATCTCACAACAACAAGACATAAAATGATTCGAATTGAATCACAACGACATCAAATTTCTTATTATAAAATTAGAAAGAAATATGAAAAGAAGAACTCTGCTGCTTTATTGAAACTGAAGGAGTACTTTGTCTAAAATCTGAGTACCAAAAAATTCTTACAAGACTCTCTCCATGAACAAGAGAGGAAGAAGGCAAAATTCTGAACTAGAAAAACACTAAATTTTTCTCTAAGATATACCTCAAAACCCTAATCCGAGCTCAAAGAAAAAGCTCCAGGAAAGACACCAAAACCTACCCAAGAAGATGGCACAAAAGTGGAAAAGTCTCACTTTTTGTATGTACATACTGAAAAGCTCCTAAAAATAGATTTGCTTTGCTTTAAAAGCCAAAAAAAAACACCTTATTTCTCCACCAAGAAGCTCAAATCCGACCAAGAGGAAAAAGTCAACATCAATCTGCTAAAAATAGCAAAGAAATAAAACAATTTATAAAGCATTGTTTTATTCCTGCTTTACAACGACTTGCAGCTTCTTTACAATTTCTTTATTTTTGCAAATAAAGATAGAAACTCTTTTATAAAACATCACCTTATTACTCCATTTCAATGCTTGTTTTTTCTTATAAAAAATCATAAAAATAATAGCCACCTCTATTACATATAATTGATTTTCTCTAAAAATCAATTGAAAAAATAAAAATTCCTAAGGTCTGAATTTAAATATAAGGCATATCTCCATGACATATCTAATTGATTTTCTCTAAAAATCAATTAGAAAAATATATCTATACTTTATTGCTTTCTATAAAATCAATTAACCAAAGCCTAAGACACTAACGCATAAGCAAACATTCACATATACATTTTAACTGATTTTTCTCAAAATCAATTAAAATACAAGGCATTATGTATTCTTCATTCTACTAAGGCATATACAAATATTGATTTTAAAATCACATGCCTTAAGTAAAAATTTAAAACCAATAAAATGAAGACTTATAAAGACTTGTGAAATCTCCAAGAGGCTCGACCTAAGGAAATGTATAAGATGTCCCTTGATAAAAGACTAAGGCATTAATTTAACCAAAATGAAAAAAACCTATAGTTCAAATTTAGGGAAAATGTTCAAAACCAAAGGAAAAACCCTAAACTTATTCATTCATCACTTGCACTTTTGGAAGAAACTTTGCCTGGGAGAGGTGCCGCCACCATGGGAGATTGATTTCAGATTGAAACTTCAGATTTTTTAGCCCCAAAATGGTTGATCTTTCTCATAAAACTTGAGGTAAGCTACCTTCATGGTCTTTTATGGCTTCCATTTTCGAATTGAGGACAAGAAATGGCCTCTAGGGCTGCGGCTTATGCTTGCTTTACCTCTGATTTTGTGTTTATTTTTTTGTTTTATTTCCTTTCCTTCTTAGCCACCAAGAATATGTGGGCTCGAACTTGTGTTTGAAGCTCCATTAGAGCTAGTCACGCCACCTATGTTTGGTCTTGAGCTTTGACAAGGGTATGTCTCCTCTTCCATTGTTTATTTTTTTGAATGAAAAAGCTTTTGAGAAGCTTATTTGCAAAAGAGGAATTGTTGTTTTACTATTTTTTTTATAAATGAAATGCAGACCCAGTATTGGTCGTGCCATACATGCTTGCTCATGGGTTTCTTCTATGGATCTCTCACTCCATTTGCTCATTTTTCTTCTGATTTGAGACTTGGACAAAAACTTAAAATAATTTTCTTCTTGACCTACGAATATGATGAGCAAATCTCTCCAAGCCGTGGCCACTCATGCCTAAAATGGGTATTTTTACTTTGAATTTGCATTTAACTCTATTACATTTTTATGTAATTCCTCTTCATGAATGGGCTCGACCCATGATTTCAGTATGTAATTTGCACCTTTTTGCAAGAACCTTACATGGGTATTCTTTGATTATGAAAGAAAACATTTATCTTATATTGTCTGTTGAAAACCCCAAGTGGGTCTAGCTGAAACTGGTGAAAACTCCATTTTGATAAAAACCCCCAATGTGGGTATTCAAGGTTTTGAACGAATCTTTGTATTTCTGCATTTTTTTCTTTAATTTTTCATCACCATCATGGCAGCTTCACTGAAATAGAATAAACTTTGAATTTAAAACCTCCACATTATACTTATACTCTCATAATTTAAAACAATGCAGTAGGCTCTCTTTTTGCCATATCATTCCTATAGCAACCTCTTTGTTCTTGTCACAACTTTCATGTTATTGCTTCATTTCCAAGGCATTATGTATGCCTATTCACTATCCCTATTTAGAGATAGAACACTGTTGCTCCAAAATAAAACCATATGAAATAGCAAAAAAGAAAGTGAACAAACATAAGGCAGAAAAATGTAATTAATATGATAGTATTTAAAACTTTCAACTATGAAATTGATGCATTTCAGTTGAATTGATTGAGCTCATTAAGTTTATTGTCCACCTGTAGCTTTCATTTCACTACACAGACTTGTAAGTTATGAATGAACAATAAAATTAATTGCTTTAATGACTGCAATTTTGTTTTACTCCTTCATTTGGATAGCTCAGATGAGCATGATAATTGTACTTTCTTTCTCAACCCACTTGTAACTTTAAGGGGCAGCATGCTGAGATCTACCCTTGTGGGAGCCCATTTTACTCCACATGCTTTATGTCTTCAAAAAATAACCAGCTTCATGGCTTTTCCTATACCTGCACATGAAACAAATGATGTTAGAAAAATCAATAAATATGATGATGTTTACTCTTTCAGCTCTAGTTCCTACACTTTTCTTTTAGTTGATTCTATGCATCCCAAGGATTCAATTATATTTTTTTCAGTAGGGCATGTAGTATAGTTCATATCGCGAGCTCTTAATTGACGCCCTCTTCAATCTTTTGCAAATGTAGTCAAGAGCGGAAATAGAATGGAGCAAACTACCAGGCATCAACTGAAGACCAACTCAGGCAATGATGGATATGTCCTATGCTATTTGTCACTTTGTTTCAATTGTATATTTCCTTTCTTGTAATGAATGGAACCAATTAAAACCACAGCTTGTGTGGATCTTTTAATTCCTCCTTCTTTTCATTCTGAAAAGAAAAAAGCATCAAAAATGCATAATTGTACTGTCATTTGTATTCTTGTGATCAAATGAAATATGTAATGTAACAATGTCATGAAATAAATGAAAGCAATGGATGATTAATCATTTGTGTAATCTTATTATACTTCATTTGTTCAATAAGCATTAAGGAATACTTCTTAAATTTTGTTATCTCAATAATGCATAGCTGATATAGATGCAAGCAACAACTTAAAACCATGTAGCAATTAACTAAATCTTTACTTCAAGATATAACAAAATTTAATCAGCTCTAGCAATCGAGTTGTAGTAAGAATTTGGTAACAGTTAACTTAAATCATAAGTGCATGACATACTTAATAATCATGTTGTATCTAATAGAAACTATAGCAAGTTTTAATTAGATCAAATAATCTTTGTTAAATCTTGAAGACATTAATTAAGTAATCTTACAAAGGCTATTTAATTAATCACAATGTCATTTCACATTCAAACACATAAAGCCAAGAAATAAAACATCAAAATACTTATGTATCTATATATATATATATCAAAAAAAAATTGTACATGTCATATAAGTATAAAATGTCACTAAGGACTATGGTTACCAAACCCCTCAAGATCTGGTACTCATGTTGCTTCAGTAGCAGGATGATGGGAGATGGTCGTATGTGATCATGATAGCAATTTGTCAAATTTGAGTGCAAACTCTAAGCCCTTTATCCGTCCAAGGGCCACCTGTCACTCCCTTGCTATTTTATCCATCTCTTCTTGTAGTTGTGCTACCTCTGCCTCTAGTCTCTCAACCTCTATTGGGGTCCATGATGACTATGCCTCTGTTGCAGTCTCAGCTCGATGGACTTGCCTCCTCAAACTCTCATATATTGCCTGTAATCTCGTGAATGGCCTGAGTGACTTTGGATCCTACTCCACAATAGGTGGGGGCACATAGTCTGAGTCCATCTCCTCCTAATTGATAGATGTTAGCACTATCTCTACCCCTACTTGATGGTAGAGATCCCGCTAATCTCTCGTAGCTCCTATAAGGTAGAAATAATACACCATCAATACCCATCATGATATATATATACATAACATAATACACAAAAGAACAAGGTACATGCATAAAATTAAATATCATCACCTATATCCCTAGTAGGCTGAGAAATATCAACCTTGTCCTATGTAGGGGGCATGGAAGATGTACTAGCCTCTCCACAACTGTGGGTATTGATTCTAGCTACAGTTGCTACTCATGATCTCATCATACAAATCGGAGAAGGCTCTCCCCACTCATGTCGATCCTCAAATACTACCTCATCAATCTCGCTCAGAAGAGGCTCCTCCTCATCCTCCTCCTGGTCCTCCTCTTCCTCACCATCCTCCTCTCCCTCTTGATCGTCATAGGCAAGATTTTCATCCTCATCATACTCCTCATCAATAATATAATTAAATATATTTGCAGCCCTGTAATGTGTCTCCTCGGCCCTATCCTATCTATCATCTCCCTCATCTAGCAATGGTCATGCATCTCCTATAAGCTCATTAATCAAAAAAATAGGATATGTTCGTGATACTATCCACCACTCCTCATACTCCCATGTGGCTCCGACATCATCTGCATCAGAGAATGGAGGTTGATTGTGATCTGAGAAATCAGAGTCACTCTCGACAAAATTGTCTAGTGTGATTCATACTTTATCACTCAGTCTCTGGGCACTCTGCACTAA
>CM021109.1:72525564-72563603 GCA_007115665.2 Sequoiadendron giganteum
AAAAGTGAATTAAAAATTCACATGGGGAAGAGGGAAACCTTGGTTGAATAAATGTGAATTAAAAATTCACATGGGGAAGGGAGTCCATACCAAAAATGGTAAGTGGAAAGGTTGACCAGAAAAGGTAAGCCAAATGTGGCTAATGATTCTGATTAAGGTTGTGCAAACACATGATTAAGGTAATTAATGAGAGATTAGAGGCAAGTGGGAGATTATGGAGGATGTGACACTTAATCTTGATTAAGTGGTGCACATCCTAATCATAGATTAATTACTTTAATCCGGATTAGGAGAGGGTTATGGAGAATGTGACAAGGAGATAGAAAAAGGGGAATTAAAAATTAGTTTTAATTCAAATGGGTTAAAAGACTAAATTAAATAATTTGTCATATTTATTTAATTTAGAGAAGAAAATGGGGTAAGGTAAAGTATTTAATTTATTTAATTAGATACATTAGGAACCTTAGGTAGAAAATGAAATAATGATTAAATAAATTATTTAATCACTATTAATGGAATAGATGAATAAAGTAGATGATTTTGATCATATGAAAGTGATCAAATTTGGATGTCTACATATGGAAAATGATTTCTTTACATATGTTAAAAATTATCACAAATTTCAAGAACACAAGACTTTTATCCATGCTCCTGATTCTAAGCTTCATGCCCAAATCCCTATTTGGGCATTCTCTATATGGGGACTAAATCTAATTGGAAAAATCTCACCACCATTTCTTGTTGGGCATATGTTTATCATTACCATAACTAATTATTTTACAAAATGGGTAGAATCCATTCCTCTTTGATCCACCACTACTCATTTAATATGTCATTTCATCTTGGAACACATTATTGATCACTTCGGACTCCCTTCTATATTAATTTTAGATAATGGAACCCCATTCAAAAATAATGATGTGAGGAAGTTCCTAGATACATTTCACATTCAACATCGCTTTTCAACACCTTACTACCCACAATCTAATGGTCAAGCTGAAATTACTAACAAGACTCTAGAACAAATCCTTAAGAAAACTGTTAACAAACATTACAAGGATTGGCACAAAAAATTACAATATGTGCTTTGGGCCTATCAAACAAGTATCTGATCATCTACGAGAACTACACCTTATAACCTTGTCTATGGTACTAAGCAAATCATGCCCTTGGAGTTAGAAATCCCCACATTAAGGATTTCTCTCAAAGGTCTTATTGATAATGCTACCTATAAGGAACAATAGTTACACCACCTTGAAATTCTTGAGGAACAGCACATTAACGCTCTTGAGAATCTCCAAGCTTACACTAAGCAATTACAACAAAGTTATAATAATCATGTCATCCCTCAGACATTTAACAAGGGTGGTTTAGTTGTATATAGAAATCAACATAATACTATTGTAGACTACGCTGAAAAAGGAAAATTCAATCCTAATTGATTAGGACCCTACATCATTAATTCAAGTTATGGATCTAGCGCTTACACATTAACCGAGCTAGATGGTGCACCCCTTAAGGACCCTATCAATGTTTTGCATCTGCATTGGTATTATGTCTAGTCCCTTTGAATGGTATGAATGATAGAGCAGTGTTGTTTGAGCTATTGGATTATATCCTACATGATTTCCCATTGCTTCATTCTTGAAAAATGGTTATGTGTGTCTTGAACACTAAAGTGATTATTTCATTCATTTCATAATTACTTTAGGTTTCATACTAGTTATTCAAATTCATCTTGTGTGTTATGTTAATGTTATCAATCAGATATGCACCCTTGTTAGATTTTGTAGAAATCAAACTATCTGTTGAAACATAGAAACCCTTTTCAGATGTGGGTGATCTATACAAAAAGGGAATCTCTAGAGTGAGTCGGTTCTCCGAAAGATGCATCCTATTCTAAGCTTTTTTTAGGAAAAAAGTTAGAATGATGACTGAAAAGATAACCTAAATCTAATGGATGATTTATCATAACTTATGAGATTCAAAGCACACCACTCACAAAAACTCTCTATCACAATAATTCTCATAATCTCATTTGACACATAATTTCATCAGTAATTTGAATGAAGATCTATAAACTGAGTACAACACACAACCTGAAATTATGCAATTTTGAACACAATCTCACAACAACAAGACATAAAATGATTCGAATTGAATCACAACGACATCAAATTTCTTATTATAAAATTAGAAAGAAATATGAAAAGAAGAACTCTGCTGCTTTATTGAAACTGAAGGAGTACTTTGTCTAAAATCTGAGTACCAAAAAATTCTTACAAGACTCTCTCCATGAACAAGAGAGGAAGAAGGCAAAATTCTGAACTAGAAAAACACTAAATTTTTCTCTAAGATATACCTCAAAACCCTAATCCGAGCTCAAAGAAAAAGCTCCAGGAAAGACACCAAAACCTACCCAAGAAGATGGCACAAAAGTGGAAAAGTCTCACTTTTTGTATGTACATACTGAAAAGCTCCTAAAAATAGATTTGCTTTGCTTTAAAAGCCAAAAAAAAACACCTTATTTCTCCACCAAGAAGCTCAAATCCGACCAAGAGGAAAAAGTCAACATCAATCTGCTAAAAATAGCAAAGAAATAAAACAATTTATAAAGCATTGTTTTATTCCTGCTTTACAACGACTTGCAGCTTCTTTACAATTTCTTTATTTTTGCAAATAAAGATAGAAACTCTTTTATAAAACATCACCTTATTACTCCATTTCAATGCTTGTTTTTTCTTATAAAAAATCATAAAAATAATAGCCACCTCTATTACATATAATTGATTTTCTCTAAAAATCAATTGAAAAAATAAAAATTCCTAAGGTCTGAATTTAAATATAAGGCATATCTCCATGACATATCTAATTGATTTTCTCTAAAAATCAATTAGAAAAATATATCTATACTTTATTGCTTTCTATAAAATCAATTAACCAAAGCCTAAGACACTAACGCATAAGCAAACATTCACATATACATTTTAACTGATTTTTCTCAAAATCAATTAAAATACAAGGCATTATGTATTCTTCATTCTACTAAGGCATATACAAATATTGATTTTAAAATCACATGCCTTAAGTAAAAATTTAAAACCAATAAAATGAAGACTTATAAAGACTTGTGAAATCTCCAAGAGGCTCGACCTAAGGAAATGTATAAGATGTCCCTTGATAAAAGACTAAGGCATTAATTTAACCAAAATGAAAAAAACCTATAGTTCAAATTTAGGGAAAATGTTCAAAACCAAAGGAAAAACCCTAAACTTATTCATTCATCACTTGCACTTTTGGAAGAAACTTTGCCTGGGAGAGGTGCCGCCACCATGGGAGATTGATTTCAGATTGAAACTTCAGATTTTTTAGCCCCAAAATGGTTGATCTTTCTCATAAAACTTGAGGTAAGCTACCTTCATGGTCTTTTATGGCTTCCATTTTCGAATTGAGGACAAGAAATGGCCTCTAGGGCTGCGGCTTATGCTTGCTTTACCTCTGATTTTGTGTTTATTTTTTTGTTTTATTTCCTTTCCTTCTTAGCCACCAAGAATATGTGGGCTCGAACTTGTGTTTGAAGCTCCATTAGAGCTAGTCACGCCACCTATGTTTGGTCTTGAGCTTTGACAAGGGTATGTCTCCTCTTCCATTGTTTATTTTTTTGAATGAAAAAGCTTTTGAGAAGCTTATTTGCAAAAGAGGAATTGTTGTTTTACTATTTTTTTTATAAATGAAATGCAGACCCAGTATTGGTCGTGCCATACATGCTTGCTCATGGGTTTCTTCTATGGATCTCTCACTCCATTTGCTCATTTTTCTTCTGATTTGAGACTTGGACAAAAACTTAAAATAATTTTCTTCTTGACCTACGAATATGATGAGCAAATCTCTCCAAGCCGTGGCCACTCATGCCTAAAATGGGTATTTTTACTTTGAATTTGCATTTAACTCTATTACATTTTTATGTAATTCCTCTTCATGAATGGGCTCGACCCATGATTTCAGTATGTAATTTGCACCTTTTTGCAAGAACCTTACATGGGTATTCTTTGATTATGAAAGAAAACATTTATCTTATATTGTCTGTTGAAAACCCCAAGTGGGTCTAGCTGAAACTGGTGAAAACTCCATTTTGATAAAAACCCCCAATGTGGGTATTCAAGGTTTTGAACGAATCTTTGTATTTCTGCATTTTTTTCTTTAATTTTTCATCACCATCATGGCAGCTTCACTGAAATAGAATAAACTTTGAATTTAAAACCTCCACATTATACTTATACTCTCATAATTTAAAACAATGCAGTAGGCTCTCTTTTTGCCATATCATTCCTATAGCAACCTCTTTGTTCTTGTCACAACTTTCATGTTATTGCTTCATTTCCAAGGCATTATGTATGCCTATTCACTATCCCTATTTAGAGATAGAACACTGTTGCTCCAAAATAAAACCATATGAAATAGCAAAAAAGAAAGTGAACAAACATAAGGCAGAAAAATGTAATTAATATGATAGTATTTAAAACTTTCAACTATGAAATTGATGCATTTCAGTTGAATTGATTGAGCTCATTAAGTTTATTGTCCACCTGTAGCTTTCATTTCACTACACAGACTTGTAAGTTATGAATGAACAATAAAATTAATTGCTTTAATGACTGCAATTTTGTTTTACTCCTTCATTTGGATAGCTCAGATGAGCATGATAATTGTACTTTCTTTCTCAACCCACTTGTAACTTTAAGGGGCAGCATGCTGAGATCTACCCTTGTGGGAGCCCATTTTACTCCACATGCTTTATGTCTTCAAAAAATAACCAGCTTCATGGCTTTTCCTATACCTGCACATGAAACAAATGATGTTAGAAAAATCAATAAATATGATGATGTTTACTCTTTCAGCTCTAGTTCCTACACTTTTCTTTTAGTTGATTCTATGCATCCCAAGGATTCAATTATATTTTTTTCAGTAGGGCATGTAGTATAGTTCATATCGCGAGCTCTTAATTGACGCCCTCTTCAATCTTTTGCAAATGTAGTCAAGAGCGGAAATAGAATGGAGCAAACTACCAGGCATCAACTGAAGACCAACTCAGGCAATGATGGATATGTCCTATGCTATTTGTCACTTTGTTTCAATTGTATATTTCCTTTCTTGTAATGAATGGAACCAATTAAAACCACAGCTTGTGTGGATCTTTTAATTCCTCCTTCTTTTCATTCTGAAAAGAAAAAAGCATCAAAAATGCATAATTGTACTGTCATTTGTATTCTTGTGATCAAATGAAATATGTAATGTAACAATGTCATGAAATAAATGAAAGCAATGGATGATTAATCATTTGTGTAATCTTATTATACTTCATTTGTTCAATAAGCATTAAGGAATACTTCTTAAATTTTGTTATCTCAATAATGCATAGCTGATATAGATGCAAGCAACAACTTAAAACCATGTAGCAATTAACTAAATCTTTACTTCAAGATATAACAAAATTTAATCAGCTCTAGCAATCGAGTTGTAGTAAGAATTTGGTAACAGTTAACTTAAATCATAAGTGCATGACATACTTAATAATCATGTTGTATCTAATAGAAACTATAGCAAGTTTTAATTAGATCAAATAATCTTTGTTAAATCTTGAAGACATTAATTAAGTAATCTTACAAAGGCTATTTAATTAATCACAATGTCATTTCACATTCAAACACATAAAGCCAAGAAATAAAACATCAAAATACTTATGTATCTATATATATATATATCAAAAAAAAATTGTACATGTCATATAAGTATAAAATGTCACTAAGGACTATGGTTACCAAACCCCTCAAGATCTGGTACTCATGTTGCTTCAGTAGCAGGATGATGGGAGATGGTCGTATGTGATCATGATAGCAATTTGTCAAATTTGAGTGCAAACTCTAAGCCCTTTATCCGTCCAAGGGCCACCTGTCACTCCCTTGCTATTTTATCCATCTCTTCTTGTAGTTGTGCTACCTCTGCCTCTAGTCTCTCAACCTCTATTGGGGTCCATGATGACTATGCCTCTGTTGCAGTCTCAGCTCGATGGACTTGCCTCCTCAAACTCTCATATATTGCCTGTAATCTCGTGAATGGCCTGAGTGACTTTGGATCCTACTCCACAATAGGTGGGGGCACATAGTCTGAGTCCATCTCCTCCTAATTGATAGATGTTAGCACTATCTCTACCCCTACTTGATGGTAGAGATCCCGCTAATCTCTCGTAGCTCCTATAAGGTAGAAATAATACACCATCAATACCCATCATGATATATATATACATAACATAATACACAAAAGAACAAGGTACATGCATAAAATTAAATATCATCACCTATATCCCTAGTAGGCTGAGAAATATCAACCTTGTCCTATGTAGGGGGCATGGAAGATGTACTAGCCTCTCCACAACTGTGGGTATTGATTCTAGCTACAGTTGCTACTCATGATCTCATCATACAAATCGGAGAAGGCTCTCCCCACTCATGTCGATCCTCAAATACTACCTCATCAATCTCGCTCAGAAGAGGCTCCTCCTCATCCTCCTCCTGGTCCTCCTCTTCCTCACCATCCTCCTCTCCCTCTTGATCGTCATAGGCAAGATTTTCATCCTCATCATACTCCTCATCAATAATATAATTAAATATATTTGCAGCCCTGTAATGTGTCTCCTCGGCCCTATCCTATCTATCATCTCCCTCATCTAGCAATGGTCATGCATCTCCTATAAGCTCATTAATCAAAAAAATAGGATATGTTCGTGATACTATCCACCACTCCTCATACTCCTGGTCACACCGATAAAAGGATATAGAAGTGGCAAAAAATCCTAACCTGGGAATTGGACATTCTAGTAGGTGACTAACATCTTCTCATTGTCATTCATTTATTTGTCAAACCAGGGAACGTATACTTGAAATGGAGCGGCACTGTATGCGCACTAAGAATCGGTTTTAGCCATAACTTTCTAGAAGTAAATGCTTGAAAGGAATTCTAATTCTGATGCAGGGACATGAAGTAAAGTCTTACTAACTTAAACATCACTTAACTAAAGTAGAAATCATAATAACAATTACTGGAAACAAAAACCATGAACTGGCCTTATGCTGCAGGAATAGACACAGGGATGGATTCCTTATGTTGCAAGAACAGTTTAAGACTGAGTTTGCATCAAAGCTTACGGAAATGGAATTATAATAGATAAATAATAGAAAGCAAATAGCTAACTATAGATACTCACTAAGTGGCCCCCCTTAGCAAGCATCAACCAATTACGCAAGAATAGAACTCAAAACTTCATCAGTTCTTATTCATACTTCTGAATCTCATACATGGTTATTGCGTGTAAGAACTTAATGCAAAGCTTTGTTCTTCATTATAACAGTAAACAATTACAATCTATTGTATCTCTATTCTCTAGTCTAAAACTCTCTTGATCAACCTTGTTCACTCACGTAGGAGGAACCTTTATTTAAAGAGAAATGACTAACTAACTAATCAACTAACAGAGGAAGATGCGGGTATAAATGCCGCCTGAGATAGAGGAATAGACTTTATAAATGCGAGTCTATCCACTCAATTTTCTTAGAGGAAATCTAGAGCTCCACTCCTTCCTAGATCGATGATTCATTTGGTTCTTTCCCAAAGACTCGGACAAAAGAATCCGTGCTTTGAACGACTCCTTCACTAGTGCGCTGAAGACGGCCTTTTCCCGCGAGTTCTGTTGTGTATTGACTTGTTCATATCAGCTCCAACAACCTATAGAACACATGGCAACAGAGGCAAAAGAAGGCATGCACTCATAATAGCACAACATTCTTCATTAATCACATGCATTCAATTCATCTTACTTATTCAAAACACTACATTCATCACATCAATCAATTGGGAAGTCAAAACAAGGCTATGATTATAGATAGGCTAAGGTATTTATGCATCAAGAGTATAGGATTTCTTATCATCAAATACTACCCATAAACATTAAAATTTTGTAACCATAGAGTTTTAAACATTGATAAAAAGAGAGCAAGAGTTTCTAAAACTTATAATTATGACATCCAAATTATAGCCATATTATGGGCTCATCATCTGCCCCCTACTTTATCTAATGCTAGTCCTCCAGCATTAGTCTTTCTGGTTGTATCTCGTAAATCCATAGGAGTCACATGGCCTTGTAATGCAGTCCCAAATCTGAAGTAAAAACCCCTACAGTTCTGTCATCTCTCATATATTTTGGCCTCTATATCTTTTGGCCTCTGTATCTTCATTGAGTTTTGTGACATGATAAGGATATAATGGCCATAGTAAAGTAGGAGGTCTAAATGTTAATGGCATCCATAATTCAAATCTTTTCTGGAGGCCAATCTGCATGTATCTTTCAGACCCCCTAAGAGCTGTTGTTAAATGCAGGGGACTATGAGGCTCGGACTTCTTCAAACCAACCGTCAACTTTTCCCATCTGGTTTTACTTCTACAATTATTTCCAATTGGGTAGAAGAAGGTGGGGTAGCCTGATTTTATTTTCTTGCAGAAGTTCTTCTTGGTAATGCAGTTGAGGCAGGAGATTCATGGGCAGCTTTTCTTTTCCTAGGTTGCATGGGGGTTTGAGAATTGGAAAGAGAGGATGATGAAACCATGGTTGCATCGGGTGTTGCTGCAGGAGAAAGTCGGGTAGCTTGTTTTTCCTTCTTGGCCTGAGGGTTTTCTCCTAGGGTATGCCCAGGGCTAGATGGTTCGTCTATCTTGGTTTTCCCTTTTTCACTCCTTGTTGCAGACCTGGTTTTAACACGGGTAGAGGGCCTAGTTCTAACGATTGCAGGACTAGGTGCTGTAGGAGAAGCAGGGGAATCTTGTTTAGCTTCTCTACTTGAAGACTCTACTCATTTTCTCTTTTTCTTGGGTCGTGTAGGCAATGTTCTTAGAGGCTCAGGAGGCTACATCCCTTTCTAGGCAACAAATTCTTGCCAAGAAAGGGGGGAAATGTCCCTCGGGGAATGCTCAGTCAATTTTTTAATGAGGGCATGATGAGAGACTGAATTGTCTTTCCCTTTATGGGTTTCACTAGCACTGCGCTCTAAAATTTTTAACAAAAAGTTCAGGACATTTATAGCTAATCCATGCCTTATATGGCTTAACAGCTTAAAATGATAGGAGTACAAAAAGGAAAAGCGTCCCTCACAAGCTAAGTACCTGATTATATAGGAGGCATACTCAGAGTAGGGGTAAGGTAGAGACACTCTTCTGCACCCTTGCTTTGAAATTTCCAAGGGTCCGTCACCTGGCATTGTGAATTCTGTCCTAGCAGAGACGACATCCCTTCCTATAGGAAAGTCTTCACCAGCTGCAGGAAGACCTATTATTTCTGCAATCCATTCCTCAGTGACTGCTATTGCTAAGCCCCATACTATGGCTTCTCCCTCACAAAGAGTTCTTAAGAATTCGCAAGCAACCTCGTCATCAAAGGAATCGATGCTCAAGAAGTAATTCAACCATCCACATATGCTAAATGCTTACACTATCTAAGGGTCTTGTGTCAAGGCTTCATGAACCGCTGGTTCACGATGTACACGCTAACCACCCATTTTTCTCAACCGTTTCTGTTATAAACCCTGAATCTCAACTTCTTCTGAATATTTCAAAAACTCTTTTGTTTGCTCTGTTTCTCCTTGTTCTGCTTCTTTCTCTTTTTTCTTTACCAGAAATAATGTAAAAACAATAGCATGCAATGATTTCGAGGAACTACTTAACTAGCAGTTAACTTGTTGATCTAGAAAAGGCATGCATTCATTTGGCGGCATGTACGATAAAAAATTGTTTTCACTAAACGTGGCCATAGCAAAAAGGAAAGAATTGTTTCAAATTATCCCCGCCCCCTACTTAAAATGTGACATGTGTCCACACATGTGGGAAGTATAGGCGAGGGATGGGGAGTAATGACAGAATTGACTGATAGACTTAATACAATAAATGAACAAATAAAATTAATGAATGATATGACGAATAGAAAAAATATCGCGTACCTTTTAATAAATGCCCGCGGATGTTGGTAGATTTCACAGCATAATCGAAAATGAAATTTTTGGAAAGAAACCATAAATGAACATGGTACGGGAGATGGATGACGTGGATGGGTGACATAGAAAAGAAGAATGAAATGAGTGATTAATGGCGATGGATAATGATGAAGAAAGTGGCTTTCATACAGAAAACCTTTATTATGGATGTTTTAACATAAGTAAAAGAGATGCTCCAGGAAGAGGACCAAAGCCCTTTGTTGCATGAAGATCATTGGCCACAAGAAAAACAAACTGCTGCATGAATTCCTCTTTTGAAGCCAATTTATGGTACAATCAAAGATGGTGTCCAATAACCAACAGTTTGAAGCGGACAGGATTGATTGTCACTAGCTGTAACAAACCATTATCAAATACATTCTCAATTTCATATGGACTAAGCCACCTTGTTGTAAGCTTACCTTAATTTTCTTTATATCCGGAGTCATAGAGTAAGACCCAATCACCAGTAGAAAATCGCTTTGTCTTGATATGGTGATCGTGCCACTTCTTCCTTTGTTGTTGCACTGCTTTAGTATGCTGCAAGGCAACTTTCCACATCTCATCCAATGCATTCAACTGGAGGAGGCGTTATTTTTGCACTTCAGAGAGATCAATTTGTAGCTGCAGAGCAGTCCTTAAGGTTTTATGTTCAAATTCAATTGGCAACATAGCAATCTTACCATAAAGTAGCTCAAAAGGTGTGAATCTTGTAGTAGTTTTCCAGGTTGTCCTATAGGCCCAGACTGCTTCTAGAAGACAGCTGCTCCAATCTTTCTTATGTAGCTTCACTGTTTTGGTGAAGATTGCTTCCAACTCTCTGTTAGTAACCTCCACCTGGCCATTTGCTTGAGAGTGATATGGGCTTGATTTCCTGTGTCTGATTTTATAATCATTCATCAATGCTATAATCAGTGTTGATGTGAATTGAGCTCCTTGATTAGTGACGAGTTCCCTGGGAACTCCAAATTGAGTGAAGATTTGTTCATACAAGAATTCAGCAACTTTGTTATTCCTGGCATGTGCCATTGCATTTACCTCCACCCATTTGGTTATATAGTCAGTGCACACCAAAATATAGGACTTTCCATTGGATGGCGGGTCTATAGGACCAACAAAATCCATACCCCACTTGTCAAAGGGGGTTACTACCACTTGAGGTTGCAGAGGCATTTCATCAGTCTTTGTTGGTCGCCCCATTCACTGGCATTTGTCACATTTCCTGGTATATGCTATAGCATCCTTATGTAAAGTGGGCCAATAATACTCTTTGTTAAGTACCTTCATTGTTGTTCTTTTAGAGGCAAAATGGCCACCACATGGCTCGTTATGACAAGCATGTAGTATGTCATATGTCTCATCTTCCCTCACACACCTACGCATGACTTGATCTAGTCCAGTATAGAACAAACAATCGACTATCTAGAAAAAGTTGAAACTCTTCTCAATCAGCAGCTTTCTGTCTTTTGGGGAGAAGTGAGCTAGAATTCTATTGGCTACCAAGTAGTTTGCAATATATGAATACCATGGGGTGTGAGCAGCAATATATAATAGATGTTCATTAGGAAAAGTATCATCAATTACCTCGGATGTGGCAGGTGTAGCTGTTTGAAGTCTTGACAGGAAATCAACGACCACATTTGCTTTGCCTGGCTTGTCAATAACTATGATATCAAACTCCTGCAACAACAGTAGCCACCTTGCTAACCTTCCAGAAATGGCAAGTTTATTCATAAGGTACCGTATTGCTATATGATCAATGTGAATAAATACTTGATAGCTAGTTACATAATGCCTAAACTTATTCAGGGCATACACCACTGCTAGCAACTCTTTCTTTGTGACAGTGTAATTCAATTCTGGCCCTTGTATATTCTTGCTGATCAAATAGATAGCATACTCAATGGAATTATCCTTCTGTTCTAACACAACCCCTATGGCATGATCAGATGCATCTGTATGTATGTGAAAGGGCAGACTCCACTTTGGTCCTTGAAGAATAGGTGCTTTAGTAAGTAGGTCCTTCAGGTGCAGGAAAGACTTGTCACAGGCCTCAGTCCAGTGAAATTCAAAGTCCTTAGTTAATAAGGCATATAATGGATTAGCTATTTTACTGAAATCCTTTATAAATCTCCTCTAATATCGAGCATGGCCTAGAAAGCTCCTTACCTCTTTCTGCTTGGTAGGACAGGGTAGATTAGAGATGACCTCAATCTTAGCAGGATCAACCTGTATTCCTGTAGTAGAAATATAGTGACCAAGCACTATTCCTTCTTGCATCATCATGAAGCACTTTTGACTGTTCAGCGATAGGTTGTGATCTTCACATCTCTGTAGTACTTTCTTCAAGTTTGCTTGAGCTTCCTCAAACGTTGTACCATAAGCAGTAAAGTCATCCATATATATTTCCATGCAATCATGTGATATTTTTGAGAAGATGCTTATGACTGCCCTTTGGAGAGTTGCAGGTGCATTACAGAGACCAACAAGCAAGACTGAATAGGCAAAATTCCCCCAAGGGCATGTAAAAGTAGTTTTTTCTTGATCTTCAGGAGCAAATTTGATTTGATTGTACCCGCTGAAGCCATCTAAGAATGAGAAGTACTTTTTCCCAGCTAAATTATCTAGAACTTGATCAATGAATGGAAGAGAAAAATAATCTTTCTTTGTTGCCAAGTTGAGTTCTATATAGTCTACACATACCCTCCACTTTCCTCCTTTCCTAGGAACAATAACCAATGGGGAAACACACTGGCTATCTGAGATTGGGTAGATAAAACCAGCATTCACATTTTCTGCAACTCTTTAACAATCTCTCTCAAGGCTAGATTTATTTTTCTTTGAGGCTGCCTGACAGGTCTGAACTCACTGTTAATGTATATGCAATGTGTACAGAGTTTGGGGTCTAAACCCTTCATGTCACCATATTCCTAAGCAAAAGCTGACTTATGACTGGTAAGTATTTTAACCATGGATTCTTGTTGCTCAATGGTGAAGTTTTTATTCATGCTCACAGTTTTTCTTGCTGTTACCTCAATTTGGGAGGTTAAATCAACCATAGATACTTTAGGCAGAAATGACATTTCTACCTCGTGGGGTAGTAAGGTGTGTAAGTAGTCAGTTGCTACAGGATAATGAGCTGATGTAGGTGAATGAAGAATGGTCTGCAAGGAACATGGATTTTTTTCACAATCAAAGTATTTGGTACCATAGTTATTCAGCAGGACATTGGACAGTATACCCTCTTCTTCTTGTTGTGCAATGAAAGTCTCTTTAGTAATCATCATTAATTTGGCCACGGAGTTCACCTCCTCTTCTTCTCCCAAATCTGGCCAAACAACTTCTCCATACTCAGGCTGGGGTTGGGCTGGAGAATAGAGGGTAAACTTCTTTTTGTTGTACCCATCAAATATTGTCATGTTACCCGATCTACAACCAATGTAAGCATCAGCAATAGCCAACCAAGGCCTTCCTAGTATGACAAGATATCCCCCCAATGATGCCTTTGGAGATAAGACCATAAAGTCAGCAGGGTACTCCCAGGAATCCAAGGTGACTACAAGGTCTTCAATTACCCCATCAGGTTTGATAGTTGAGCTATCAACAAACTGCAATATTGTAGGTGTAGCCCTTAGGTCTGAAATACTAAGTTTTACAACTAGGTCTTTTGTCATGACATTGATAGCTGCCCCAAGATCTACTAAAGCATTCTTAATTTGCACCCCATTAATATTGATCTCCACAAAAGGGCTTCCTGGATCAAAATATTTTGGGATGGTAAGCTTCCCTAACATTAAGTCAGAGAGTTGGCCTATGACATGGACAGTTTGAGGGTCTTTCTTTTTCTTCCCCGGTTTCTTCAAACATGCATCCTTAATAGCTTTGCTATAGATAGGTACCTCTTTGATTGCTTAGAACAAGGGAATTTTCACACAGATATGCTTTAGTTGGTCAAGGATGTCAAAGATAGGTTCTTGTTTTTTAACATTTCCACCTTCCAATCTTTGTGGGAAAGGAGAGGACACTTCATTAGATGCCTTAGGTAATGATGGAATCTGAACTGGCTCAATTGGTTGGGAAAGGTCATTTGTATCCTCATCTTGGTCAGCTTCTTCATATGGCAATTCTGAGATTATGGGAGGAGATGGTGCGGGTAACACAGTTCCTGAACATAAATTGATATTATTCAGGTTGAGAGCATAGGCAGGCTGATGATTAGGATCAGCAAAATAGACTTGCTGATACTATTGTTGTGGTTGGTGGTTATTTGGATTGGGTGCTGCTTGAGCTAGTAATTGGGTTGGCTTTGGGTTGGTACCTTGATTAGCTATAGTAGGTGGCATAATGGATTGCTACTGGGGTTGCTGCAGGAAACCAGTGAATGGATTTGACCATTGCTAGCCTCCTCTCCATTGATTAGACTGCTGCCAATTTCCATGCGGAGGCTGCCACTGATTTTGCTGTGGTGGTTGTCAATTCCCTTGTGGGGATTTCCAATGGTTTTTTTGGGCATTTGGCCAAGGATTATTCCATTGAATTTGAGAATATGGGCCATATCTTGGAGGATATTTGTTATGCCATTGATTATTATATGAACCAAAATTTTGCAAGGGGTCCTGAGGCATACCTTATCTTGGGGCCCATGACCTATGCTAAGCAACAAAGAACACCTCTTCCTCTCCTTCAATAGTTTTGAACTCGGTAGGAAGATGGTGCACCTCCAAATTGGCCACTGATTTGCATCTACAGTCCCTCTTCTTTTGTCTGCAATGAGGGCAATATTCAGCCAGCATCACATCAGCTTCTTCCTTCTTCCTTCTAGCTTGCATTGTGTCTAGTTGAGTAGCTACATCATTGATGATGTCTTGCTTGAGGTCAGACAACAGATTAGAGAGTTCTCCTTTTGATACACCTGAGCCACTTCCTTTGGCAACAGAGGGTCTGAATCCTCTACCTTTCTTTACACTTTCCCTAGAGTAATTGAGACATATTGTCTTAATGTCATCCCAATTACTTTGGGTAATATCTCCTCTAGCCATGAGGTCTAGTGCTTCCATGTAGGTATCATTGACTCCCCTTAGAAAGAGAAGTTTTTTAGACTCCTCATTTAGCTCATGCTGAGTATTTTTCTGCACACTGAACAAAAACCTAGAGACATAGTCCTCCAAGGTTTCATCCTCCTTTTGTGCCATCTTGAAGAGGTCAGCTCCTCTCATATCATTTCCCCAACAATATTTCTTATGCTTCCCTAAGAACAATTCCTTCAATTCATCCCAAGTGGCTGCTGCATTGCCTCCTAATCCCATGAACCATCTTAAGGTTGACTCCTTTAAGGTAGAAGGAAACAATTTCATCTTATGGGCATAAGAAGTATAATCATAACTGCTACATAGGATGTCAAATTCGAACAAGAAGGTATGAGGGTCTTCTATAATCAGGCCATAGAACTTTGGGAGCAATAAAGCAGGGATATTTTTGAGATTATTGTTGTCGTGGAACTCAGGGAGTGGAAAGGGAAAAGTAGGCACTGCCATCCTTGGTGGTGGTCTTGGGTTAGCTCTTGGCTGGTAGACAACAACGGCTAGTGGATTGTTATGGGTATGCAGGTTATTCAACTATGATGCGAGTAAATCAATATTATCAGGTATATCAAATAGGTTCAAACTGATCTCCGAGGAAGAAGAAAATAAAGTGACAAGGTCATGTCCGACATCCAAATATGGTTCTTTTGGGACAATTTATGGGTCAATCTCTGGGTTATTTTCATGGATATCTAAATTTCTAGGAAGGAATCTTCCAAATTGGTCTCTTCTTCTATGCATGTAACGGACTTAACTGAAATGAAGAATTTCTAAAATTCTTGAAAGCTAAAACTATTGCTAAAAATGGTTAGGATAGGTTCTCAGCTTGACACCATCCCCGGTAGCGGCGCCAAAAATGGTCACGCCCATAAAAGGGTATAGAAGCCATTTCAAATCCTAACCTGGGAATTGGACATTCCAGTAGGTGACTAACATCTTCTCATGGTCATTCATTTATTTGTCAAACCAATGAACATATACCTGAAATGGAGCAGCACTGTATGTGCACTAAGAATCGGTTTTAGCCATAACTTTCTAGAAGTAAATGCTTGAAAGGAATTCTAATTCTGATGCAGGAACATGAAGTAAAGTCTTACTAACTTAAACATCACTTAACTAAAGCAGAAATCATAATAACAATTACTGGAAACAAAAACCATGAACTGGCCTTATGCTGCAAGAATAGACACAAGGATGGATTCCTTATGCTGCAGGAATAGTTTAAGACTGAGTTTGCATCAAAGCTTACGGAAATGGAATTCTAATAGATAAATAACAAAAAACAAATAGCTAACTACAGATACTCACTAGGTGGGCCCCCTTAGCAAGCATCAACCAATTATGCAAGAATAGAACTCAAAACTTCATCAGTTCTTATTCATACTTCTGAATCTCATACATGGCTGTTGCTTGTAAGAACTTAATGCAAAGCTTTGTTCTTCATTATAACAGTAAACAATTACAATCTATTGTATCTCTATTCTCTAGTCTAAAACTTGCTTGATCAACCTTGTTCACTCGCACAGGAGGAACCTTTATTTAAAGAGAAATGACTAACTAACTAATCAACTAACAGAGGAAGATGCGGGTATAAATGCTGCCTGAGACAGAGGAACAGACTTCATAAATGTGAGTCTATCCGCTCAACTATCTTAGAGGATATCTAGAGCTCCACTCCTTCCTAGATCAATGATTCATTTGGTTCTTTCCCAAAGACTCGGATAAAAGAATTCGTGCTTTGAACGACTCCTTCGTTGGTGCGCTGAAGACGGCCTTTTCCTGTGAGTTATGTTGTGTATTGACTTGTTCATATCAGCTCCAACAACCTATAGAACACATGGCAACAGAGGCAAAAGAAGGCATGCACTCATAATAGCACGACATTCTTCATTAATCACATGCATTCAATTCATCTTACTTATTCAAAACACTACATTCATCACATCAGTCAATTGGGAAGTCAAAATAGGGCTATGATTATAGATAGGCTAAGGTATTTATGCATCAAGAGTATAGGATTTCTTATCATCAAATACTACCCATAAACATTAAAAGTTTGTAACCATAGAGTTTTAAACATTCATAAAAAAAGAGCAAGAATTTCTAAAACTTATAATCATGACATCCAAATTATAGCCATATTATGGGCTCATCAACTCCCATGTGGCTCCGACATCATCTGCATCAGAGAATGGAGGTTGATTGTGATCTGAGAAATCAGAGTCACTCTCGACAAAATTGTCTAGTGTGATTCATACTTTATCACTCAGTCTCTGGGCACTCTGCACTAACCTCCTATAAAAGGAACGTGTCCTGGGTGATGTCTGAATCTATCCAAACTTTCACATGACTCTCTCATAGTAGAAATTATGTACCACATGATCATGACGGCCAACCAGAAACCTATCTAACTATAATCTCCTTAACTGCCTCATGTGATCTAGTGACTAAAGTTGCAACTGATAACGTCTCCACAAGATCTCATCCTCCTCCAGTCGGTAAAATCTCACTCTCCAAAAGTGTAGATCCCCATACTGCCACAACCATCGTAGAGGATAGACAAAGGCTCAAGGATACCCCACTATTGTCAGACATAGTAAGCCGGTAGGCCTAGTGCATGTGATATGCTCAAGGCACCCAACTTGTAGAAGTGTGCAATGCACCATGCTATCCACCTCCCAAAACATGAACCAACCAAAATCATAATATAAATGTGCTAGGATATAGCGCCCCTAGGCATATACTATCCTATGCTCTACTATTCTGTGTATTAGGTGAACTAGTCCTCCATAAAGGTGTCTTTCTCACCCATCTAGGATGAGCACTAGTGCCACTGTATGCATCATGATCCATTTTACATCTGGAACTCATGAATATAGTAGCATCGCTAGGTCAATCCATCCTCTCACTTTCTCATCGTGCACTAGCCCATCTAGACAATACTGCATATTAGCCTTCTACTAGTAAGTGTGATCTCTCTGGAAGCACACCCGCTCTCCCCGAATAGGAATCCGGAGAATGCAGTGCATGTCCTCTAGAGTAATCGTCATCTCCCTGTCGGAAGGTGGAATGTACATGTGTCTGCATCCTAGCCCTTGCATAATGCCATCAGCATAGCATCATGGTACCTCATGGGGGGCATGAGGTATGCCCAATATTCACCCACAACCTACAAATTCTGTGTCCTCTACTAAAAGTGTGGGGCTTAAATCTCTCAAAAAACTCAGCTTCCTACCCCCTAGACACTGACGGAAATGGGTGGGTACCTATCAAAAACACAACAATATGTTCTATAAACCATCTAGCATCTTTAATTTTTACTTAACTCATCATGCAAGTGTACTAATGTTCTTCTAGTGTGCTTTCTTAAAGTCCCTAGACACTTTAGAACCCTTTTGGGACACTTCACAAAGAAATGGGACACTTTTCAAAAACGTGGGACACTTTGCGAACAAAAAGGATACTTTGCAAACAAAAGGGACACTTTACAAACAAAAGGCACACTTTACAAAAAAAGGGGAAACTTCACGAAATTTGTTTTCCAAGATCCTAAATTAACCTAGAAATGCATAAAAATCATCGAATAACTATGTAAACACAAAGCTAAGGTAGCATAATCGACTCACCTCATGTTGATGCTCGTCGCACGCCACTGAGTCCCGTAACACGTCTAGTCTCACATGTGTGTAGTCTCATATGCTCGATATCTTTCACTACTCCCTTTTTTAGGAAAGAGACACTGTAATGTTTTATGGTGTTGTCATTGATGGCAACCCTAGTCGATGATTTGATCTGAACATCATCATTTGATCATAGTAGCAGTTAGATTGAAGGCAGTTAAGGAAGAACAGAGCATTCGGCAATTTTGTGTTCATTGATTCACATGAAGATTTTATGTCATTATTTTTTGTTGTGTATCTCAAGGAAAGTTGGTCGGTGTATGATTTGTGTTATCCGTGAATCTTAGTCGTTCGTATTGATCCATGTGTGAGTTAGAAGATCCAGTTGATTAATTTCCTATTTATCAATACAAAAGCCGACTTGGTGAACATAACATATTACAGATATTCAAAGAGTAATTATTCAAGTGTTTTCATGTTCAAGCATTTTTTTTGGGTCCTAACCAAGTTGTGGCTGACTATTGTGGATGCACATTAAACATTACTCATGTTTTGGGCTGACAGTTGTAAATATTTTTGTGTTCTATTGAAGCCGACATATTGCGATTAAATTCTAGGTCATGGATATATATAAGGGATCGATCATATCATTTTGATATACGAAGGTGTGTCGATGTGAGTTGTGAATATCAGAAGTGCAGAAGAGTGATTATGCACAATTTCACTTGTGAATTAAGGATTTTGCGATGCGATTTTGAGTAGAGAAGAGCAGAGCAGAAGTGCATAATCAGTTAGAAGGATAGAAGATCGATTGTTGAGCCTAACCAAACTGTAATCAGGCATATGTAGATACTAATCTCTCAGTTCAATTTCTCAAATGGATTTAATCTAATTATGTTTGTAATATAGTGAGTCTTCTTTGAGCAGTGAGCTCTAGGCAGTGTGTCTAAATGCAAGTGCATTCCCCATATCATAAACTTCATTTTGAGTATACTCAGATCATATTGTGGATTGGCCATCCGCTGTGGTTTTTCCCTTAACATGGTTTCCACGTAAAAATACTTTTGTTATGGTGTTGTGATTTTTTTCTTCATGTTCATGCATTTTGGCTGAATATTACAAGTGCTTTGAAGATAACGATTAATAGTTATTTTTTGCACAACACTGATTCACCCCCCCTCTCAATGTAGCTTGTTTCCAACAATTGGTATTAGAGCTAGTTCCCCAGAAGAAGTCTCAAAACTTGGGGAGATCTTGCAAAGTGTTTCAATGGATTCAAGTAGTCTTCAACAACAACTTTTGGTGGCCCTAGATGATCTTGACCAGTCAAAATCTGAGAACCAGGAATTCCAAGAAAGCATTGAGAATGCTGAAAAAATCATTTAATCACTAATAGACAAAATCAATAATTCCAGGGAGAAGAGAAGGGAACTCTATGATCAGATTAAGCAGAATGGCGGTAAAATCATTCAAGATGAGCAACTAAGTCAAGCCTTGAAGGAAAAGACAGAAGAATGTGAAAATCTCACCAGAGATAATACAGTCCTAAAGCATGAAATGAAATCTATCATGATGAAGATGACCAAGGAGATTGAAGAAAGAAAGAAGAATGAAGAGAATCTTGCACAGTCCTTGAAATAAAAATTTGAAGAATGCATTGGAACAATCTAAAAACAATGAGGAAGTTCTTGAAAAACAAATTCATGATCTCAGAGATAAACTTGCTACTAAAAATGAGTACAAGGATATGTTCACATTTAGTTCACCCAAGCTTGATGAACTAATTATAATTTAGAGAACTAATCATGACAAGAGAGGTCTTGGATATGAGAAAGCAGAAAGTTCAAAATTTGGATAAAGAAATTTTGGATAAAGGAATTCTGGACAAAGAAGATTCAGGCAACAAAATCAAATGAACAAATCTTGAAGGTATCTGGTAAGGAAACCAAATGCTCAAAGGTTTAATGGATACTGCTTCAGTTGCAATAAATTTGGAAACAAGGCTACTCACTATAGAAGTAGGATGAATCCAAGTGGTCCATCATTCTCAAGTTAGTGCTTTAATTGCAATAAGTTTGGTCATAAGTCAAATGAATCCAGAAATGTGTTGAACAACTTTCATAGAGATGTCAGATGTTATACATGCAATAGATTTTTCCATAATGCTAACCAGTGTAGATCAAGAGAAAATCAGTGGAACAATTGGTTTGGACAGAGAAATGTTGTGTGCTATAACTACAACAAATTTGGTCACATTGCTAGATTCTATTGGAACAGAAAAGGTTTGTTAAATCAAAACATGCAAACGGATGTTAAGGGTAAAGGAAAAGTCACTACAGATGTGATCAGGAAGCAGATGCAGAATAAATGGGTGAAGAAAAGTCCCTCTTGTGAAGGAAATGTGCCAGCACCATAATCTACTTTTGGTAATTCCTCCGAGAATTAGTTTCAAGCCTTTGGCCTAGGGGGAGTTGTCTCAAAAGATGAAGAGACTGACTCTGATGAAGATGTGAGATAAATAAAGCACATGGGCACCCAGGCAACAAAGGTTACTAAAAGCAAGCCATCTGGTGAAGAACACAAAGCAAGGAAGAAGGTAAAGTTTGAAAAACCCGGTATGTCAGTAGAAGAGGTTGAGAAATATTTTGTCAAAGATAGAAATCTTACGATGCTTTGTAAATGGTATGAAATCTTTAATAAATCTGGTCAAAGAACTCTAGAGGAGGCTATAATAAATAATTTGAATATTTTCAATAAGGTTCTTCTTCAAATAATGCCTAGTTTACCTGAAATCATGTATGATATTTTGGAAATGACAAGAGTAAATGCTAGATTAGAGGAAGAGAAAATAAGAGAGAGAATTCTTGCAGAGTTATATCCAGTGGTGTCTATGGAAGAAATGAAGGAAATCTTGAATAAAGCTAAAAAAGGAATTCAAAAGAAAAAAAAGATTGAATAAGCTCATGATTGGTCAGACTAAAGAAGTTGTTGAAGAAACTGAACAAATTTTGAGAAAAGTTTTGTTAAGTAACAGAATTGATGTTGTCATTGAAGAAGTGAATGTTGAAGGTATTGCATCTGATCTGGTGAATGAAGAGGTAAATGATGATACAATTGAAGATACTTGGATTCCTCATGATGTGGATAATACAGAAAAACCTGTGGAGATTGAAGCTCTTGAAATTGTATCGGTTGAGAAAGTGGAGATTCCTGAAGATGTGCAAGAATCTGCAGCTGAGGAAACAGTGGTTGAGGAAAAGAAAGTTGATGTAAAGGAAGTTCCAATGGAAGCAAGAGACACTGTAGAGGCAGTGAAGAAATTTCTGGTAGAGCAAAAGGAAGAATTTGACCCTGAATTGGTTGAAGGTGCTATCGACCTATCCACTCTATCCCCAATTTAGAAAATCAAGGTTGCATCATTTTCCCAGGTGAATCCTAGAGAAGAATTGTTGAAGTCTCACATTGAGGATAGTGAGCTCTTAAATTTTGCATCTAGAATTCTAGAGAAAATAATGCCTATTCATGTCAAGGATCCACCTGGTTCCTCCTCCAGTGAACTGAAGAAGCTCATTAATTTTGTAACTACTCATTTTGAGTCCCTTGAGAAGTAAGCCATGGTTAAAGTTTAGAAGGAATTTGATGCCAAAAGGTTCAGTAGATTGAAATCAATGATAGCTAAACATAAAACTCTGTTAGCCACCTGTGTGAATAATAGTCAAAGTGCTCTATCTAAAGGTGGAAAGATCTATAATTCATGTTTGTCTTTGTCGAAATTTACTGAGGTCAATGAGAAGAAGGTTAAGGATCTTGAAAAATAGTTAGCTACTATTTCTGAAGCTTTTGATCCTCTAGCTAGAGATGTTGAAAAGAAAGAAGGTCAGGTGATATCTCTGCTTGACAAGATAAGGAGCTTGAAGCATGAAAATGATAGAATTGTGGAAAGAGCATGTGAGCTTAGAAGCCTAATTGGTCTGAAGATTAAAATTGTGTTGAGTGCATTAAAGGAAGCCAAAGATGCTATGATAGTTAGTGATCCAGTAAATCTTAAGTCTGTAGAGACACAATCTTACTTAGTTTGTGGTCACATAACAATTTTGGAGAGTCTCAAAAGGATTTGGGGCACAAATTTGAGCATGTTGAAGAAACTTTTTGCAGATGTTTTCAAGTTTGTGTAAGTTATAGAAGCATGCTTGTATAGTCTGAAGATTTGGTTTGACTCCTGCCTTTTCCATTGATGTCAAAGGGGGAGAAGTAGAGTGAAAAATGCATAACTATCTCAGGGGGAGAGTTGTATTTTTGAAGCTTTGAAGTTGGCAGTGTAATTCATGTTGGTACTGATCCGAGACTTAGTCATTTTTCACTAAGTTTTTCCATCAATGCCAAAGGGGGAGATTGTTGGCAAGAGACACTATAAAAAAAATTTGGTGTTGTCATTGATGGAAACCCTAGTCGGTGATTGGATCCGCATGTCATCGGGTGAAGCCACAATAGTGGTTTACAATTTGATGGAGGAAAAATCATAAAAAGTGAGCCCATGGAAAAAAAATTGGTTTTAGGGGTTCGAACGAACCTACAAGTTCGAGCAAACCCATTATGGGTTCACCTAAACTAGGGTTTTAGCGAACCCACTTAAATGCTTCCCCCCCCCCATTTCCCGCCCAGAAAACCAAAGGAAATGCAAATTAAAAGGTGGTTTGGTCGAACCCCCCTTATTCCTCATTCTCCCCCTCAGACACAAAAAACATCTAAATTTTTGTAGCTAGGAGCTCGAGTTGAAGATGAAAATGGCGAAGAATTCACAAACCCAATTGGAATCAGGTAGTCCTCATAATGAGCTAACCAACAAATATAATTTTGATATGTTTTGGTTTTATTATGTATTTGTTCTTTAGTTTTATTAAATATAGGTTTTTCACCGAAAATGAAGGTCTTTGTTCTGCACATGTGGAAAAATAGTAGATTATCAAAAAAAAAAAAATTAAATAATGAGTGCACCAGATATTAAAGTCCTTGATGCAACAAATAAAAAATGAATTTCGATATATACAAAAAAAGTTATGCATTATACAGTTGCGCTATGTCTGAATTGTAATTAGTTTGACTTTGAAACTTGATTAAATAAAAAATATTCAATAAAAAACTATCTAACCAAGTGGAAGCACTAGATATCAAAGTTACAAATCTAAATTCAAAAGAATTAGAATTTTTCCTTCATGTAAAAAAAATCATGCGTTATATGGTGTGCTTCACTTTTTAAAAATGTTGTTTTATGAAAAAAACCAGTTTTTGTGGGAGATGGAAAAAGAAGTGCAATCTGATTCCAAAAATTTTTTAAAAAATATTTTTAGAATCTACAAACAAAATGTGACGAGACTCTAGTTTGTATCATCTTCAAATTCCTCATGGTTTAGCCTCTATAGGTGCATGAATGTGAGAATTTAGTTAAAAATAATAATTTCAGTGTCCAATTTGGCCAGAAATTGTAAACCACTATTGTGGGATCACCCCATCATTTGATCGTACCGATAGTCAGATTGAAGGCAATCAAGGAAGAACAGAATTCACATGAATTTTTTTTGTTATTATTTTGTGTTGTGTATCTTAGGGAAGGTCATTCGATGTATGCTTTGTGTTATCTGTGAATCTCAGTGGCTCATATTGATCTGTGTGCGAGTTAGAAGATCTAGTTGATTAATTTCATGTTTATCAGTACAAAAGCCAACTTGGTGAACATAACATATTACGAATATTCAAAGAGTAATTATTCAAGTGTTTTCATGTTTGAGAATTTTTGCTTAGGTCCTAACCAAGTTGTGGCCAACCGTTGTGGATAGTCATTAAATATTACTCATGTTTTGGGCTGACAACTTTGTAAATATTTTGTGTTCTATTGAGGCCGACATATTGCAATTAAATTCTTGGTCATGGATATATATATAAGGGGTCGATCATATCATTTTGATATACGAAGAAGGTGTGTCGATGTGAGTTGTGAATATCAAAATTGCAAAAGAGCGATTATGCACATTTTCACTTGTGCATTAAGGATTTTGTGATGCATGTTTGAGTAGAGCAGAGCAGAAGTGTAGACTCAGTCAGAAGGACAGAAGATCGATTGTTGAGCCTGACCAGAACTATAATTAAGCATATGTAGATGCTAATCTCTTAGTTCAATTTCTTAGATGGATTTAATCTGATTATCTTTGTAAGACAGTGAGTCTTCTTTGAGTAGTGAGCTCTAAGCAGTCTGCCTGAATGCAAGTGCATTCCCCATATTATAAACTTCATTTTGAGTATACTCATATCATATTGTGGATTGGCCATCCACCATGGTTTTTCCCCTAACAGGGCTTTCCATGTAAAAATCCTTGTGTTATGGTGTTGTGATTGTTTACTCATGTTCATGTATTTTTGTTGAATGTTACAAGTTCTTTGAAGATAAAGATTAATAAAGTTAATTTTTGCACAACACTAATTCACCACCCCCTCTCAGTGTAGCTTTTTTCCAACACCCTTGTCATTCTCAAGCTACAAGAAAGTAATATGAACAAGTAAGTGACACAATTACTTCATTTTTAACTCTTTTAACTCTTTTTCACTCTCATGTATGCACATTAAGGTTTTTCTTATCTTAGAGATAATAAAATGATTTCCATTCAAGAAACATAACAGGTTCTAGTGAACTCCTTTTTTCATTTTGTTTGTTGTGTCAAAATCATGCTTCCACACCCTACATCACCACTCATCTATCCGTATATGGCATGGTGCTTTGATATGTCCTACAATATGTTTTTTCCTTATTCGATGTGGCTAGATTTCTATCTTGATTCCACCTTTGTAAAGCAAGAAAAATCAAGGGGGCATACATCTACCCTTGAATTCAATTTTTAGAAGTTATCTAAAAATATTTTTGGACAATTAATGAATTAGTGTTGTAGGATGGAGTTCCTAATGTTGTGGTTTTGCAAATAACTACATTGGGGGCTTCATTCTCCCATCTTTTGAATGAGTATCCTTTTATGAAATAAAGTGTGCTATTTAGAGTCCTTTAGCTTGCATATGCACATAGATTCATATGGGTGCTAAAGTGGGGGCTAAATGTAACATAGAAAATTGTATACACTTGAAGAAAGAGGCAATTTCACGCTTAATTTGGACCCATTTCGGCATTCTTGCACCAATCATCCCTTTAAAACAACATTTATAGGCCCCTAAGACTCGTTATTTTAGACCTTGATGCTTATTCCACCCATAAATCATACAAGTCCCAACAAATAACATTCAAATTTCACAAAACCCACCTCAAAAACCTCTAGTGGGACTAAGTCGCCCAAGGGGGCGACTTAGTCCCTTTTGGGGTAATTTTCAATTTTGAGTGGGAAAACCTCGAACTTGATAAAAAATTATGGTGGATGTTGGCCTCTTAGGTCTAAATAATGTTCAATTAGGTATTGATGGCTATAAATATATGTTTTTAGGTCATATTTCACAACCTTTAGTCATTTTTACAAGAAAATTCAAGAGTCAAGTGTTGAATATCTTTCACAAGAAGATTCATTAGTCTATCTACAACAAAGTTGAAGCTTAGGGAAGAAAGCTATGGTTTTTACAGGTCTTCAAGCTCACTTTCTATCCAAGATCTCACATTGTAAAGGGTTGATCATGGATGCCTATGGAGAATCATGGAGAAATCTATATTGAGGAGATGCAACTAGCCATCAAATCAATCCTAAAGACTTGTTTTCAAAGTGGTTCCATCTTCCATTTTCTCTCTATCTTTAGCCTACGTAAGGTTTGCATGTTATTAGGATTCATTTCTAATGTGATTTAGAGTCTCTTGGAATGAGTCTTACGTCATTCTAGTTTATCTTATGCATCTTATTCTTGCATGTTGGAATAGGGTTGCATCTTACTTCAGATTTCTTAGCCTTAGATACACTTAGGGCTAGGGTTTTATGTAGATTTCTTATCTATTTCAAGGTTTAAATACCAACTAGGGGTTTGACCAAGGAAAAACCCCCATTAGAAACCAAACTATATTATGTTTTACATGTGTTTCCGCAGGTTTGGATCCGGATTTCAATCAAAGAACAAAGTGCAAACTATAGGCTTCCATTTTCACTCTTGAATTTCTAGAAAGGTTAGAGTGGACTAAGTAGCTAACAGTGGCAACTTAGTCACACTGCATATTTTTGTCAAATATTTTTGGAGATCTAGATACCTAGTTGGCTGAAATGGGCTCTAGAGCAGTTTCCCAAATCTAGGACTAAGTCGCCCAGCTTGGCGTAAGTGTCCGAATTGGCTAGAAAATCATATTTTCTAGAATTTCAAAGACATTTGCAGTCTTCACCTCCACCACTATTCATTTCCATGATTAATCTTTCTATTTAGCCTTCCCATCTTGTTTTATATTTAGATTTAATCTATCTTTATGCATATCATTATGTGTTTTCAAACAATCTATATTTTGCATTACTATTCATCTATTTTATCAACCCATTTCACTTAGGAAATCTCCTTTAGATACTACAATCATATTAGCATTAGTCTTGAATGAACCCCTAGTTTTTGGGTAGAAAGACTTCTCTCGTTTTAGGTGGAAAACCCTAGAAGTGCAAGAGAACCCCCCTTTTTCCCCCAAAATATATTGTTCAAGTAGTTAAGCTTATTCAATGCACTTGGCTCTAATACCAATTGTTGAACACAAATCAATGCTAAGAGGGGGGTGAATCAACATATATTAAAATTAAAACATTCCTATTTGTAGATAACACATCACATCACATGAACTAATAGAACAACAGAAAGGAAAACATGCACCACACCATAACACTAGGATTTTTACGTGGAAACCCAATGAGGGAAAAACCATAGTGAGATTTAACTTACAGTATAATTTAATCTCACTGCTTAAAATTTTTTACAATGTAGTTTTAGGCTTACTACCTATAGACTTGCACGTTGAAGCAAAGAAAACTTCAGGGGAAAGATACAAAGGACTTGATGAGACTCACTATCTTAGAGTAGGGTACATGAAAATTATGATAAGAAAACTAAGACTTGAACTATTGTAGATGAGGAATCTAGCTTATGCTGACATTTGCATTTCCTTTTTACACATTTACATCTTCACACATATTTCACACACTTCATGTTTAACATTTTTCTTAATCCACATCTAATCAATCCATCACACTTCATAAATGATTTTTCCTTCTATAAGTATCCTCTGCAACAATACAAAACTTATAATGAGGTCAGCTCCAAGATGGCCCTTAGATGTAACAAATGATATTACATAGGTCGACATAAAAACATATCCAAGGTGAAAGAAATTTGATTATGGATCAGCAAATGTTATATTGAGGACTAAGGGAATTTACACATATTATACAAAAATAATATTAAGTGATCAAGATCAGTCGTAAATGAAGAAAACAAGTCATGTCATCACAATTAGTACAAGTACCATCAATATTGTTATAGCTTGAATTCACAACAATAGGGAGATACCAAAAACACCATGTGGATCAAGATATGAATAATGTAGGTAATCTACAATATCCCTACAATCTTTTCCAAAAGGATTTGATCATTAAATACTGGCATAGTTGAAGAAGCTTACTGAAAATGTAGAAATAGAGCATTCTGAATCAACTGTAACACATTTTTAATTGAAGATTAAGGTTATCAATCTCTAACACACTTTATGTTGTTAGATAATGTGTATTGATTACTACTAATTGTGTCCTTAAAGCCACAATACCAAACCTACATCTCTAGAGGAATGTGAAGCATTCCAACCAGCCTTTATCATTGCATTAAACTATTAGGGCATAGACCAGAACATTGTCAACTATAAATTTGACTATGGAAAGTGTGAAGAATTGATTCCTAAATATAATTTCTGCATAGCTATGCCATCATTTCATTTGAATCGAAGATATAATCTTGTACAATAGATGGATGTGGACCAAAAAGACATGATACTACCTTAGGGTATACACAATTAGTGCCTTAGCCAATCTTCTACATCCTATCTCAACATCTGGTACATGAATCTTGAATGATATCAATGTATACATACTACATAGACACATTCAAACATGAGTATTATCATCCACGACATACTTAGATCACCATTCTTCCTTATATGGACTTGTAGGCATGCCTCAACTCATATCAACTTAAGTTGCAACCAACTCTAGAGTATGTACATACTTCAACAACACATCTATGTCATCAATGATAGCCCAGATAGGGTTGAAATCAATGACAACACTTATTTCCAACAAGAGAGAGAGAGAGAGGTTATATAGATATAAATACAAAGGGAAGGAGGGAGGGATAGGTGGAGATATAGGCCTAGAAAGAGATGGAGATCTAAAGAGGGAAAAAGAGAGAGGGAGGAAGAGGTAGAAAGATAGGTCTAGATATTGGGGGAGGGAGACAGAGTGGAGAGGAGGGAGAGGGTATATAGTGGGAGAGAGAGAATGTGAGGGAGACAAGAACATTTTTCCTTCATAATAATGTGTGTGTTATAAAGTGTTAGTATTATAACATGCTTGCATTATGGGAACCTAAGGTAGATAATAATGTGAGCACATTATAGCACTCTCGCATTATTTTTTTCCTTGGGAATTTCCAACCCTTTGGATTGGATTTTCCTTGGGCATCCAACCCAAAGGGTGGACTTCCATTTCAATGTCCAAAGACTTTTTTTTTAAATTGTAAAAAAAATTGACACAATTTTGAGCATACTCTTCATCAAGTTTGCATGTGTTCCAATATTAAGTCAAAATATGATATAGTAATGTTGAGCTCTCTCTGAGCTTTCTAACCATGTGATTTTTTCATGTTTTGAATATGTTAAGGTTTTGATATTTAATTTCTTTCACTAATGTCTCCATTTTTTGTCGAAAATCTATGTATGGTATTTTTGGATTCATTTTTAGTTGTTCGTCAAAATTTTATAAAAATTGCATTTTTAAAAGCTAGACTTTGTTTTATACATAGTCAATAATTTTTATTTTTTTTATTAGCTTCTTATAAAATTTAGGGGAGCACAATCATTTTTTCATTTTTTTTAGGATGTGTCCAAAATAAAAATTAGTAAAAAATCATATAATTATTACAAAAATTAGTAGAAAAATTAGACATAAAATATATGGTGTTTGCTAATTTCTCACTAAAGTAAATTTTTAAATAATATCTAAGTTTTTTTACATTGGATAAATTTGTAAAGAGACCTAAGAACCATGTGAATAAAAAAATAATATACTTTAATTAAAAAATCACTTAGAAGAATAGTTCAAAGAGAATATACTAGCAAGATGTGATTAGCCGATTATATATCCTTTATTATATACTTTGTGAAGATTAAAGACCTAAAGAACCTCAAGGTGGATATCCTATGATATCTAAACATATACCATTTACTAACCATTATTAAATATAAATAACTCATGTCCCAAGAAAGAAATAAACTAATTAAGACATTATGTTTCAAAAAACTACATTTCGTGCTAGAGGCACCATATCTTCATGGGTACCAATGAATAATGTAATGGTCCAAAAAATTCAAAATATATTTATGGATCTCTCTCCAAAGAAGAAAGAAAATGGAAAAAGAAAGATATTTCTATAATTTCACTTGTTAATAGTTAATGCATTGGAATACCAATTCTTATCAATAGGAAATCCATATAATTGAAAAGGAAAGTCATGTAACTTGAGAGAAATAAATTGATGGTACTTGTTGGGTAAGGATGGTCTTTTTTAGGATGTTCTTCCTAATTTTATTCCTTGATATTTTTCTTATTATGGGTAAATACTTTTGCTCTTAGAGTTATTAATTGAAATACAAAGATTGCTAAGGATGCATTATAGAAATCCTGAAAAACATCAAGTAATAACATGAAATAGTTAGCTACAAGGTTAAAATACAACATCAAAAAATAAACGAGATCCAACACTACAAAACAACATATTGAAAGGTACCATCCAAACAATGTAACTACCAAGTTTACCCACTCAATTTGACATAAATTCAAACTATTTTGGGGAGTTTGAGACTCAAACACTACCCCTTCCTATAGACTCGTTATTGCATAAATCCTTCCTAGTGAAAGAAACCAAACAAAAATAAGAAAGGGGTGAAGGGAAAGACGCTCACAACATGTCAACACATAATAACCATTATAATCTAGGATCATTCATCCCCTCTCCTTATAACCATCCACTTTGGGAACATCTAGAAGAACCATTTGAAACTAAACAAGGGGAGACATTCTTGACACAACTCTTCCTAGTCATCACAATATATAATTAAGGTTGTCACCTAGATTGTATGCCTTCAAATATCTTGTGATTTTTTATTATCCATACAAATCATAACAACATGCTCTACTTTATTTTATTTTGTCCAAACCATAAAGGAATCTTTATAAGAAAAATATTGCACCCATTTTGTTCCTTGAGATATTTTATCATTACTATTATTCAATGTTTATTAATAAAATAATATTAGCATATTTGCTTATTTTTATTTTCCATGTATTATCACACTTTGACCTTTTGTTTATGTCATTTTTGTTAGGTGTCTCCTATACTGATTTCAACTTCCACATAAATTGTATGCCTAGTTTTTCTACTTTGGGGTAGCTTCCTTATAGTTTCCATATGCTACATTCAACTCCTATGTTTCATTCTTATGGAATTTGTGTTGTATATTTTTATTTTTAACTCATATATTTTATGTATTCCATATATGTCTTTTCATACTTTGATAGATGCCTTGATTGATTTGTACATTTTTATATATTCCTAGTTTTCCCATTTATGTTTCTACATGTTTACTTACTACTTTGTATGTACCTATGCTACATAATATTATGATGTTTATATTCCTTATGTTCCATGATTATGATGTCATCTATATAGTCCAAATTTATTATAATTATACTATGATTATTGTTATCATGATATTAATTTTTCTCATGCCTACATCTTATGTTATCATATCCTATGAATCTTCCATTTTTTATGATCTTTATCATAATTAGATAATAGGATTACAATCTATTGTGATCCTTTTTATTCTTATATCATTTGCATTGTATGTGTGTTTGCATTATCCTATGTAACATTTGTGCCTAGAATATTATCTTGTCATTTTTCTTAACTGGGAGAATATTGGAGGGCATATTTCATTTTCCCTTATCAGACATGCTTTTATGATTATCTTTCCTATGTCCAAGTACATATTTATCATATTATTCTATATTTTTCCATGTTTATATTCCTTATCATGATTTCATATTTTTATCCTTTCCTCCAATTGCTTGCATCCATTGTATGCAACCAACTAAAAGGGGCTATATATTATCATTAGCATTTCTTTATGAATTTGATGGCAATGATGAATTTGTGACATTATGATCATTTTCTACTACTCGATAGAGCTTCATCACTATACAGCGGGTGCAAAAAGATGAGGGGCCAAAAAGTGGCCAATTTTTTTTTTTAAATTGAATATCCATAACACGAATGCATTATAACGCACTTGTGTTATAATGTGAGTGCATTATAACTATTTATAACAAAAAAAGAAACATTTATCAATTATCAAAAAAAAATTTCTCTAGGCACGTGGCCTTTAAACCCTCAAAATCATGCTCGCATTCTTGGAGACCTAATTCTTCACTAAATTTTTGCTAAGTCTTCACCAAAGTGTTGTCATGATGTCGAGGAAGTGTTAGGAGTAATTTTTTTTGGTGACTTTGTTTCTAAATAGGTAGATTTAATAGGTTTTTTTATGTAAGTTTATTTAATTTATAGGAAATGATAATCAACCTCCCAATCTTCAAAATCCTCCTTTACCTCAACCTAAAATACCTGGTGAAGAACAACCCCAAATCCAACAAAAAACTCCTCTAATGATTCCTCAACATCCCCCTAGAACTCAAAAAAATTTAATGGGGGAAATTAAAAATAACAAAAAATAAATTGAGGAGTTAATTGCAAGGTTGAAAGATCCTGCAAGTTCAACCTCGCAAAGAACCCTTCTTGCATAATCACTTGAAGCTATGTTAAAACATGTAGATTCAATCAGCAAGAAATTAAGTGGTTGGGTGGAGAAGAGATGAGAGTACAACTATCCTACACACAAGTCAAAAATGAAAAAAATTACAATATTTTACTTGTGTTCACTTTTCTCAAACCCACGAACAAATCAACCTCCACACAATACAAGCAAGAGGTTTCCTATCCATTGGTGCAACCACCAAGGGATAAAGGACCATTTTTGATAGAGGTGGTGGATGGTTTTTGACCATACTCAATGCAACAATAATAAGGTCCCATAATATTTATTGAGGAATCTCTACTGTGAGTTTTTCCTCAACAAAATCCCTAACTAATTTGATATATAGGACTTCTAGGGTAGAGGTAGTGGGTCGACATAGGATAGATTAAGGGCACATCTTGATCCTTAGTTGCTAGCAAGATGAGCACTCACTAGACTAGCTTATGAGAACATGACTATCCCTTCCATTATGAAGGAGAGTGTTGAGGTCAAGTCTATATAGTCTATTAGTTCTTTGACCCAAATTATCATAGAGAATGTCAGTCCTACAGTACAACATGATCCAGGGGAGACTTCGAGGGGTAGGGTTCCACCTCATATTTGTCAGGCTTGTGGGTCCACCTATGGTTATGACCCCATGGATAGTTAGGAGACAGGTGTGCAAGCTACATCTACAACTAACTAGTTAGTGATGAAAGATGCCCTCTTGAAATAGATTTAGGCCGTGATACTCAGATAAATGCTAGCAAGTTCATTCAATTTAATTTATTAAATTTCATTTTTGAAATGCAAGATTAACTAATTTAGTTTAATTGTTGTAATGAAATTTTAAGTTCATAGTGTTCATTCTATTTTCAATGGTCCTCCACCTATGTATTATGCAACAACATGTTTTGTTGAGGCGTGTAACTAGTAAACAATCATAAATATTGAATTTGAATAGCATTTCTATATGAACGGTATTATAATATCTAATTTTGGATGTTGAATAGGTTAATCTTGGAGATTACATAGTAACACCTCCCAGTGATGGAGAAGTTCAAAGCTTCACTCAAGTAATAGAATAAAGAGTTTAACTAATGAATTGTACTTAATATATTTGTGTAGTTTATATTCATATCATTGATTACATTGAATTGAACATATTCCAAACTCAAAGCATTACTTCACATTACATAACTAGTAACTATATGTTGATAGATGATAAATTTCAATTGCAATATAGTTTTTTTAGAAAGTCAACATAAGCAGTGATGCAATTACTTCACATAGCATAACTAATAACTAGAAGCAGCTACCAATTTCATTTTCTTATCATGGAATTCCATGAGATCACATTTTATTGAGGCATTTTTTTCAAATAGTTCACTACCTTGTCTATGTTATGGAATCTTGGAAAAAATCTATCAAAGCATAATAGTAAGCAATAGCATAAACAAGGAAATGAATTGTTTGAAAAAATGCATCAAAGAAATATGGTCTCATGGTGATTTCCATCACCATGAGACCATATTTCTTTCAGGAATTTTTTCAAACATCTCACCAACATGTCTATGCTACCACATTTTCCATATATTTCTACCAAAGAATTTTATCAAACAATTCACTTCCTTATTGCATCTAAAAGCCTAAAATAGGTGCTTTCCAACTAACTATGGATGCTAAAAAAAAATCTATCAAATCATAATAGTAAGCAATAACACAGACAAGGCAGTCAGTTGTTTGAAAAAATTCCTTGAAGAAATGTGGTCTCATGGCATTCTGGTGCAAGGCACCCTTGTCATTTTAGGCTTAGGAATGCATAATAGGTGTTAGAGTTTTTTTTTGAGGCATGATCATTTCATATTTGTAATAAGGTCGAATGTGGCCTATTTTTCATGGTGGAATCTTGGTAAGGTTAGTTTGGGCATTGGATCAAGAAGTTGGTAAATTTGCACTTTGTTTCTTTTTGCAACTTGTCCTTTCCGTATGTCATGGAGAGTGAATGCTCAATCATTGTTGTTGGATTTGTAACTAATTTTAGGTGTCTAAATGTGTGATTTAGAGCCTCACAAACTTTGAGGAATGATCATTGTATGATTCTTAGTGAATAAAGTGAATGAAGTGCTCTATTTTCAGAGTCTTTTTAGTGAAAATTTATGTGTTTCAATATGTGTGCAGCCATACAGTACTGTCATGACTTGAAATATCTTGGAAGACTTTGTGTAGGGTTCTAAATTTCATTTGGGTGTATTTTGGGGTCATTTCATTAGGCTTTTATTCTATTTGAAGCATTTTTGTTTACATCACTTGGAAACCCTACCTTCTAAGGGTTTTGAGTGAAAATGTGAGTGTTAGAGCCATTCCACCGATGTATGATAGCTAATAATGGTGAAATGGTGTTATTATAAATTTTTAATGAGTCTTGTAGGTTTAGGGAGAAGGGGATGGAGTTTCTTGGAGTTCTTGACAAGTTCTTAGCCTAACATCTTCATGTGTTAGGCTAGGTAAGGTAGCTAAATAGTAGGATAGCAAGTTGGGGGAGTGAAAAGTTGATAATACTTGGAGGTTTTGTCTATTTTTGACTGGTTCATGGTGTAGGTGATGATTTTAGAGGTTTGGAAGATGTATTTAACATACTTCCTTTGTAAAAGTGGCCTAAAAGGCCTATTCCATAGTGTAGTGGACCTGATTTGAGCTATTTTCTCCAAAACACCCTATACACTAGTTTAGATATGTTTATGTATGCCCAAATGGGTATCTAAAAAGGTCAGGATAACTATGAGAGATGGCCTTCTCTAAAAGATATTCCAATTTATGTCTATTAGGAGACCTACTAGGATTAGAATGCTAAGTATTGGAAATCACACATGTGGAGGTCTAGGAAGTAAATCAGTGGTTGATTCTTGGTTGTGTAGATCTCCTCAAGCTTGATCAACTCATTTTCTACATCAGGTGGTATCATATCTTAGGATCTTGATCAGTTGGGAAAAGTATAGTGTTGAAGCAAAGGAATTGCTAGGTAAAGAATTCAAAATGCTTCCAATGGGTGGTTCAATTATTGCTAGGGAGATTAAGGCCCTAAGAGAGAGTCAAGAAGTTATGTTAGCTAGGATGGAAGCACTGGAAGTGAAAGAGAAGAGAGGAAATGGTATTGCATATGAGAGTGACCCTGAAGATGAGAAAGAAGGGGAGAATGAGAACCCCACTCAATATCCACAAGAGGAGTTGGATCCAGAGGAGAAGAAGTTTCTAAGAGTGCTTAAGGCTGCAAAGGGATATTCTCATGAAATTAACATGGAGCTACCAATGTATGGTGGTGAGATGAGTGGTGAAGAGGTGATTGAATGGATAGATGCCTTAGACAACTATTTGCAATACAAGGAGGTGGAAGAGGATAGGAAGGTCAAGTTTTCCAAAACCAAATTAAAGGGACCAGCATTGACATGGTGGAATTACATTCAAGAGGAGAGGATAAATAATGGTAAGAAAAATATTGGTTCATGGGATAAGATGGTGGCTAAAGTGAAAATCCAATTCCTACCAGCATATTATGACATTCAAGTGTTTAGAAGACTACAAAACTTGAGACAGAAGGAATTAGATGTGGTAGCATATACTGAGGAGTTTCACAAACTAACTATAAGGTCTGGATATTCTGAGAATGAAAAAGAGAAAGTAGCAAGGTACTTGAAAATTCTGAGATTCAATATTCAAGATGAGATAAGTCTCACTATGCCTAGGATAGTAGAGTAGTGCTTTCAAATGGCCACTAAGGCAGAAGACAAGATAAAAAGGAGACAAGAAAAATAGTCAAGGGGCAGAGGAAAGAACTTTAGGGGCATAGGAACCTCTAATGGAAGATGAGCACAAAGAGACCAAGGAGAACAAAGTGCAAATCAAGAAACAACTGGTGAATCAAGGGGGAGTTTTAGAGCGAGAAGACCAAATGGAAGAGGTAGGTTCAATGGCCAAGGAAGAGGTTCTAATACCTTCTTTGGAAGGTGCTATAGTTGCAATCAATATGGAAATATTGAATGGAAGTGTCCTAATAAACAAAATTCAAGCTCTCATGGTGGAGAAAGAAGAAATCATCTAGTGCAAGAAGAGGATGTCAAAAGTGTAACCTCATCATCTATTCAAGCTACACTAGAGATAGGGGGGAATTTAATGATTAGAAGGACCTTACTTAAGGTGACAACCAGCAAGGAACCCCCTCAAAGAAAGGCTTTTTTCTGGACAACATTAAAATCTCAAGGAAAAGTATGCAGGGTGATAGTGGACTCTGGTTCAACTAACAACATAGTGTCATTGGAAATGGTGGAAAAGCTCAAGATGAAAAGGAATCCTCACCCAACTCCTTACAAGATTTCATGGCTTAGAAAAGGGCAGCAAGTGCTTGTTAATGAGAAAGTTTGGGTGGATTTTAACATAGGTGCTTACTAGGATAAGATCCTTTGTGATGTTGTTCCAATGGATGTGTGCCACCTACTCCTTGGAAGGCCTTGGCAATTTGACAGAAAGGCCAAGCATGATGGATACAAAAAAGTATATGTGATTGAGAAGGAAGGAGCTTCATACACTGTTACACCTCTAAGAGAAGATAATGGTGTTTTTCATGAAGGACCAAGTGTGATGATATTGAAGGAAAAGGAGTTCTTGAAAGACTTAGAAGAGGAGAACATAGGCTATTCCATAGTTGGTAAGCCTATTTCAAATGCAGCAGTAGATGGAAAAGAGGTACCAAAGGAGGTGCAGGTCTTGTTAGACAAGTATGAAGACATAGTGGTGAAGGAGTTTCCAAATTCTTTGCCACCCATTAGAGATGTGAGCCACCATATTGATCTCATACTGGGTGCAAGTTTGCCAAACAAGGAAACATACAAGATGACCCCTGCACAGAATGAGGAGATAAAGAATCAGATACAAGAGCTATTGATTAAGGGTCTGATAAGGTAGAGCTTGATCCCTTATGTTGTGCCTACCATTTTGGCACCAAAAAAAAATGGAGAAGGGATACTTTGTATTGACTCAAGAGCAATAAATAAGATCACTATTAGGTATAAGTTTCCTATACCCCAGATGGAAGACTTGATGGATAGCTTGTTAGGAGCTTGTTACTTCTCTAAAATTGATCTTAAAAGTGGATACCATCATATTAGAATAAGTGAAGGAGATGAGTGGAAGACTGCCTTCAAGA
>CM021109.1:72563703-72633516 GCA_007115665.2 Sequoiadendron giganteum
CCTCCTATAAAAGGAACGTGTCCTGGGTGATGTCTGAATCTATCCAAACTTTCACATGACTCTCTCATAGTAGAAATTATGTACCACATGATCATGACGGCCAACCAGAAACCTATCTAACTATAATCTCCTTAACTGCCTCATGTGATCTAGTGACTAAAGTTGCAACTGATAACGTCTCCACAAGATCTCATCCTCCTCCAGTCGGTAAAATCTCACTCTCCAAAAGTGTAGATCCCCATACTGCCACAACCATCGTAGAGGATAGACAAAGGCTCAAGGATACCCCACTATTGTCAGACATAGTAAGCCGGTAGGCCTAGTGCATGTGATATGCTCAAGGCACCCAACTTGTAGAAGTGTGCAATGCACCATGCTATCCACCTCCCAAAACATGAACCAACCAAAATCATAATATAAATGTGCTAGGATATAGCGCCCCTAGGCATATACTATCCTATGCTCTACTATTCTGTGTATTAGGTGAACTAGTCCTCCATAAAGGTGTCTTTCTCACCCATCTAGGATGAGCACTAGTGCCACTGTATGCATCATGATCCATTTTACATCTGGAACTCATGAATATAGTAGCATCGCTAGGTCAATCCATCCTCTCACTTTCTCATCGTGCACTAGCCCATCTAGACAATACTGCATATTAGCCTTCTACTAGTAAGTGTGATCTCTCTGGAAGCACACCCGCTCTCCCCGAATAGGAATCCGGAGAATGCAGTGCATGTCCTCTAGAGTAATCGTCATCTCCCTGTCGGAAGGTGGAATGTACATGTGTCTGCATCCTAGCCCTTGCATAATGCCATCAGCATAGCATCATGGTACCTCATGGGGGGCATGAGGTATGCCCAATATTCACCCACAACCTACAAATTCTGTGTCCTCTACTAAAAGTGTGGGGCTTAAATCTCTCAAAAAACTCAGCTTCCTACCCCCTAGACACTGACGGAAATGGGTGGGTACCTATCAAAAACACAACAATATGTTCTATAAACCATCTAGCATCTTTAATTTTTACTTAACTCATCATGCAAGTGTACTAATGTTCTTCTAGTGTGCTTTCTTAAAGTCCCTAGACACTTTAGAACCCTTTTGGGACACTTCACAAAGAAATGGGACACTTTTCAAAAACGTGGGACACTTTGCGAACAAAAAGGATACTTTGCAAACAAAAGGGACACTTTACAAACAAAAGGCACACTTTACAAAAAAAGGGGAAACTTCACGAAATTTGTTTTCCAAGATCCTAAATTAACCTAGAAATGCATAAAAATCATCGAATAACTATGTAAACACAAAGCTAAGGTAGCATAATCGACTCACCTCATGTTGATGCTCGTCGCACGCCACTGAGTCCCGTAACACGTCTAGTCTCACATGTGTGTAGTCTCATATGCTCGATATCTTTCACTACTCCCTTTTTTAGGAAAGAGACACTGTAATGTTTTATGGTGTTGTCATTGATGGCAACCCTAGTCGATGATTTGATCTGAACATCATCATTTGATCATAGTAGCAGTTAGATTGAAGGCAGTTAAGGAAGAACAGAGCATTCGGCAATTTTGTGTTCATTGATTCACATGAAGATTTTATGTCATTATTTTTTGTTGTGTATCTCAAGGAAAGTTGGTCGGTGTATGATTTGTGTTATCCGTGAATCTTAGTCGTTCGTATTGATCCATGTGTGAGTTAGAAGATCCAGTTGATTAATTTCCTATTTATCAATACAAAAGCCGACTTGGTGAACATAACATATTACAGATATTCAAAGAGTAATTATTCAAGTGTTTTCATGTTCAAGCATTTTTTTTGGGTCCTAACCAAGTTGTGGCTGACTATTGTGGATGCACATTAAACATTACTCATGTTTTGGGCTGACAGTTGTAAATATTTTTGTGTTCTATTGAAGCCGACATATTGCGATTAAATTCTAGGTCATGGATATATATAAGGGATCGATCATATCATTTTGATATACGAAGGTGTGTCGATGTGAGTTGTGAATATCAGAAGTGCAGAAGAGTGATTATGCACAATTTCACTTGTGAATTAAGGATTTTGCGATGCGATTTTGAGTAGAGAAGAGCAGAGCAGAAGTGCATAATCAGTTAGAAGGATAGAAGATCGATTGTTGAGCCTAACCAAACTGTAATCAGGCATATGTAGATACTAATCTCTCAGTTCAATTTCTCAAATGGATTTAATCTAATTATGTTTGTAATATAGTGAGTCTTCTTTGAGCAGTGAGCTCTAGGCAGTGTGTCTAAATGCAAGTGCATTCCCCATATCATAAACTTCATTTTGAGTATACTCAGATCATATTGTGGATTGGCCATCCGCTGTGGTTTTTCCCTTAACATGGTTTCCACGTAAAAATACTTTTGTTATGGTGTTGTGATTTTTTTCTTCATGTTCATGCATTTTGGCTGAATATTACAAGTGCTTTGAAGATAACGATTAATAGTTATTTTTTGCACAACACTGATTCACCCCCCCTCTCAATGTAGCTTGTTTCCAACAATTGGTATTAGAGCTAGTTCCCCAGAAGAAGTCTCAAAACTTGGGGAGATCTTGCAAAGTGTTTCAATGGATTCAAGTAGTCTTCAACAACAACTTTTGGTGGCCCTAGATGATCTTGACCAGTCAAAATCTGAGAACCAGGAATTCCAAGAAAGCATTGAGAATGCTGAAAAAATCATTTAATCACTAATAGACAAAATCAATAATTCCAGGGAGAAGAGAAGGGAACTCTATGATCAGATTAAGCAGAATGGCGGTAAAATCATTCAAGATGAGCAACTAAGTCAAGCCTTGAAGGAAAAGACAGAAGAATGTGAAAATCTCACCAGAGATAATACAGTCCTAAAGCATGAAATGAAATCTATCATGATGAAGATGACCAAGGAGATTGAAGAAAGAAAGAAGAATGAAGAGAATCTTGCACAGTCCTTGAAATAAAAATTTGAAGAATGCATTGGAACAATCTAAAAACAATGAGGAAGTTCTTGAAAAACAAATTCATGATCTCAGAGATAAACTTGCTACTAAAAATGAGTACAAGGATATGTTCACATTTAGTTCACCCAAGCTTGATGAACTAATTATAATTTAGAGAACTAATCATGACAAGAGAGGTCTTGGATATGAGAAAGCAGAAAGTTCAAAATTTGGATAAAGAAATTTTGGATAAAGGAATTCTGGACAAAGAAGATTCAGGCAACAAAATCAAATGAACAAATCTTGAAGGTATCTGGTAAGGAAACCAAATGCTCAAAGGTTTAATGGATACTGCTTCAGTTGCAATAAATTTGGAAACAAGGCTACTCACTATAGAAGTAGGATGAATCCAAGTGGTCCATCATTCTCAAGTTAGTGCTTTAATTGCAATAAGTTTGGTCATAAGTCAAATGAATCCAGAAATGTGTTGAACAACTTTCATAGAGATGTCAGATGTTATACATGCAATAGATTTTTCCATAATGCTAACCAGTGTAGATCAAGAGAAAATCAGTGGAACAATTGGTTTGGACAGAGAAATGTTGTGTGCTATAACTACAACAAATTTGGTCACATTGCTAGATTCTATTGGAACAGAAAAGGTTTGTTAAATCAAAACATGCAAACGGATGTTAAGGGTAAAGGAAAAGTCACTACAGATGTGATCAGGAAGCAGATGCAGAATAAATGGGTGAAGAAAAGTCCCTCTTGTGAAGGAAATGTGCCAGCACCATAATCTACTTTTGGTAATTCCTCCGAGAATTAGTTTCAAGCCTTTGGCCTAGGGGGAGTTGTCTCAAAAGATGAAGAGACTGACTCTGATGAAGATGTGAGATAAATAAAGCACATGGGCACCCAGGCAACAAAGGTTACTAAAAGCAAGCCATCTGGTGAAGAACACAAAGCAAGGAAGAAGGTAAAGTTTGAAAAACCCGGTATGTCAGTAGAAGAGGTTGAGAAATATTTTGTCAAAGATAGAAATCTTACGATGCTTTGTAAATGGTATGAAATCTTTAATAAATCTGGTCAAAGAACTCTAGAGGAGGCTATAATAAATAATTTGAATATTTTCAATAAGGTTCTTCTTCAAATAATGCCTAGTTTACCTGAAATCATGTATGATATTTTGGAAATGACAAGAGTAAATGCTAGATTAGAGGAAGAGAAAATAAGAGAGAGAATTCTTGCAGAGTTATATCCAGTGGTGTCTATGGAAGAAATGAAGGAAATCTTGAATAAAGCTAAAAAAGGAATTCAAAAGAAAAAAAAGATTGAATAAGCTCATGATTGGTCAGACTAAAGAAGTTGTTGAAGAAACTGAACAAATTTTGAGAAAAGTTTTGTTAAGTAACAGAATTGATGTTGTCATTGAAGAAGTGAATGTTGAAGGTATTGCATCTGATCTGGTGAATGAAGAGGTAAATGATGATACAATTGAAGATACTTGGATTCCTCATGATGTGGATAATACAGAAAAACCTGTGGAGATTGAAGCTCTTGAAATTGTATCGGTTGAGAAAGTGGAGATTCCTGAAGATGTGCAAGAATCTGCAGCTGAGGAAACAGTGGTTGAGGAAAAGAAAGTTGATGTAAAGGAAGTTCCAATGGAAGCAAGAGACACTGTAGAGGCAGTGAAGAAATTTCTGGTAGAGCAAAAGGAAGAATTTGACCCTGAATTGGTTGAAGGTGCTATCGACCTATCCACTCTATCCCCAATTTAGAAAATCAAGGTTGCATCATTTTCCCAGGTGAATCCTAGAGAAGAATTGTTGAAGTCTCACATTGAGGATAGTGAGCTCTTAAATTTTGCATCTAGAATTCTAGAGAAAATAATGCCTATTCATGTCAAGGATCCACCTGGTTCCTCCTCCAGTGAACTGAAGAAGCTCATTAATTTTGTAACTACTCATTTTGAGTCCCTTGAGAAGTAAGCCATGGTTAAAGTTTAGAAGGAATTTGATGCCAAAAGGTTCAGTAGATTGAAATCAATGATAGCTAAACATAAAACTCTGTTAGCCACCTGTGTGAATAATAGTCAAAGTGCTCTATCTAAAGGTGGAAAGATCTATAATTCATGTTTGTCTTTGTCGAAATTTACTGAGGTCAATGAGAAGAAGGTTAAGGATCTTGAAAAATAGTTAGCTACTATTTCTGAAGCTTTTGATCCTCTAGCTAGAGATGTTGAAAAGAAAGAAGGTCAGGTGATATCTCTGCTTGACAAGATAAGGAGCTTGAAGCATGAAAATGATAGAATTGTGGAAAGAGCATGTGAGCTTAGAAGCCTAATTGGTCTGAAGATTAAAATTGTGTTGAGTGCATTAAAGGAAGCCAAAGATGCTATGATAGTTAGTGATCCAGTAAATCTTAAGTCTGTAGAGACACAATCTTACTTAGTTTGTGGTCACATAACAATTTTGGAGAGTCTCAAAAGGATTTGGGGCACAAATTTGAGCATGTTGAAGAAACTTTTTGCAGATGTTTTCAAGTTTGTGTAAGTTATAGAAGCATGCTTGTATAGTCTGAAGATTTGGTTTGACTCCTGCCTTTTCCATTGATGTCAAAGGGGGAGAAGTAGAGTGAAAAATGCATAACTATCTCAGGGGGAGAGTTGTATTTTTGAAGCTTTGAAGTTGGCAGTGTAATTCATGTTGGTACTGATCCGAGACTTAGTCATTTTTCACTAAGTTTTTCCATCAATGCCAAAGGGGGAGATTGTTGGCAAGAGACACTATAAAAAAAATTTGGTGTTGTCATTGATGGAAACCCTAGTCGGTGATTGGATCCGCATGTCATCGGGTGAAGCCACAATAGTGGTTTACAATTTGATGGAGGAAAAATCATAAAAAGTGAGCCCATGGAAAAAAAATTGGTTTTAGGGGTTCGAACGAACCTACAAGTTCGAGCAAACCCATTATGGGTTCACCTAAACTAGGGTTTTAGCGAACCCACTTAAATGCTTCCCCCCCCCCATTTCCCGCCCAGAAAACCAAAGGAAATGCAAATTAAAAGGTGGTTTGGTCGAACCCCCCTTATTCCTCATTCTCCCCCTCAGACAAAAAAACATCTAAATTTTTGTAGCTAGGAGCTCGAGTTGAAGATGAAAATGGCGAAGAATTCACAAACCCAATTGGAATCAGGTAGTCCTCATAATGAGCTAACCAACAAATATAATTTTGATATGTTTTGGTTTTATTATGTATTTGTTCTTTAGTTTTATTAAATATAGGTTTTTCACCGAAAATGAAGGTCTTTGTTCTGCACATGTGGAAAAATAGTAGATTATCAAAAAAAAAAAAATTAAATAATGAGTGCACCAGATATTAAAGTCCTTGATGCAACAAATAAAAAATGAATTTCGATATATACAAAAAAAGTTATGCATTATACAGTTGCGCTATGTCTGAATTGTAATTAGTTTGACTTTGAAACTTGATTAAATAAAAAATATTCAATAAAAAACTATCTAACCAAGTGGAAGCACTAGATATCAAAGTTACAAATCTAAATTCAAAAGAATTAGAATTTTTCCTTCATGTAAAAAAAATCATGCGTTATATGGTGTGCTTCACTTTTTAAAAATGTTGTTTTATGAAAAAAACCAGTTTTTGTGGGAGATGGAAAAAGAAGTGCAATCTGATTCCAAAAATTTTTTAAAAAATATTTTTAGAATCTACAAACAAAATGTGACGAGACTCTAGTTTGTATCATCTTCAAATTCCTCATGGTTTAGCCTCTATAGGTGCATGAATGTGAGAATTTAGTTAAAAATAATAATTTCAGTGTCCAATTTGGCCAGAAATTGTAAACCACTATTGTGGGATCACCCCATCATTTGATCGTACCGATAGTCAGATTGAAGGCAATCAAGGAAGAACAGAATTCACATGAATTTTTTTTGTTATTATTTTGTGTTGTGTATCTTAGGGAAGGTCATTCGATGTATGCTTTGTGTTATCTGTGAATCTCAGTGGCTCATATTGATCTGTGTGCGAGTTAGAAGATCTAGTTGATTAATTTCATGTTTATCAGTACAAAAGCCAACTTGGTGAACATAACATATTACGAATATTCAAAGAGTAATTATTCAAGTGTTTTCATGTTTGAGAATTTTTGCTTAGGTCCTAACCAAGTTGTGGCCAACCGTTGTGGATAGTCATTAAATATTACTCATGTTTTGGGCTGACAACTTTGTAAATATTTTGTGTTCTATTGAGGCCGACATATTGCAATTAAATTCTTGGTCATGGATATATATATAAGGGGTCGATCATATCATTTTGATATACGAAGAAGGTGTGTCGATGTGAGTTGTGAATATCAAAATTGCAAAAGAGCGATTATGCACATTTTCACTTGTGCATTAAGGATTTTGTGATGCATGTTTGAGTAGAGCAGAGCAGAAGTGTAGACTCAGTCAGAAGGACAGAAGATCGATTGTTGAGCCTGACCAGAACTATAATTAAGCATATGTAGATGCTAATCTCTTAGTTCAATTTCTTAGATGGATTTAATCTGATTATCTTTGTAAGACAGTGAGTCTTCTTTGAGTAGTGAGCTCTAAGCAGTCTGCCTGAATGCAAGTGCATTCCCCATATTATAAACTTCATTTTGAGTATACTCATATCATATTGTGGATTGGCCATCCACCATGGTTTTTCCCCTAACAGGGCTTTCCATGTAAAAATCCTTGTGTTATGGTGTTGTGATTGTTTACTCATGTTCATGTATTTTTGTTGAATGTTACAAGTTCTTTGAAGATAAAGATTAATAAAGTTAATTTTTGCACAACACTAATTCACCACCCCCTCTCAGTGTAGCTTTTTTCCAACACCCTTGTCATTCTCAAGCTACAAGAAAGTAATATGAACAAGTAAGTGACACAATTACTTCATTTTTAACTCTTTTAACTCTTTTTCACTCTCATGTATGCACATTAAGGTTTTTCTTATCTTAGAGATAATAAAATGATTTCCATTCAAGAAACATAACAGGTTCTAGTGAACTCCTTTTTTCATTTTGTTTGTTGTGTGGGGTACTTTCTCCAACTTCAACTTCCTCCCTGCCTATATTATGTTTATCATGAACCTTAAACTTTCACACCTTTCCAAGTATTACCTTGAATAAGGCTCTCCTTTGCTTTGGCTCCTCCTTGACGGTTGTCTGATCAAAACTCTTCTAAACATCAGGTTCTCCCCCATTTCTGATTCAATGTGACTAACCTCTGGTGATTTGGTACTCATGGTGTCCTCTTGAGCATATGCCACTCTCTTCTCTGTATTTGATGAAGATGCTTTCTCCGGGCACCTATAAGCTGGATGTCCTACTTGACCATAATTATAACACTTCATACTAGCAAAGTATGAGTTGCTTCTGCCTGCTCCTCTTCCTCTATTTGATCCTCCTTGAGGTCCTCTACCTCTTCCATAACCTCCTCTAGAAGGTGTTTCACTTCCATGCTCTGTGAGTTTAGACTCTCCCTGATTTCTTTGTTCAGTCCCTCTACCTTGGTAGCCACCTCTATGTCCTCTTTGATCTCTACCTTTGCCTCTACTCTTAGAAGCCTGATCTTGTTTTCTCTTGCTTCTTTCCTCAATCTTTATAGCCAATTGGTAACATTGGTGTACTCTCTTGGGACTTAAAAGAGTCATCTCCTCTTGAATGTTCCACTTCAAGTCGTTAAGATATCTAGCCACCTTAAGACTTTCATCCTCTAAAACATTAGACCTCATACAAAGTTTTTGAAACTCCTCAGTGTAAGTATTCACATCTTGGTCTCTTTGTCTCAAGCTCTATCTCTTCTTATGCAACTGAATCTCATAATCATCTGGCATGTATGCTTCTCTCACTTGGGCAACCATTCCCTTCCAAGTAGAGATAGGCTTCTTTCCTTCCTTTTCCCTCTCTGTCTGAATGAAGTTTCACCATGTCAAGGCAGATCCTCTCAATCTAGATTTGGCCACCTTCACCTTATGTGCTTCAATGACTCCATCACACTCAAAATGGTTTTCCATTCCCTCTATTCAATCCATAACTAGACCAACTTCCAATATTCCACTAAACAATGGTATGCCTTCAAGTGCTTTTCCACTCATAGCGTTTAATGCCTTCAAGAAAGGCTCTTCTTGCAAAACAGGGTCAGGTTCAGGGATCTTGTCTTCCTCTACAACCTCTTCACTCTTTGGTACCCTACCTTCCAATCTATCACTGACCTCATCAGTCCTGGTTTGCACATTGTTCATTGCTTGCTCAAGTTGAGCTATTCTTTCCCTCAATCTCCTATTGTCTTCCTCTTGATCTTCGACCTTCTTGGCCAACTCTATATTTGTCACCATGGTTGTAGAACCACTAGACTCAAATTCTGACATACATCAATCTATCCCAAATCTTTTGTTGCTCTGATACCAATCTGATAAGGAGGTTGGAGGAATCAATCACTGATTCCTACTCTAGGTCTTACCTGGAAGACCTCCTTGGTGTCTTACTTCACCACCTTAACCTATAGGACCTTCTTCTTTTTTAGGTTCCCCTGGTTCTCCTTGCCAACCCAACTACCATCACAACTCTACCTACCAAGTCAACCTTGGTGCAATGTTTACAACTCTTCCTTAGCCCTTAATCCACCCTAAAGGCTAACATACTCCAAAACTAGAACTTAGCTTTGCAGGGGTGTGGAGGTGTTTCTAATAGGTTCATTCCATCCCATTATGGCTCTTAAGGGTCCACCTAACTCCATCTTCTCATCGCTTCCACCAAACCCTCATTTAGGGTTAAAAAGGCTACTAGCCCTAGGAGCCCCAATTAGGCCTCCTTCTCCGAGAAAACAAGTTAGTTCTCCAAAGTTTCCCAAAGAACACAAAATCTTTCCTTGGGGTTCCTGGTCCTTATGCCCATCCCTCAAAGATTCTAGAGGTCTTAACCCTCAACTGTCCGTACACAGGCTTAACCCTCAATTTGGCAAATTAGGCCTTTTTAAGCCCTTTTTCTGATCATGCAACAACTGTTAGAGGTTCTTCACCAGATGGATTGGTGGAGCTTTCTCCTCCATTCTATGCCTTGGCAAGGCTCATACTACCCTCTCCACACCATGATTTGCAGGAAATGGACACCCCTGCAAATCAAGTGCTATGCACTTCTTGTCTTCCCTAGCCGGACACTTCCTGGCTCGCCTAGAAGAAGACTTCCATGGTGATTCCAATGCTTTTAAGGACTCTAACCCTACTAGTATATACACCCATGGAGTCTAGTCACAATTCCCAAAGGGTCGTACAATATGTACAATGGGAATGTGATCTAACCCTCCATTTTCTTCTAACAATCTGTCAGATCAGCAAATGAAAGGAAACAAACTATCTAAAACAATGCTAGAAACTGAACTAAGAATCTAAATTACTACCACACAGTGCTTAACCAACAAGTACACTACATCCTACACACACTACAGTATCAAACTCAATCCATTAAAGCTCTACTTTGAGACAAAACCAGAAGTTCACACTAAAAACACCACTGTTTCTCTTGAATTCAAAATTCCAAAACAATGCAAAATGCTTCCAACCTTGGTATCATCTTGAGAGCACCCTTAAATAGGGTCTCTAAATCAGTTAAGCTCGGTCTTAACTACTCCTTGGCCGCTTGTAGCTTCCATTAAGCCTTATTTTCAAAATTTTGAAAAAAACTAACACCTAAAAAGGTCTAAAAAGGTCTTAAGCCTTCCTTGTAGCCAAAACCTCAAACCTATTCAATGGTCAACATGACCTTTATCAACTCAACACCTGATCACAAATGCCACTAAGGCACAAACATGAAGGAATGTGAATAGGGAGATAAATTGGCCTAGACAAATTGGCCAAACATGACCTTCTAGACAACCTTCCTATGGTGACCTATTGGGTGCTCCTGCACTGTGCATGGTGTTTGATTCCACCTTTGTAAAGCAAGAAAAATCAAGGGGGCATACATCTACCCTTGAATTCAATTTTTAGAAGTTATCTAAAAATATTTTTGGACAATTAATGAATTAGTGTTGTAGGATGGAGTTCCTAATGTTGTGGTTTTGCAAATAACTACATTGGGGGCTTCATTCTCCCATCTTTTGAATGAGTATCCTTTTATGAAATAAAGTGTGCTATTTAGAGTCCTTTAGCTTGCATATGCACATAGATTCATATGGGTGCTAAAGTGGGGGCTAAATGTAACATAGAAAATTGTATACACTTGAAGAAAGAGGCAATTTCACGCTTAATTTGGACCCATTTCGGCATTCTTGCACCAATCATCCCTTTAAAACAACATTTATAGGCCCCTAAGACTCGTTATTTTAGACCTTGATGCTTATTCCACCCATAAATCATACAAGTCCCAACAAATAACATTCAAATTTCACAAAACCCACCTCAAAAACCTCTAGTGGGACTAAGTCGCCCAAGGGGGCGACTTAGTCCCTTTTGGGGTAATTTTCAATTTTGAGTGGGAAAACCTCGAACTTGATAAAAAATTATGGTGGATGTTGGCCTCTTAGGTCTAAATAATGTTCAATTAGGTATTGATGGCTATAAATATATGTTTTTAGGTCATATTTCACAACCTTTAGTCATTTTTACAAGAAAATTCAAGAGTCAAGTGTTGAATATCTTTCACAAGAAGATTCATTAGTCTATCTACAACAAAGTTGAAGCTTAGGGAAGAAAGCTATGGTTTTTACAGGTCTTCAAGCTCACTTTCTATCCAAGATCTCACATTGTAAAGGGTTGATCATGGATGCCTATGGAGAATCATGGAGAAATCTATATTGAGGAGATGCAACTAGCCATCAAATCAATCCTAAAGACTTGTTTTCAAAGTGGTTCCATCTTCCATTTTCTCTCTATCTTTAGCCTACGTAAGGTTTGCATGTTATTAGGATTCATTTCTAATGTGATTTAGAGTCTCTTGGAATGAGTCTTACGTCATTCTAGTTTATCTTATGCATCTTATTCTTGCATGTTGGAATAGGGTTGCATCTTACTTCAGATTTCTTAGCCTTAGATACACTTAGGGCTAGGGTTTTATGTAGATTTCTTATCTATTTCAAGGTTTAAATACCAACTAGGGGTTTGACCAAGGAAAAACCCCCATTAGAAACCAAACTATATTATGTTTTACATGTGTTTCCGCAGGTTTGGATCCGGATTTCAATCAAAGAACAAAGTGCAAACTATAGGCTTCCATTTTCACTCTTGAATTTCTAGAAAGGTTAGAGTGGACTAAGTAGCTAACAGTGGCAACTTAGTCACACTGCATATTTTTGTCAAATATTTTTGGAGATCTAGATACCTAGTTGGCTGAAATGGGCTCTAGAGCAGTTTCCCAAATCTAGGACTAAGTCGCCCAGCTTGGCGTAAGTGTCCGAATTGGCTAGAAAATCATATTTTCTAGAATTTCAAAGACATTTGCAGTCTTCACCTCCACCACTATTCATTTCCATGATTAATCTTTCTATTTAGCCTTCCCATCTTGTTTTATATTTAGATTTAATCTATCTTTATGCATATCATTATGTGTTTTCAAACAATCTATATTTTGCATTACTATTCATCTATTTTATCAACCCATTTCACTTAGGAAATCTCCTTTAGATACTACAATCATATTAGCATTAGTCTTGAATGAACCCCTAGTTTTTGGGTAGAAAGACTTCTCTCGTTTTAGGTGGAAAACCCTAGAAGTGCAAGAGAACCCCCCTTTTTCCCCCAAAATATATTGTTCAAGTAGTTAAGCTTATTCAATGCACTTGGCTCTAATACCAATTGTTGAACACAAATCAATGCTAAGAGGGGGGTGAATCAACATATATTAAAATTAAAACATTCCTATTTGTAGATAACACATCACATCACATGAACTAATAGAACAACAGAAAGGAAAACATGCACCACACCATAACACTAGGATTTTTACGTGGAAACCCAATGAGGGAAAAACCATAGTGAGATTTAACTTACAGTATAATTTAATCTCACTGCTTAAAATTTTTTACAATGTAGTTTTAGGCTTACTACCTATAGACTTGCACGTTGAAGCAAAGAAAACTTCAGGGGAAAGATACAAAGGACTTGATGAGACTCACTATCTTAGAGTAGGGTACATGAAAATTATGATAAGAAAACTAAGACTTGAACTATTGTAGATGAGGAATCTAGCTTATGCTGACATTTGCATTTCCTTTTTACACATTTACATCTTCACACATATTTCACACACTTCATGTTTAACATTTTTCTTAATCCACATCTAATCAATCCATCACACTTCATAAATGATTTTTCCTTCTATAAGTATCCTCTGCAACAATACAAAACTTATAATGAGGTCAGCTCCAAGATGGCCCTTAGATGTAACAAATGATATTACATAGGTCGACATAAAAACATATCCAAGGTGAAAGAAATTTGATTATGGATCAGCAAATGTTATATTGAGGACTAAGGGAATTTACACATATTATACAAAAATAATATTAAGTGATCAAGATCAGTCGTAAATGAAGAAAACAAGTCATGTCATCACAATTAGTACAAGTACCATCAATATTGTTATAGCTTGAATTCACAACAATAGGGAGATACCAAAAACACCATGTGGATCAAGATATGAATAATGTAGGTAATCTACAATATCCCTACAATCTTTTCCAAAAGGATTTGATCATTAAATACTGGCATAGTTGAAGAAGCTTACTGAAAATGTAGAAATAGAGCATTCTGAATCAACTGTAACACATTTTTAATTGAAGATTAAGGTTATCAATCTCTAACACACTTTATGTTGTTAGATAATGTGTATTGATTACTACTAATTGTGTCCTTAAAGCCACAATACCAAACCTACATCTCTAGAGGAATGTGAAGCATTCCAACCAGCCTTTATCATTGCATTAAACTATTAGGGCATAGACCAGAACATTGTCAACTATAAATTTGACTATGGAAAGTGTGAAGAATTGATTCCTAAATATAATTTCTGCATAGCTATGCCATCATTTCATTTGAATCGAAGATATAATCTTGTACAATAGATGGATGTGGACCAAAAAGACATGATACTACCTTAGGGTATACACAATTAGTGCCTTAGCCAATCTTCTACATCCTATCTCAACATCTGGTACATGAATCTTGAATGATATCAATGTATACATACTACATAGACACATTCAAACATGAGTATTATCATCCACGACATACTTAGATCACCATTCTTCCTTATATGGACTTGTAGGCATGCCTCAACTCATATCAACTTAAGTTGCAACCAACTCTAGAGTATGTACATACTTCAACAACACATCTATGTCATCAATGATAGCCCAGATAGGGTTGAAATCAATGACAACACTTATTTCCAACAAGAGAGAGAGAGAGAGGTTATATAGATATAAATACAAAGGGAAGGAGGGAGGGATAGGTGGAGATATAGGCCTAGAAAGAGATGGAGATCTAAAGAGGGAAAAAGAGAGAGGGAGGAAGAGGTAGAAAGATAGGTCTAGATATTGGGGGAGGGAGACAGAGTGGAGAGGAGGGAGAGGGTATATAGTGGGAGAGAGAGAATGTGAGGGAGACAAGAACATTTTTCCTTCATAATAATGTGTGTGTTATAAAGTGTTAGTATTATAACATGCTTGCATTATGGGAACCTAAGGTAGATAATAATGTGAGCACATTATAGCACTCTCGCATTATTTTTTTCCTTGGGAATTTCCAACCCTTTGGATTGGATTTTCCTTGGGCATCCAACCCAAAGGGTGGACTTCCATTTCAATGTCCAAAGACTTTTTTTTTAAATTGTAAAAAAAATTGACACAATTTTGAGCATACTCTTCATCAAGTTTGCATGTGTTCCAATATTAAGTCAAAATATGATATAGTAATGTTGAGCTCTCTCTGAGCTTTCTAACCATGTGATTTTTTCATGTTTTGAATATGTTAAGGTTTTGATATTTAATTTCTTTCACTAATGTCTCCATTTTTTGTCGAAAATCTATGTATGGTATTTTTGGATTCATTTTTAGTTGTTCGTCAAAATTTTATAAAAATTGCATTTTTAAAAGCTAGACTTTGTTTTATACATAGTCAATAATTTTTATTTTTTTTATTAGCTTCTTATAAAATTTAGGGGAGCACAATCATTTTTTCATTTTTTTTAGGATGTGTCCAAAATAAAAATTAGTAAAAAATCATATAATTATTACAAAAATTAGTAGAAAAATTAGACATAAAATATATGGTGTTTGCTAATTTCTCACTAAAGTAAATTTTTAAATAATATCTAAGTTTTTTTACATTGGATAAATTTGTAAAGAGACCTAAGAACCATGTGAATAAAAAAATAATATACTTTAATTAAAAAATCACTTAGAAGAATAGTTCAAAGAGAATATACTAGCAAGATGTGATTAGCCGATTATATATCCTTTATTATATACTTTGTGAAGATTAAAGACCTAAAGAACCTCAAGGTGGATATCCTATGATATCTAAACATATACCATTTACTAACCATTATTAAATATAAATAACTCATGTCCCAAGAAAGAAATAAACTAATTAAGACATTATGTTTCAAAAAACTACATTTCGTGCTAGAGGCACCATATCTTCATGGGTACCAATGAATAATGTAATGGTCCAAAAAATTCAAAATATATTTATGGATCTCTCTCCAAAGAAGAAAGAAAATGGAAAAAGAAAGATATTTCTATAATTTCACTTGTTAATAGTTAATGCATTGGAATACCAATTCTTATCAATAGGAAATCCATATAATTGAAAAGGAAAGTCATGTAACTTGAGAGAAATAAATTGATGGTACTTGTTGGGTAAGGATGGTCTTTTTTAGGATGTTCTTCCTAATTTTATTCCTTGATATTTTTCTTATTATGGGTAAATACTTTTGCTCTTAGAGTTATTAATTGAAATACAAAGATTGCTAAGGATGCATTATAGAAATCCTGAAAAACATCAAGTAATAACATGAAATAGTTAGCTACAAGGTTAAAATACAACATCAAAAAATAAACGAGATCCAACACTACAAAACAACATATTGAAAGGTACCATCCAAACAATGTAACTACCAAGTTTACCCACTCAATTTGACATAAATTCAAACTATTTTGGGGAGTTTGAGACTCAAACACTACCCCTTCCTATAGACTCGTTATTGCATAAATCCTTCCTAGTGAAAGAAACCAAACAAAAATAAGAAAGGGGTGAAGGGAAAGACGCTCACAACATGTCAACACATAATAACCATTATAATCTAGGATCATTCATCCCCTCTCCTTATAACCATCCACTTTGGGAACATCTAGAAGAACCATTTGAAACTAAACAAGGGGAGACATTCTTGACACAACTCTTCCTAGTCATCACAATATATAATTAAGGTTGTCACCTAGATTGTATGCCTTCAAATATCTTGTGATTTTTTATTATCCATACAAATCATAACAACATGCTCTACTTTATTTTATTTTGTCCAAACCATAAAGGAATCTTTATAAGAAAAATATTGCACCCATTTTGTTCCTTGAGATATTTTATCATTACTATTATTCAATGTTTATTAATAAAATAATATTAGCATATTTGCTTATTTTTATTTTCCATGTATTATCACACTTTGACCTTTTGTTTATGTCATTTTTGTTAGGTGTCTCCTATACTGATTTCAACTTCCACATAAATTGTATGCCTAGTTTTTCTACTTTGGGGTAGCTTCCTTATAGTTTCCATATGCTACATTCAACTCCTATGTTTCATTCTTATGGAATTTGTGTTGTATATTTTTATTTTTAACTCATATATTTTATGTATTCCATATATGTCTTTTCATACTTTGATAGATGCCTTGATTGATTTGTACATTTTTATATATTCCTAGTTTTCCCATTTATGTTTCTACATGTTTACTTACTACTTTGTATGTACCTATGCTACATAATATTATGATGTTTATATTCCTTATGTTCCATGATTATGATGTCATCTATATAGTCCAAATTTATTATAATTATACTATGATTATTGTTATCATGATATTAATTTTTCTCATGCCTACATCTTATGTTATCATATCCTATGAATCTTCCATTTTTTATGATCTTTATCATAATTAGATAATAGGATTACAATCTATTGTGATCCTTTTTATTCTTATATCATTTGCATTGTATGTGTGTTTGCATTATCCTATGTAACATTTGTGCCTAGAATATTATCTTGTCATTTTTCTTAACTGGGAGAATATTGGAGGGCATATTTCATTTTCCCTTATCAGACATGCTTTTATGATTATCTTTCCTATGTCCAAGTACATATTTATCATATTATTCTATATTTTTCCATGTTTATATTCCTTATCATGATTTCATATTTTTATCCTTTCCTCCAATTGCTTGCATCCATTGTATGCAACCAACTAAAAGGGGCTATATATTATCATTAGCATTTCTTTATGAATTTGATGGCAATGATGAATTTGTGACATTATGATCATTTTCTACTACTCGATAGAGCTTCATCACTATACAGCGGGTGCAAAAAGATGAGGGGCCAAAAAGTGGCCAATTTTTTTTTTTAAATTGAATATCCATAACACGAATGCATTATAACGCACTTGTGTTATAATGTGAGTGCATTATAACTATTTATAACAAAAAAAGAAACATTTATCAATTATCAAAAAAAAATTTCTCTAGGCACGTGGCCTTTAAACCCTCAAAATCATGCTCGCATTCTTGGAGACCTAATTCTTCACTAAATTTTTGCTAAGTCTTCACCAAAGTGTTGTCATGATGTCGAGGAAGTGTTAGGAGTAATTTTTTTTGGTGACTTTGTTTCTAAATAGGTAGATTTAATAGGTTTTTTTATGTAAGTTTATTTAATTTATAGGAAATGATAATCAACCTCCCAATCTTCAAAATCCTCCTTTACCTCAACCTAAAATACCTGGTGAAGAACAACCCCAAATCCAACAAAAAACTCCTCTAATGATTCCTCAACATCCCCCTAGAACTCAAAAAAATTTAATGGGGGAAATTAAAAATAACAAAAAATAAATTGAGGAGTTAATTGCAAGGTTGAAAGATCCTGCAAGTTCAACCTCGCAAAGAACCCTTCTTGCATAATCACTTGAAGCTATGTTAAAACATGTAGATTCAATCAGCAAGAAATTAAGTGGTTGGGTGGAGAAGAGATGAGAGTACAACTATCCTACACACAAGTCAAAAATGAAAAAAATTACAATATTTTACTTGTGTTCACTTTTCTCAAACCCACGAACAAATCAACCTCCACACAATACAAGCAAGAGGTTTCCTATCCATTGGTGCAACCACCAAGGGATAAAGGACCATTTTTGATAGAGGTGGTGGATGGTTTTTGACCATACTCAATGCAACAATAATAAGGTCCCATAATATTTATTGAGGAATCTCTACTGTGAGTTTTTCCTCAACAAAATCCCTAACTAATTTGATATATAGGACTTCTAGGGTAGAGGTAGTGGGTCGACATAGGATAGATTAAGGGCACATCTTGATCCTTAGTTGCTAGCAAGATGAGCACTCACTAGACTAGCTTATGAGAACATGACTATCCCTTCCATTATGAAGGAGAGTGTTGAGGTCAAGTCTATATAGTCTATTAGTTCTTTGACCCAAATTATCATAGAGAATGTCAGTCCTACAGTACAACATGATCCAGGGGAGACTTCGAGGGGTAGGGTTCCACCTCATATTTGTCAGGCTTGTGGGTCCACCTATGGTTATGACCCCATGGATAGTTAGGAGACAGGTGTGCAAGCTACATCTACAACTAACTAGTTAGTGATGAAAGATGCCCTCTTGAAATAGATTTAGGCCGTGATACTCAGATAAATGCTAGCAAGTTCATTCAATTTAATTTATTAAATTTCATTTTTGAAATGCAAGATTAACTAATTTAGTTTAATTGTTGTAATGAAATTTTAAGTTCATAGTGTTCATTCTATTTTCAATGGTCCTCCACCTATGTATTATGCAACAACATGTTTTGTTGAGGCGTGTAACTAGTAAACAATCATAAATATTGAATTTGAATAGCATTTCTATATGAACGGTATTATAATATCTAATTTTGGATGTTGAATAGGTTAATCTTGGAGATTACATAGTAACACCTCCCAGTGATGGAGAAGTTCAAAGCTTCACTCAAGTAATAGAATAAAGAGTTTAACTAATGAATTGTACTTAATATATTTGTGTAGTTTATATTCATATCATTGATTACATTGAATTGAACATATTCCAAACTCAAAGCATTACTTCACATTACATAACTAGTAACTATATGTTGATAGATGATAAATTTCAATTGCAATATAGTTTTTTTAGAAAGTCAACATAAGCAGTGATGCAATTACTTCACATAGCATAACTAATAACTAGAAGCAGCTACCAATTTCATTTTCTTATCATGGAATTCCATGAGATCACATTTTATTGAGGCATTTTTTTCAAATAGTTCACTACCTTGTCTATGTTATGGAATCTTGGAAAAAATCTATCAAAGCATAATAGTAAGCAATAGCATAAACAAGGAAATGAATTGTTTGAAAAAATGCATCAAAGAAATATGGTCTCATGGTGATTTCCATCACCATGAGACCATATTTCTTTCAGGAATTTTTTCAAACATCTCACCAACATGTCTATGCTACCACATTTTCCATATATTTCTACCAAAGAATTTTATCAAACAATTCACTTCCTTATTGCATCTAAAAGCCTAAAATAGGTGCTTTCCAACTAACTATGGATGCTAAAAAAAAATCTATCAAATCATAATAGTAAGCAATAACACAGACAAGGCAGTCAGTTGTTTGAAAAAATTCCTTGAAGAAATGTGGTCTCATGGCATTCTGGTGCAAGGCACCCTTGTCATTTTAGGCTTAGGAATGCATAATAGGTGTTAGAGTTTTTTTTTGAGGCATGATCATTTCATATTTGTAATAAGGTCGAATGTGGCCTATTTTTCATGGTGGAATCTTGGTAAGGTTAGTTTGGGCATTGGATCAAGAAGTTGGTAAATTTGCACTTTGTTTCTTTTTGCAACTTGTCCTTTCCGTATGTCATGGAGAGTGAATGCTCAATCATTGTTGTTGGATTTGTAACTAATTTTAGGTGTCTAAATGTGTGATTTAGAGCCTCACAAACTTTGAGGAATGATCATTGTATGATTCTTAGTGAATAAAGTGAATGAAGTGCTCTATTTTCAGAGTCTTTTTAGTGAAAATTTATGTGTTTCAATATGTGTGCAGCCATACAGTACTGTCATGACTTGAAATATCTTGGAAGACTTTGTGTAGGGTTCTAAATTTCATTTGGGTGTATTTTGGGGTCATTTCATTAGGCTTTTATTCTATTTGAAGCATTTTTGTTTACATCACTTGGAAACCCTACCTTCTAAGGGTTTTGAGTGAAAATGTGAGTGTTAGAGCCATTCCACCGATGTATGATAGCTAATAATGGTGAAATGGTGTTATTATAAATTTTTAATGAGTCTTGTAGGTTTAGGGAGAAGGGGATGGAGTTTCTTGGAGTTCTTGACAAGTTCTTAGCCTAACATCTTCATGTGTTAGGCTAGGTAAGGTAGCTAAATAGTAGGATAGCAAGTTGGGGGAGTGAAAAGTTGATAATACTTGGAGGTTTTGTCTATTTTTGACTGGTTCATGGTGTAGGTGATGATTTTAGAGGTTTGGAAGATGTATTTAACATACTTCCTTTGTAAAAGTGGCCTAAAAGGCCTATTCCATAGTGTAGTGGACCTGATTTGAGCTATTTTCTCCAAAACACCCTATACACTAGTTTAGATATGTTTATGTATGCCCAAATGGGTATCTAAAAAGGTCAGGATAACTATGAGAGATGGCCTTCTCTAAAAGATATTCCAATTTATGTCTATTAGGAGACCTACTAGGATTAGAATGCTAAGTATTGGAAATCACACATGTGGAGGTCTAGGAAGTAAATCAGTGGTTGATTCTTGGTTGTGTAGATCTCCTCAAGCTTGATCAACTCATTTTCTACATCAGGTGGTATCATATCTTAGGATCTTGATCAGTTGGGAAAAGTATAGTGTTGAAGCAAAGGAATTGCTAGGTAAAGAATTCAAAATGCTTCCAATGGGTGGTTCAATTATTGCTAGGGAGATTAAGGCCCTAAGAGAGAGTCAAGAAGTTATGTTAGCTAGGATGGAAGCACTGGAAGTGAAAGAGAAGAGAGGAAATGGTATTGCATATGAGAGTGACCCTGAAGATGAGAAAGAAGGGGAGAATGAGAACCCCACTCAATATCCACAAGAGGAGTTGGATCCAGAGGAGAAGAAGTTTCTAAGAGTGCTTAAGGCTGCAAAGGGATATTCTCATGAAATTAACATGGAGCTACCAATGTATGGTGGTGAGATGAGTGGTGAAGAGGTGATTGAATGGATAGATGCCTTAGACAACTATTTGCAATACAAGGAGGTGGAAGAGGATAGGAAGGTCAAGTTTTCCAAAACCAAATTAAAGGGACCAGCATTGACATGGTGGAATTACATTCAAGAGGAGAGGATAAATAATGGTAAGAAAAATATTGGTTCATGGGATAAGATGGTGGCTAAAGTGAAAATCCAATTCCTACCAGCATATTATGACATTCAAGTGTTTAGAAGACTACAAAACTTGAGACAGAAGGAATTAGATGTGGTAGCATATACTGAGGAGTTTCACAAACTAACTATAAGGTCTGGATATTCTGAGAATGAAAAAGAGAAAGTAGCAAGGTACTTGAAAATTCTGAGATTCAATATTCAAGATGAGATAAGTCTCACTATGCCTAGGATAGTAGAGTAGTGCTTTCAAATGGCCACTAAGGCAGAAGACAAGATAAAAAGGAGACAAGAAAAATAGTCAAGGGGCAGAGGAAAGAACTTTAGGGGCATAGGAACCTCTAATGGAAGATGAGCACAAAGAGACCAAGGAGAACAAAGTGCAAATCAAGAAACAACTGGTGAATCAAGGGGGAGTTTTAGAGCGAGAAGACCAAATGGAAGAGGTAGGTTCAATGGCCAAGGAAGAGGTTCTAATACCTTCTTTGGAAGGTGCTATAGTTGCAATCAATATGGAAATATTGAATGGAAGTGTCCTAATAAACAAAATTCAAGCTCTCATGGTGGAGAAAGAAGAAATCATCTAGTGCAAGAAGAGGATGTCAAAAGTGTAACCTCATCATCTATTCAAGCTACACTAGAGATAGGGGGGAATTTAATGATTAGAAGGACCTTACTTAAGGTGACAACCAGCAAGGAACCCCCTCAAAGAAAGGCTTTTTTCTGGACAACATTAAAATCTCAAGGAAAAGTATGCAGGGTGATAGTGGACTCTGGTTCAACTAACAACATAGTGTCATTGGAAATGGTGGAAAAGCTCAAGATGAAAAGGAATCCTCACCCAACTCCTTACAAGATTTCATGGCTTAGAAAAGGGCAGCAAGTGCTTGTTAATGAGAAAGTTTGGGTGGATTTTAACATAGGTGCTTACTAGGATAAGATCCTTTGTGATGTTGTTCCAATGGATGTGTGCCACCTACTCCTTGGAAGGCCTTGGCAATTTGACAGAAAGGCCAAGCATGATGGATACAAAAAAGTATATGTGATTGAGAAGGAAGGAGCTTCATACACTGTTACACCTCTAAGAGAAGATAATGGTGTTTTTCATGAAGGACCAAGTGTGATGATATTGAAGGAAAAGGAGTTCTTGAAAGACTTAGAAGAGGAGAACATAGGCTATTCCATAGTTGGTAAGCCTATTTCAAATGCAGCAGTAGATGGAAAAGAGGTACCAAAGGAGGTGCAGGTCTTGTTAGACAAGTATGAAGACATAGTGGTGAAGGAGTTTCCAAATTCTTTGCCACCCATTAGAGATGTGAGCCACCATATTGATCTCATACTGGGTGCAAGTTTGCCAAACAAGGAAACATACAAGATGACCCCTGCACAGAATGAGGAGATAAAGAATCAGATACAAGAGCTATTGATTAAGGGTCTGATAAGGTAGAGCTTGATCCCTTATGTTGTGCCTACCATTTTGGCACCAAAAAAAAATGGAGAAGGGATACTTTGTATTGACTCAAGAGCAATAAATAAGATCACTATTAGGTATAAGTTTCCTATACCCCAGATGGAAGACTTGATGGATAGCTTGTTAGGAGCTTGTTACTTCTCTAAAATTGATCTTAAAAGTGGATACCATCATATTAGAATAAGTGAAGGAGATGAGTGGAAGACTGCCTTCAAGACTAATGAGGGTTTGTTTGAATGGCTAGTGATTCCGTTTGGGTTATCTAATGCCCTAAGCACATTCATGAGACTAATGAACAAGGTCCTAAAGAATTTCATAGGAAAATTTGTGGTAGTGTACTTGGATGATATCCTTGTATACATTAGAAAAAAGGAGGAACATTTGCAACACTTGAACATGGTGTTGAAGAAGCTAAATGAGGAGAAATTGATAATCAATCTCAAGAAGTGTGAGTTTATGAAGAGGGAGCTAGTCTACCTTAGATTTGTGATTGCAGAAGGAGCCTTGAAGATGGATTCCACAAAGGTTGAAGCCATACTCAGTTGGCCAACTCCTAAAGCAGTAGCAGAGGTAAGAAGTTTTCATGGATTGGCTAGTTTTTATAGGAAATTCATCAAGAATTTTAGCCATATTTGTGCACCAATTATTGATACCATTAAGGGTGAGAAGAATATTAAGTTTCAATGGATTGAAGAGGCTGATAGAAGCTTTGAATACTTGAAAAATAGAGTTTCTAAGCAACCTATACACCCTAATTTTAACAAGGTCTTTACTATAGAATGTGATGCAAGCGGTTATGCCATAGGTGTTGTTCTGAGCCAAGAAGGGAGGATAGCGGCATTTTTTAGTGAGAAACTCAATGAGGCCAAAAGAAAATACTCCACATATGACCTTGAACTTTATGCTATGTTTCAGTCTCTCAATAAATGGAGACATTATCTCTTACCCAAGGAATTTGTTGTGTTTACTGACAACCATACATTAAGCTACTTGAACACCCAAGACAAATTGCATCAGAGGCACATGAAATGGATGGAATACTTGTAGGCCTAGACATTTCAATCAAGAAAACAAAGTTTTTGATGCTCTAAGTAGGAGAGAAATGTTGATTCAATAGTTCAACTACAAAGTGTTGGAGTGCATGATTTCAAAGGTATGTACCAAGATGATGAGGACTTCAAATATTTTTTTTCTGTTTGTAATCAGCCACAAGGTGTCTTTCAAAATGAACACTCTGATTTTTTTTTGCGAGAAGGTCTATTGTTTAAATGTGCTCAATTATGTGTGCCTAAATGCTCCATGAGAGAAAATATGATCAAAGAAAAGAACAGTGGTAGCATGAGTGGACATTTTGGTTATGATAAAACTTTGGAGTAGGTCAAAAGGTTTTATTTTTGGCCTAGAATGCATGTAGATGTTAAAATGTTTGTGCACAGTTGTATGGTGTGTCAAAGAGCCAAAGAAACAAGCTCTAATGTAGGACTTTACCAGCCATTTCCCATTCCTAACCGACCATGGGAGTTGATCAGCACGGACTTTGTTTTAGGTCTCCCTAAGACACAAAGAGGGTATGATATCATTTATGTTATTGTAGATAGGTTTAGCAAGATGGATCACTCCATTTCTTGTAGGAGCACAAATGATGCATCTCGCATAGCTAGTTTGTTCTTTAAGGAGATTGTCAGGATCCATGGTTTGTCTCTAACCATTGTGTTTGATAGAGATGCTAAGTTTATTGGTCATTTTTGGAGGACCTTGTGGAAAATTTTGGGTACCAATCTGAATTTCAGTTTATCCTACCATCCACAAATGGATGGCCAAAATAAGGTTTTTAATAAGTCTCTTGGGAACTTGTTGAGATGTCTAACTAAGGAGCATGGTGTAGCATGGGATATTTTACTTCCTCAAGTAGAATATGCATACAATGACTCCATAAATAGAAGTATAGGAAGAAGCCCTTTTGAAGTGATCTATGGGATGAGTCCAAGAGGTATTTGTGAACTTAGAGACCTAAGAGACATGGAGAAAATGAGTGTAGCAGGAGAATACTTTTCCATTGCTATGAAAGATATCCATGAACAAGTCAAGGAGAACTTGATAAAGAGTGGAGAAATACAAGGTGAAGGTAGATTTGAGAAAAAGAGATGTTCAATTCCAGGTAGGAGATTTATTCCTTGCTCACCTAAGGAAGGAAAGGTTTCCCAAGGGTAAATACACCAAGAAAATGATGAAAAATATTGGACCTTGCAAGGTGGTCCACAAGTATGGTCAAAATGCCTATGAGATAGAACTCCCTCCTAGAGTGGCTATCTCTCCTATTTTAAATGTTTCTAATCTTTATCCTTTCAAGAACAATGAGATTGTAGGTGAAGAAGTAGATGCTACTCGAATTGAATATGTTGAATGGGTTAAAGACCTACCACCAATCCAACCAATGAAGCTTGAAGCAATTTTAGACACAAGAGAAGCAAAGAGGACTAGACACAAGGTATACAATGAGTATTTGGTCAAGTGGCATGGCTTACCCAATGAGGATGCTACTTGGATGTTAGAGGAATATGTGAATAAGCATGGAGTCTTTTTTCATGAGCTCATTTCATTAGGAGATTGAAATCTTTTTACCCCGGTTGTATGGTGCAGGGCACCCTTGTCATTTTAGGCTTAGGAATGCATAATAGGTGTTAGACTTTGATTTTTGAGTCATGATAATTTCATCTTTGTAATAAGGTTGAATGTGACCTATTTTTCATGGTAGAATCTTGGTAAGGTCAGTTTGGGTGTTAGATCAAGAATTTGGTAAAGTTTCACTTTGTTGCTTTTTGCAACTTGTCCTTTTTGCATGTCATGGAGAATGAACGCTCAATCATGGTTGTTGGATTTTTAACTGATGTTAGATGTCTGCATGTTTTTTTTAGAGCCTCACAAACTTTGAGGCATGATGGTTTTATGATTATTAGTGAACAAAGTGAATGAAGTGCTCTGTTTTCTAAAAAAATTTAGTGAATTTTTGTGTTTTACAATTTGTGTGCAGTCGTACAATATTGTCATGACTTGAAATCTCTTCAAAGACTTTGTGCAAGGTTCTAACTTTCATTTAGGTGTATTCTGAGGTCATTTCAGCAATATTTTATTATGTTTGAAGCATTTTTGTTTACATCACTTGGAAACCCTACCTTTCAAGGGTTTTGAGTGAAAATGTGAGTGTTAGAGCCATTCCACTGATGTATGATAGCTAGGAATGGTGGAATGGTGTTAGTAGGTTTTTTTCACAATTCTTGTAGGTTTAGGGAGTAGGGGATGGAGTTTCTTGGAGTTCTTGACAAGTTCCTAGCCTAACATCTTCATGTGTTATGCTAGGTAAGGTAGCTAAATAGTAGGAAAACAAGTTGGAGGAGTGAAAGGTTGATAAAACTTGTAGTTTTTGTCTATTTGTGACTGGTTCATGGTGTAGGGGATTATTTTAGAGGTTCAGAAGAATTATTTAACATACTTCCTTTGTAAAACTGGCTCAAAAGGCCTATTCCGCAGTGTAGCAGACTTGATTTGAGATCTTTTCTCCAAAACACCCTATACCATGGTTTAGATATCTTTATGTATTCCCAACTAAAAAGGTCAAGATCTTTGAGAGATACAACCTTCTCTAAAAGATATTCCAATTTATGTCTATTAGGAGACCTGCTAGGATTGAAATGCTAAGTATTGGAAATCACACATGTGGAGGTCTAGGAAGTAAATCAGTGGTTGATTCTTGGTTGTGTAGGTCTCCTAAAGCTTAATCCATCCATGTTCTGCATCACATTCCATCACCATGAGACCACATTTCTCTAAGGCATTTTTTCAAATAGCTCATTGCCTTAAGAATAGATAATCCTCTTTAAGGGTCTGTGCAGGATCATGATGGGCCAAAAACTGGCGATATGTAAGCCATATGATGGCCCATGTGGCTGATGACTTTTTTTTTACCCAAAATTGATGAAACGTAAAGGGTTTTTAGAGGAGATTCTCAGCTTTCCACCAATATAAATTATGCTATACTTTGAATTTAATAAATAATTATTATTCATTTTCTATTAAAATTATGAATAAAGTCCTAATTGATAGGCTGATTGAAAAACATCTATAACTTTCAAACGGTATCACATTTTTTGAATCCAAAACATGTGTCACATTCTATGCTTCGTATACTATAGGATTAAAAAAAAAAATGAATTTCATGAATTTTTGACCAAGTTAAGGTGGTTAGACAGACGAGCTTTTATATTTTTTAAAAGTTGTAATAAAAAAATCATAATTAATTATTTACTTGGAAAAAAAATTATAAAAAAATATGCATCACATCGAGACATGAGTCCTCTACTTATATCTAAAATATTATAAAAATATTATCATTTTATTGTGGTTAGGGTGGTCAAACAGACACCTACTTCTTATTTTTACCCTGAAATTTAAATACTATTGCATTGAAATTTCAAATTTTCACCAAATAGATTTTTTTTTTTAAATAAAGGTCTAGTAGTTTAGAAACTACATTTAATTTTTTACAGATTCTATTTTTACATTTTTTTGAAATGATATAGATAACTTATTCAATTTTTTATGTCAAGTTGTCTAACTCAGATTTTTTGTCTTTTTATTGCCACTTAAGGGCCTGTTTTCTCCATGATGATCCTGCACATACCCTTAATCAAATCAAATCATTTTAAGGTCTTGGATTTGATCCCCAAATCTAATCAAATCCTCCATCTTCATCCTTAGATCTTATTCTTCCAATCCCTAAGTTAATTTCTAATTCATCATCCTAATTTCCATCCTCATCCAAAATCAATACCAATCTTTCTTTAAATCAATCCTCCATCATGTCTAACCATCTAATCTATCCTCCATCCAACCTAATCTATTCTAATCCAATTTCATCCATTCCAACCAACCCCAACCATATCGATGATAATAAGGATATCCTTTTTGACCAACCCAAATATAATCCCAATGATGACAATGAGAGCATTGTGGATTACCTTGAATCCATTTTAAATATATAGAATGCTCCAATTTTCCACCAATTCCCCATCCAAAACTCCCCTCAACTCACATCCATATCATCCCCATCTACCACCACTAATTTTATCCCCACCTACTACTTCCATAATTATAAGGATTTCATATTTAAATGTATCCTTGGCATTGGTGCTAAGCTTCCCACCTCCCTACCTTCATCCAATCCCAATCCATCTCCTCTTGCTTATCCTCCCCCTTCCTTTGACAACAAAAACCAAGCCTTTAGCAAAAATTCCCCTCCAAATCCTTTTCAAGGTCCTCATCCTCATCCTAAATTTACCAATCCATGGAAGCTTCCACCTCTTCTTCCACTTATTCATATCCCACATCCTTAAAATCCACATAACCCCACAATTACCAAGCAAAGTAATCTCGTGTCTCTCATAATAAATTCCTCCCAAGACTATTTTCAAAGGTGGTTGTTTCCCATGCAAAACAAAAGTGGTGCAATATTCCCATATCATGCATCCACCTTCATCACTCCCACATCAAGATAAACCCTAATACCCTAAATCTAAAATGAATCCCCTATGAATCCATCTATCCAAGTTGAAGAGTCTATACAGCCTTCCTCCCTCATCACACCATCCATATCAAACTAATTATGTCCATCTCCTAATCTGAATCATGCTACCATAGATTCCCCTCCATATAAAGATCAAGGAAACCCTTCTCCTCCATCATATGATCCCCTTCCATCTCATGATCCCATTTCCAATCAAGAACAATATATCCCTTCCATATCATCTAATGATATCTTTCCATCTCAAAATAAAGATATCCCTTCATCCCCCTCTCAGAATTGCCTCTCCCCCACTTCATCTAATGGCATCCTCTCATGTCCATATCAAAGTACCTCTTCCACTCCACTATATGATTGCTCTCAAAATGTGGTCTCAAAGTACGCCTTCCACCCCATATAATGATCCTCTTCCCCTCATGATCCAAACACCCCTCCCTCTTCATGTCATGATCCCCATCCATCTCATAGAAAAGACCACACTATACCATCCACCCCATCCCCTGCATAATAGCATAGAGAAGGAAATGAACTGTTTGAAAAAATACCTCAAAGAAATGTTGTCTCATGGTGATGGAGTTCCATGACAAATAAATTTTCCATGTCATTCCATCACCATGAGACTGCATTTCTTTGAGGCATTTTTCAAATAGTTCACCGCCTTCTCTATGCTACCACATTTTTCATACATGTCTACCAAAGCATTTTATCAAACAATTCATTTCCTTGCTTCTATGGATAAAATCGTAAAAAAAATTCTTTCGAACAAGTTATGGATAGGGAAAACAGTAAGCATAATAGTAAGAAATATATAGTTCACTAAGTACTCAAAATTTTGTTGATTATCTCATACATTATAAGCCATGACTTGCATCACTATTCTAGTTTTTGTGATTGAATAATTTGTTATTTTATTTTTAGGTGATGGAAGTAGAAACACCTCTCGATGTTGATATGGAAATGGATAATGGGTATCTTCCGCAATAGATAGCTCAATGACTCTCATAGGGGTATGAGACCGATTAGTAAATTTCAAATTGCATTCATTTTTATAGCTATTTATTATTAAAAAATCAAATGATTATTGATTTGTAGTTTAATTTCTATTTGGATGGTTTCTATAAGACTTTGGCATGCTAGAGCCTAAGCATACATATCGCCCTCTTGAGGAGAGAGATCATTTGGTAGTGGTAAGTGATTATTTTTTTAAATACATCATTTTTTATAATTTAATTTATATATTAATGTCTTTACTTGTTATTGTAATAGTTGAAGCTTGATCAGGAACTAAATAGTAGGAGAAACCCCCAAATTGAAAGTAGACAAGTGTCATACACATCTCCACCCCCCTAAGCAACAAAGGCCACCCATCAGTTTTCTTCACGTAGAGGGAAATGATTTTTGATTGGGGTCCTTTGTTGTATACCTATATGGCATTTTTGGACATATTTTGTATTGCACATACTTGACATTGTATTCCTATATGGAATTCTAGTAAGCCTATATGGTTATTTTGTATATAGTTTATACTTATATTGACATATATTGTTGTATGCCTACATGGCTATTTGGCTAATGCAAATATTTTTTATTGATGGTGTCCATATTTGCATTATAAATCCATGATTCAATCGATATTGTAGATGGTTTACTTCAAATATTTAAACTCCAAGTGTTTTCCATGCACTCTTTTTTTCTATAATTGTAAATATATAATAAAGTTTGAGCGTTATTCTCCTATAAGATTATTGAACATTAAATCAATCATATGAACATATTAATGCTTCATGGATCATGCTTCATGTGCTTCATGAAGGAAATTCATGTGTATGATTCATGCATTATATCATTGAGGAAGACATCTACTATTCCATGTGTATGCTTCATGCTACCATTCGCTTGTATGTTTCATGCTTCATGTATTATGTGTATTCATGTGTATGCTTCATGCTTCCTATGTATACTTCATGTATTATGTGTGTTCACATGTATGCTTCATGCTTCATGTGTATACACCATGTGTTCATGTGTATGATCATGCTTACTATGTATACTTCATGTATTATGTGTATTCACATGTATGATTCATGCTTCTTGTGTATACTTCACTATTTACCATTATTCACGTGTATGCTTCATGCTTCCTATGTATACTTGATGTGTTCACATGTATGCTTCATGCTTCCTATATATACTTCACGTATTAGCTCATTGAAGAATTCAATCAAGAATATAAACGAAGGCAATATTGTAAATTAATTAATTTAGGTTCTTATGAATAGTGATGATATGAATTTGGTTATGACTTTTCAAAGGAAAAAAGTTGTGACCCTTCGAATAAAAAAGACTACAACCCTTTTATAACGAAGCACAATGACCATGCCTAGTGTAGATGTTCCCACCTAGACATGTTGGTACTATCTATTTGGCCCCATCAAGAACAAAACAAAAATTAGCCTACCTTACAACTTTACACTGCATGCATCTAACAATTTTTAGGTCATTAGAAAAACTTTCACCATAGGAAAACAACTTGAAGTTGTCCAAAACTAAGAGAGGTTATTGTAGAAGGGCCCTACATGATCCCATGGCCTCAGATGGAATTTTTATAAGTTCCACGGTTTCGGAGTAATCACTCATCAAATTTTTCTTCCCCTTTGCACTTTGGTCTCTTAAGAGACTTCATTGATACAATGTAGCTCAAATTGTTTTGGCATGTTTGGGTGTGAAAAAGACCTTTCCTAGCATAAACCCACCCATCTGGACATGTTGGAAACATTGGTTTGGTCGTATGATGAACAAAATGAAAGTTACACCACTTTGTAACTTTACACTACATGCAACTGACTTGTTTTCCATAAACTGAAAACTCTTAACCATGGGAAAACAAATTGGAGCTATCAAAAACTAAGAGAGTTTATTGTAGAGGGGCCCTACATGATCCCATAGACTTAGAAAAAATATTTCTAAGTTCCATGGTTTTCGATTAACCACTTGTCAAATTTTTCTGCCCCTTTGCACTTTGGTCTCTTAAGAGACTTCGCTGATACACTGTAGCTTGGATATTTTTGACATTTTTGGGTACAAAACAAGACCTTTCCTAGCATAAAACCACCCATTTAGTCATTTTGGAATAGTAAATTTATCTGTGTGATGAACAGAATGAAAGTTACACCACTTTGGAACTTTACATTATATGTAACTGACCCATTTTCCATTTATTAAAAAATCTTCACCACAAGCAAATGACTTGGATCTATCAAAAATCAAGAGAGGTTATTGTAGAGGGGCCCTACATGATCTTGTAGCCTCAGATGGAATGTTTCTATGTGTGATGGATTCTGAGTAATCACTCATTGAAAATTTATGCCCTTTTGCATTTTTATCTCTTAAGAGACTTCACCGATACAATGTAGCTTGGAAAGTTCTAGCATGTTTGGGTGTGAAAAAGGACCTTTCCTAGCATAAACCTATCAATTTGGACATGTTGGAATATTTTTTTTGGTCATATGATGAATAGAACGAAAGTTACACCACTTTGCAACTTTACACTACATGCAACTGACCCATTTTCCATCAACTAGAAACTCTTCACCATAGGAAAATGAATTGGAGTTTTAAAAAACAAAGACATTTTATTATAGAAGGAACCTACATGATCCTATAGTCTCAGACAAAAAAATTCTAAATGCCACAGTTTCTTATTAATCGCTTGTCAAAGTTTGTTGCCCCTTTACACTTTGGTCTCTTAAGAGACTTCACTTGCAAAGTAGCTCAGACTATTTCGGCATGTTTGGGTGAGAAATAGGCCCTCTCTTAGCATAACCCCAACCATATAGACATTTTTTAATAGTCATTTTGGTCATATGATGAACAAAATGAAAGTTACACCACTTTGCAACTTTACACTACATGCAAGTAACCTATTTTCGATCAACTGAAAACTCTTGACCATGGGAAAACAACTTGGAGCTATTAAAAATTGAGAGAGGTTATTGTAGAGGGGCCATAAATGATCTTGTATCCTCAGAAGAAATGTTTCTAAGAGACATATTTTCCCAATAATTTCTCATATAAAAAAATCCCCTTTGTACTTTGGTCTCTTAAGAGACTTCACCAGTACAATGTAGCTCAGACTATTATGGAATGTTTGGGTGTGAAACAAGACCTTGTCTAGAATAAACCCCACCCATATTCATGTGTTGGAATAGTCGGTTTGTTTGTACAATGAACAAAATAAAAGTTACACCACTTTGCAACTTTACACTACATACAACTAGCTTTTTTTCCATCAACTGAAAACTCTTCACTATAGGAAAACATCTTGGATCTATCAAACACTAAGAGAGTTTATTATATAGGGGGACTACATGATCTTGTAGCCTAAGAAAAAATGTTTCTAAAAGCTGCGATTTTTAATTAATCATTCGTTAAAGTTCATACTACCCCTTTGTAGTTTGGTCTCTTAAGAGACTTTACCAGTACAATGTAGCTTGAACTGTTCTGGCATGTTTGGGTGCAAAACAAGACCTTTACTAGCATAAACCCACCAATGTAGATGTGTTGGAATAGTCAGTTTGGTTGTACAATGAATAGAACAAAAATTACACCACTTTGCAACTTTACACTACATGTAACTGGCTCGTTTTTCATCAACTAAAAACTCTTCATCACAGGAAAATGACTTGGAGCTATGAAAAAAACAAGATAGGTTCTTATAGAGGGGCCCTACATGATCTTGTATCATTAGATGGAATGTTTCTAAGTGCCAAAAATTTTGATTAATCCCTCATCCAAGTTTCTTGCCCCTTTGCACTTTGGTCTCTTGAGAGACTTCACCGATACAATGTAGCTCAGATTGTTCTGAAATGTTTGGGTGTAAAAAAGGACCTTTCCTAGAATAAACCCACCCATTCAAACATGTTGGAATAGTCAGTTTGGTCATACGATGAACAGAAAAAAAGTTACACCACTTTGTAACTTTACACTACATGCAACTGACCCATTTTCGATCAACTGAAAACTCTTCACCACGGGAAAATGATTTGGAACTATCAAAAACTAAGAGAGGTTATTTTAGAGGGGCCCTACATGATCCCATGGCCTTAGAATTATTTTTCTATGTTCCATGGTTTTTGAGTAATTTATCATCAAAGTTTGTTTCCTCTTTGCACTTTGGTCTCTTAAGAGACTTCATCGATATAGTGTAGCTCAGACTATTCTAGCATGTTTGGGTGAAAAATAAGACCTTTCCTAGCATAAATTCACCCATCTGAACATGTTGGAAGAGTTGGTTTGGTTGGACGAAAAACATAACGAAAGTTACACCACCTTGCAACTTTACACTGCATGCATTTTACCTATTTTCTATCAAATGAAAACTAAAGTCAAAGTGTTTTTAGAGAAAACTAACCTCATTTTTATTGACAATAAAATATTCTTCTCATCTTTTAATTCCTTTTCTAAGTGGTTAATTTTAGTCTTTAGTTTCTTTGCTTCAATTTCAACACTTCCAACTATTGCTTTTTCAGCTGCAATGTGACCATCCACACATTTTTCATCATCTCTACTTCTCTTACCTATTAACACCCCTTAGTATTCTTTTTCATGATCTTCTAAATTTGTTTTCATATCTTTTACTTTGAGCTTTAGATCAGTTGTTATGTCATCAGTGCTTCTTCCTTATCATCTATTTCTAGTTATATTTCCTCTATCGAAGTCTTAATTTCAAGAATCTTTGACTTCATTTGCTCAAATCCACCATGTAATTCATAATTAGAATACCTTACAAAGATCCAAATGTCATAGATAAAGATGTTGGAAAGAGACACTGTTAGTATCACTTGGTTTTTTCATTGATGGCAACTCGAATCAATGATCAAATACACACACTATCATTCGATCATACTAGCAGACAGATTGAAGATTGATAAGGAAGAACAAAGTATCCAGTAGCACAGTCTTCATCGATCTATATGAAGATTTCATGTTATTATTTTGTGTTTCAAATCTCTGGAAATTTTTTTTGGTATATTATCTTTGTTACTACTGAAGCGCAATGGCTCGTATCAATTCATGTGGAAGTTAGAAGATCTGGTTGGCTTATTCTCAATTTTTCTTATATTAGAACTGACTTCATGAATGTATTATGTCGCGGATGTATGAGAAGCAATTGGTTAAGTATTTTTGTGTTTTTGCATCTTTGTTTGGGTCCTAGCCAAGTTGTGGTTGACTGTTGTGGATATGCATTGCATATTATTCATGATTTGAGCCAATAGTTGTAATTATTTTTGTGTTCTATTGAAGTCGACAAAGTGTAATTGAATTCTATGCTACGGATATATAAGATCTTCGTATCATTTTGTATGTAGTATGAAGTGTGTGGTGATGCAAATTGTGAGTTATAGTAGAGTAGAAGAGCGATAATGTGCAGTTTCACTTGCACATAGAGAATTTGTATTGCGAGTGTGAGTAGAATAGAGGAAAAATGTAGAATCAATCTATACGATAGAAGATTGTATATTGCACTTAACCGGAACTGTAATCAAGCATATGTAGATGCTATTTTTCTCAGTTCAAACTCTCATATGGTTTTAATCTGATTTTCTTTGTAAGGAAATGAGCCTTCCCTTTGAGTAGTGAGCTCTAGGCAGTGTGCCTGAATGCAAGTGCATTCCCCTTGCTGTAAACTTCATTTGAGTATACTCAAGTTAACTTGTGGATTGGCCATCCAACATGGTTTTTCCCCTAACAGGGTTTCCACGTAAAAATCCTTGTGTTATGGTGTTGTGTTCATTTGCTTCACGTTTATGCATTATGGTTGAATGTTGTTAATGATTTGAAGATAAAGTTTAATAAAGTTAAATTTTGCACAACAGTAATTCACCCTCCCTCTCAGTGTAGCTTGTTTCCAATAATTGGTATCAGAGCTAGTTCCTCTAAAAGAAGTCTAACCACTTGAGGATATCTTGGAAGGTGTTTTAATGGATCCAAGCAGTCTTCAACAACAACTTTTGGTGGCCCTGGATGATCTTGATCAGTCAAAGTCTAAAGTTCAAAAATTGCAAGAAAACCTCTTAGATGCTGGGAAATTCATTGTCTTTGAAAGACAAAATCAATAAGTCTAGAGAGAAGAGAAAGGAAGTTTGTGATCAGATTAAGCAGGGTGACAGTAAGAGTGTTGAAGAAGAACAACTCAATCAAGCCCTGAAAGAAAAGACAAAAGAATGTGAAAAGCTTACCAGAGATAATACAGTCCTAAAGCATGAGAGGGAATCTATAATGATGAATATGACCAAGGAGATTGAAGACATAAATAAGAATGAAGAGAACCTAACACAGTCCTTGAAAGAAAAATCTTTATTATCCAGCTGATTGGATGATGAATTGGAACAATCTAAAAATAGTGAAGAGGCAGTTGAAAAGTAGATGGATAATCTCATAAATGAACTTGCTGCTGAAAATGAATACAAAGAGAAGTTCAAAGCTATCTCTTCCATGATTGATGAACTAATTAGCAGTCAAAGGACTCATGGTGACAAGCAAGGTCTTGGATATGAAGAAGGAGAAAGTTCCAGATCCGAGCAAAAGAGATTCAAACAAGAAAATCAAATGAACAAATTTGGAAGATATCTGGTAAGGCAACCTAATGCTCAAAGATTTAATGGATATTGTTTCAATTATAATAAATTTGGACACTTGGATACTCAATGTAGAAGTAGAATGAATCAAATTGGTCCATCATTCTCAAGTCAGTGTTTTAATTGCCATAAGGCTGGTCATAAGTCAAATGAATGCAGAAATGTGATGAATCAATTTCATAGAAATATCAGATGCTACACATGCAATAGACTTGGCCATACTACTAACCAATGTAGATCAAGAGGAAATTAGTGAAAAAACTGGCCTGGAAAGAGAAATGTTGTGTGTTATAATTGCAACAAAATTGGACACATTGCTACATTCTGTTGGAACATAAAAGGTCTGGTAAATCAAAGGGAAAAACATGTAGAAGGATATCAAAGGAAAAGGAAAATTCACTACAGATGCGGTCAGACAGTAGATGCAAAAGAAATGGATGAAGAAAGATCCCTCTGTTGAAGAAAATGTGCCAACACCAGAACTTGCTTCTGGTAATTCCTTTGGGAATTAGTTTCAAGGCTTTGGCCTAGGGGAAGCTGTCAAGAAAATCATATAACCCCCTAACTGTTAAGTAACACCAGATATGGATGTGTACAGTAGATGCATAAATGCTCAACAAATTTTTTTGAACTCATTAGAGTAATTGGTATGCCGTATTCGAGGTCCGCAAAAGATTTACCCATCATAGTGCACAGAAACAGGGTTAAAACATTTATTGCAAAAAAAGGGTTAGGTATGCAAGTGATAAAAAATCATTTCTATTCTTCACTTTTCACTTTGCATTTGGAAGAAAATAAGTTTGGAGAGCTCATAGGTGAACTTTGGAAAATTGAGGTGAAATTCAAGCATGGAAGTGATTCGGCAATCAAATTCCAATCTAGCGAAAAAGGTATTTTTCAGAAAACTTCACGAACTTGTGATTTGGTCAAAATTAATACTCCTTTGGTAGTTGAAGTCAAAGATGGACCTCGTCCTAAATTCAAATGGCATCCTTACAAGTCTCTTGAGACCGATCCATTAGGAGCATTTTCATTTGTTTCATATGGAGTATTAGACATAGAATACATTACAGTTTATATTCACGCCAATATTGAAGAATTAGAAAGTTCTCAACTACTGAATTTGTACAATAATCATATCATCGGTGAAGATTATTGTGTAAAGCCAAAAAATAGAATCCTTGAAGCAAAGAAATATACTCAAATTGTCAAATTTCTCATGTTTGAAGAATCGGAGTGGGTTCGTTATGTTTTGAGTTGTGTCCATGATGAATTTATGTGGCTAAGCATTCCATTCAAAATTAAAAAGGAAGCTATCAGTGCAGTAACTGATCTAAACTCTTCTGGTGGACTACCACTTTTGAAGTTTGTAAAAAATCAAAATGGTCATTTATGCTACAGGCTCTACATATGACAAAAGGGTATGTCTGAGGATCATGATGGGCCAAAAAGTGGCGATATGTAAGCTATGATGATGGCCCATGTGGTACAACGACTTTTTTTTTTACCCTAAATTGATGAAACGACAAGGGTTTTTAAAGGAGATTATCAACTTTCCACCAATATAAATTATGCTTTACTTTGAATTTAATAAATAATTATTATTCATTTTCTATTAGAATTATGAATGAAGTCCTAATTGATAGGCTGATTGAAAAATATCTATAACTTTCAAATGGTATCACATTTTTTGAATCTGAAACATCGTCACATTCTATGCTTTGCATACTATAGGATTAAAAAGGTTCATTGGCAAAAGAACAAGCCAGTAGCCACACAGATCAGAGATTTGTTGTACAAATTTGCAGACACCAAAACAAAGAATGCAACTATCTGTGGATACTTTAAAAAAATTCAGACTATGATTCCCACCTCAATTATAGAGAAATACAAGGATTCAATTTGCTTCATGGTGGATGTTGATCAGTGTATGATGGAATTTGTTGATCCCAGAACTATCTAGATCATGCCTATAGGATATGAAGTTGAAGAGAACATTTTGGACATGTATGGACAACACTTGCTAAGTAAACCTCTTGATCTGATAGAAGAAAGGTTTGGTACCTATGCTGAGAAGGAAATACAGGTTCACAATGAGCTCAGGAAACCTATGGTAATTAAAAGAGTCAGAAAAGAGGTAGAAGTTCTTGCAGATATTTTGGGCATATCTGCAGAGAAACTAAAATAAGGTAGAAAGAAAAGGGAAGAAGTTGAAGCAACAAAACAAGTAGAAAATGAGGCAACAAAAACTCAATCAGTTTGTTAGGCAGTACCATCTTCCTGAGCTAGAACAACTAGAAGGTTTGCATCCCATTCTACTCCTGCAGCAAAGTCCATCCCTGTAAAACTGAAGCCAAGGGATCCGACAAAGAAGGAAAAAGGAAGAAATATAAGAGAAAACGAGTGTATATAGCAGTTTCTGACGATGAGAAAACTGAGTCTGATGAAGGTGTCAAAGAAATCAAACATCAAGGCAAAAAGGTAGCAACTATCACAAATGGAAAACCCTCTAGTGAAGATGTTCAAGTGAAGAAGAAGACAAAGATTGACAATTCAAGTATGTTAGTTGCAAAATTTGAAAAGGTATTAGTCAAGGATGGTAATCTCAAACCACTCTATAAATGGTATGAGTCTTTTGATGATTCTGATAAAAGAATTCTTGAAGAAGCAACAATGAAACATATGAATATTTTCAATAAAGTTTTGATAGAAATTATGCCTAATCTACCCAAAAGTCTATATGACATTTTGGAAATGAGGAGACCTAATGCGAGAACACAAGAAGAATAGATGAGAGATAGGATTCTTGCAGAATTATGTTTGGTGATGTCTATGGATGACATGAAGACACTCTTGAACAAAGACAAAAGGAAATTTAAAAGAAAACCAAGGGTTAACAAGCTAATGATTCGTCTAACCGATGATGCTACAAAAGAAATAGATCAAATCCTAAGGGAGATACTATTAAATGAGAGAATTGATGTTGTAGCTAAGGAAACACATGTTGATGATGCCTCATCTTGTCCGGAAAAGGAAGTAGAAGAATAAAATTTTGATATAGCTAAGGATTCATAGATTCCTCCTGTAGAAGACAACATAGAAATCCCTATGGAAGTTGAGATACCTGAAAATGTATCAGTTGAGGAAATAGAAATCACTGAAGGTAAACCAGACCCTGCAACTGTGGAAGTAACAGTTAACTAAAAGATAGATGATGTTAAATCAATCCCAATTGAAGCAAAAGACACTACTAAGGCAGAGAAGAAATTTTTGGTTGAAAAGAAAGAAGAATTGGATCTGAAATTGATTGAAGGTCCCATTAACCTGTCCACTTTAAGTCCAATCCAAAAAATGAAGGTAGCTTCATTTTCTCAAGCACAAGCCAGAGAAGAGCTACTGAAGTCACACATTGAAGATAGTGAACTGTTAAATCTTGCATCTAGAGTATTGGAGAAGATAATGCCTTCTTATGTGAAAGATTTGACTGGTTCCTCCTCCAGTGAATTGAAAAAGCTTATCAACTCTATTAGTAATCACTTTGAGTCACTAGAAAAATTTGTTATGGTGAAAGTATAAAAAGAATTTGATGTAAATAGGTTTAGTGGATTGAAGGTATTGATTGGTAAAGATAAAACCGTTTTAGCCACATGTGTGAAGAATGTACAAAATGATTTTTCAGAAGGTGGTAAGATCTACAAATCATGTTTGTGTCTTTCAAAATTTACTGAAGCTAATGAGAAGAAGGTCAAAGATATAGAAAAACAGTTAAGTACTATTTTTGAAGCATTAAATCCTCTAACTGGTGGTATTGGGAAGATAGAAGGTGAAGTGATGTATGTGCTTAACAATATAAAAGGCTTGAAGCATGAGAATGATAAGATTATTGCTAGAGCATGTGAACTTAGAGGCATAATTGGTCTAAAAATTGAGATAATGTCAAGTGCTCTAAACGAAGGAGAGGACACTATAGTTGTTGGTGATCCGACCAACTTGGAATCTGCAGAGATACAGTCCTACCTAATCTATGGTCACATACCAATCATGGAGAGTCTCATAAGAGTTTGGGATGCTAATCTGATCCAGTTGAAGAAATATTTTGCATACATTTTTTAGTTTATGTAAGTTAAAGAAGCATTTTTGTATAACAGATTTGATTGATTCATTTTTGGTATGTGATCCCTTCCTTTTCCATTGATGTCAAAGGGGGAGAAGAGTGGAGTGAAAAATGCTTAATCATCCCAGGGGGAGAATTTTATTTTTGGAATCTTGGAGTCAGCAGTGCAGTCTATCTTGGTACCAACTGACACTTAGTCATTTTTCACTAAGTGTTGCCATCAATGCCAAAGGGGGAGGTTATTGGCAAGAGACACTACTAGTATCACTTGGTGTTGTCATTGATAGAAACTCTAATCAGTGATCAGATATGCACACTATCATTCAATCATACTGGCAGATAAATTGAAGATTGATAAGGAAGAATAGAGTATCTGGTAGCACAGTGTTCATCGATCTGTATGAATATTTCATGTTATTATTTTGTGTTGTGCACCTCTGGAATTTTTTTTTGGTGTATTATCTTTGTTACTACTGAACCACAGTGGCTCGTATCAATTCGTGTGGAAGTTAGAAGATCTAGTTGGCTTATTCTCAATTTTTATTGTATTGGAACCAACTTCATGAATGTATTATGTTTTGGATGTATGAGAAGCAATTGGTTAAATATTTTGGTGTTCATTTATCTTTTTTTGGGTACTAGCCAAGTTGTGGCCGACTGTCGTAGATACGAATTGCATATTATTCATGATTTGAGCCGACAATTGTAATTATTTTTGTGTTCTATTGAAGCCAACAAAGTGTAATTGAATTCTATGTTGCGGATATATATATATAAGATCGTTCGTATCATTTTGTATGTAGTATGAAGTTTGTGGTGATGCGAATTGTGAGTTAGAGCAGAGAAGAAGAGTGATAATGCACGGTTTCATTTGCACATAGAGAATTTTTATTGTGAGTGTGAGCAGAACATAGTAGAAGTGCAGAATCAGTCTATAGGACAGAAGATTGTATATTGCGCTTAACTGAAACTATAATTAGGCATATGCAGATGCTATTTTTCTCAGTTCAAACTCTCAGATGGTTTTAATCTGATTTTCTTTGTAAGGTAGTGAGCCTTCCCTTTGAGCAGTGAGATCTAGGAAGTGTGCCTGAATGCAAGTGCATTCCCCTTATTGTAAACCTCATTTGAGTATACTCAGATTAACTTGTGTATTGGCCATCCACCGTGGATTTTTCCCCTAACAGGGTTTCCACATAAAAATCCTTGTGTTATGGTGTTGTGTTCATTTGCTTCATGTTTATGCATTATGGTTGAATGTTGTCAATGCTTTGAAGATAATGGTTAATAAAGTTAAATTTGGCACAACACTGATTCACCCCCCCTCTCAGTGTAGCTTATTTCCAAAAAAAAAAAACATCATAAAACTATTGGAAAAATAAAATGGAAAGTAACAACTAAGTCTCACAAACAAAAACTCAAGGCATGCAAGTCTTATTAAAGATCATAAGGGCATTATATTATTGGAGCTTAAGAGACCACGAATCAACCTTCCCAACAATAAACTTCATAGATATTCATATTATTTATAAAAATGAATTCAAACTCAATAATTAGAAGAATGCAACTTTAAAAGTTAAAATGACATGCTTACAATAGTTAATAAATAGCTTCAAGAGGTGTGCATAATAGAAACAAAACCAATTGAAATTTCAAGAATGGTCTACTAAATTATAGGATAGATGTAAGAAGGCTGAATATAATCTAGGGCATGTTGGTAGATCATATTAATACTTCATATGCATGTAACCTAATGCACCAAAGGTGTTATTTCTATTATGTTCTCTTTCCCTTAAATAAATTTGAACCTAAGGGCTCTCTAAATAAAATTTAAGTTCTCCATGGAAGTCTTAAGTTCAAGAATATTTGATTTCATTTGTTCAAATCCACCTATGGCATCATCTCTCACTTTATTTTCCTGCACAAATTCTTACCAAATACAAAAAATCTTGAGGTTTTCCACTTCTCTATTTCCATTTTCCCATTCCACATACTACACAAGCACCTTCCTTGAAACTTCTCGAGGGAAAGAACAATCTCTTCATTCAAAACATTATCTATCTCATTCACTTTGGTCTACTTCTTTTCAAGTATTTTTAGAGAAGATTCTTCTTTTATTTCATACATTATAGTACTTGCTACCTCTAGTTTTACATTGTCATTTGCCCATTTCCTAGTTATGAAGGGTGGTTAAGGACATTTGGATATGGGGTGTTGAGTTATGAGGATGAGGGATATATTGTTGAGGGATATGTGAAATTTACTCTCAGTGGACCCATTTTAAGGTAAATAGGCCTAATCCTCACAAGAAATGTACAATAAAGGTAAATATGCCCAATCTTGACATGAAAGGTTAGATTAAATGTACTTATATTAGGTTAGTGTTGCAATGCAGATGATTCAAGACATAATAAAAGATTGTTGTGAAGCCAACATATATATATTAAGCCTTGGTAGAGATCACACATACTTGGAGTCTGGCATATGCAACTTCACAAATCTTTTTGGAATTAAATTCAACTAATGATGCTTGTGGAATTCTTTATAGAACTTCCATGTAGCTTTAGCCAATGTGAAATACAAAAATGCATAGCCTGAATTACATCTATTTCTATAAACCAATATCAAGTTAATCTAGTTATTAGTTGAAAGCTTTTAAAACTTAATAATTTAACTATAATTATCAATGAAAAGTGATTATTTGATATTTTAACCTACTTGAAATCTATAGGAAAGTAAACAAAATAATTTTCCAAGAGAGGCTCAACTCCCTCCATGATGTTCTAGTTGCATGCAGTGATTGTATAGCATTTTTAGAATCATATCCAAACTGTAAATAGATAAAAACATGATAATTATCATCATTAGCTTCTAAAATGAATTTTTCAAATTAGGTAAAGAGAAATAGCTAAAACACAATATTTCCACTTTCTAGCATTCTAGGTGATATGAAATGACATGATAAGACCAAGATAAGGGGAACTTACTTGTATTTATTCGGAATAACCCTATAAAAGGTTTTGGGTTAAGATTAGCCTCACACAGAGCTAGGGAAACAACAATCTGAGTTACCTTTGTTACGGTTTTTCACCATAGTCTAACTGTCATGGTGCACGTGTTGATGCTTGTTGCTACAATTTGTAGCTTGCCAAAAATCGTGGATGACTTGTCACTATTAAATTCTTCCCACTACGGGGAGGATCAAACACTAATGGAAAATATTTATATGTATCACAATCAATCCTAGCATACATGAATGAGAAATTACAACTCCCTTGGCATACATGTATGAGAAATGTGGAAGCATGGACAAGGCATATGAATTATTTGACAAAATGCATCAAAGAGATATGTCAAGGATTTGAATGATTGTAGGATATGCACAAAATATAAAATGTATCAAAAATGTGGTAGCATAGACAAGGTTGTGAGTTGTTTGAAAAAATACATCAAAGAAATGGGGTCTACCGGTGTGTACATCACCAGGAGACCCCATTTCTTTGAGGTATTTTTTCAAACAACTCACTACCTTGTCAATGTGGTAGCAATGACAAGGTAGTGAACCATTTGAAAAAATGACTCCCTCTCTCCCCTATCTTTAAGGTCTCTCCCTCCAACCCCCCTCTCTCTCAGCTCACTACCTTGTCAATGTGGTAGCAATGATAAGGTAGTGAGCTATTTGAAAAAATGCCTCCCTCTCTCTCCATATCTCTCAAGCCTCTCCCTTCCACACCCCTCTCTCTCTCTAGTCTCTCACTCTAGCACCCTACCTAGATAACTCTTTCTCTCTCACTCCCTCTAAATACATACATACATACATTCAAGCATACATGCATACGCACATACAATTTTACATACATACACTAATACATACATACATATAGACATACATACATACATGTCATACAAGCATACACACATACATACACACATGTCATACAAGCATACATACATACATACATACAAATATATATACATACATTTAATAGATTAGCATTTAACACAAATAAAAACATAGCATGAGGGTGTTATAATGCACTCGCGTTATGTCTTAGGAAACTCTTGAGCACAAATAGAAAAAATATGTCAAAACAATGAAATTATGTGAGCATGTTATAACACGAGCGTGCTCACATTATAGTGCACTCGTGTTATCTTTCTTTGGGAATACCCAAGTCTTAGGCTTAGAGTTCCTTCCCAACATCCAAAGATGTGTTTTTGCATATTCTACAAGATTTCACATAATCATGTTTGTGCTAACCATCAAGTTTTCACATGTTTCAAGTTCAAACAAATTGAACATCTAGGTAATGTTTATGCTCTCTCTTAGCTATTTAACAATGTAATTTTGTTCACATTTTTACAATGTTAAGCCTTTCATCTTTTATTTCTTTTGTTTGTGTGTCCATTTTTTGGAAAAAACCAATGTTTAGTATTTTTTTCATTATAAATTAACCATTCATTGAAATTTCAAATAAATTACATTTTTAGAAAGTAGAATCCATTCTACACATATTAAAAAAATATATTTTCAATTAGTTTTCAAAATTTATAGAGGTAGTACGACCAAAATTCTATTTTTTAGAATGTGTCCAATCTGAAAATTAGTAAAAAAATCAAATATTCATTAAAAAATAATCTTAAAAATCGGGCACAAACTAAAAGTTGTTAGCTAATCTCTCACCAAAGCAATTTTAAAAATACCAAAAAAAAGTTAACCTTTTGAGGGAGCCACAAAAGTCGCTATGTTATGTTTTTTTGACAAAAATAACACCAATTTTTGTGGCTTCCTCTTTGGAACCCCTTAATCTATACCATTTTCAAAAAATATAGTAGTTTAGAAAGAAGACTCAGAACGCTTGCTACACTGTTTTTGTTGCATCTTAAAATTTTGAGTGTAACTATCCTCAATTTCTCACCCAAGATTAGTATTTCTTGATTTCAAAAAAAAGTGGCCACTTAAGACCCCTTTTATGGCCCCCCATCTTTTTGCACTTACCCTATATCCAAATGGAGTACACCTTTTGCATAATGAGAACTCTATATCATGTCATTTGTAAAGTTAGATCATATTCTACATGGTTGAACTCCTTAATACTTAGTTAGAGCCTTTTTTTGTTTAGCTAGAGTTTTATCCCTTTTCATATTGGGCAAAATTTGTTACCACCTTATATAATCTTATTTTTAGAGGATAATTCTTTTTGAAACTTTTAACGTAGTTAATGCCTACTTTAAATATGTGATTAATGTTACTCATTGCATGTTATTTTTTCTTTTGTAAGTTTCCAATAGATCGATCATTGTGAGGAGAAATGATACTTTGAACAAATTTATATTTTGTTGAGTGTCTAAAAAAGATTTAATTTAACGTTAATCATATATCCTTTCAAATGAATGAATAATATTTAATTTTTTAATATTGACTGCTTATTTTACTTAACATACATCTAAATATTAACTATTACATTTTATATATTTTTAATAATTTTTTAATTTATGAATAATGATTTAATGTTTATTTTCCTAGTATACCTTTTGCATATCTTTTCTCTGAGACGGCCTATGGCTTTGTAAATGATAATCAATTGGGTAGAGTGTTGATTTATCTCTTTTCAAACTATTTTGGTTTCAATTTTAATTTTTTATAATATTCTATACTTTTTGTTTACTGATCATTAGCATGGGTGTTTTTTCTTCCTGATATTGCTTGTAATGATTGTTAACAAACAAGATTTTCCTTGAACATCACTATTAAAAGATGCAAAAGAGGTCATGTGTCATTTTCACTAAAATTAAATGTAGTGAATTTTATACAAGTACAAATTGTTTGATTTCAATTTGACAATTAATCTCATTCACCACATCCCTATTTTTTTGGCTATGTGGAAACAATTTTATTTTCAATATGTCTGAAATCTGAGTTTAACACTGGCATGTTTAATGAGTTATGGCGCTTTGAATTCTCCAAAAAAAACTGTGAACTCACCTCATGCAAGGACTCATAATCCTTACACGCTGGCATAGAGTCCTTATGTGATGGTGAATGACCAATTATTGATGAATTTACTCTTCCCAAAATAGGTCGCGTGAGATTTGAAACTTGTGATGAAGATGGTGCAAACTACGTAGGATGATCATAATGTTGCATGGGAGTTAAATACCCACATCATGCGATGGAAAACACACTTCATGAGAGCCTGGAACAGGGAAAGTGGTGCGAGCAGGTATTGGAGTTTGCTCACAGTCAAAAACAGGTCGCATAGCATGGATAGAACTAGGCGTGGGAACAACAGTTTGAAAATTGTACTCATTTAATTGTTTCTTATTCAAGCTGAGAAGGGGTCGCGTGAGGCAGGCAGGGGTGGAAGTTTGTGAAACACGCATGGGAGTTGAATGAGCCTCACACAATGATAGAGGAGCATATACATTGGGGCAGGTAGAAGTAGTATCCTGCAGGTGAGAATTAAATGGTGGTTGTGAACATTCCTCATACGCTGGCAAAGAGATGCTATGACTATTTAATGACTGATTATATTTTGAAAAGGCAGTGATATGTTAGAGAATGGATTAATATTCGAATTAACCATTTTTGGATGTGAAAACTGTGAATTGCTCCCACAACAAATATTATCAACGAAAACATATTCTTTCGCTGAATCCCTCTATTTGTGTAAACCTGGAACACCTTTTTGTTGAAGACAACATCTCGACTACGAACCAATTTATTCATGATTGGATTCCACAATCTGAAGTCATATTGATCTTCTTTTTATCTCACCAAAATAAACCACTCATATTTTAAATCCAACTTCGTTTGCATCTCCTTAGGTATATGAAGGCTTCATAACTAAAAATCCATAAATGATTATAAGAAATTCGCCTTCCTAGCCATCTCTCCTTTGGAGTATCAAAATCCAATCTAGAATAGGGGTTGTGGCTAATGAGATACACTGTTATGTTAACCGCTTCTACCCAAAACTCTTTGCCTAAACCTGCATTGGAGAGCATACTTTGAGCCCTCTCTAGAATTGTGTGATTCGGCCTCTTAGTTGCACCATTCTCTTGAGGCATGAATGGTAAAACTTTAATACGTTAAATACCATTATTTGCACAATAACCATCAAATTTTGAAGAATAAAATTTCCACCCATCCATTTTCAAACATTTTACATAGTTCCCTATTTGCTTTTTAAAAATAGTTTTAAAAATATTGAATTTGGTTAAAAAAACTTAAGATTTCCTATTGAGCATATAAACACGTACCTTACAAGTGTAATCATCAATAAATGTAACAAAATAATTGGCTCCTCCATATGAGGTTACTTTTATAGAACTGGGCACGTCAGAGTGCACAAGCTCCAAAGGCCTTATTTTTTGTCATGTTTGGTCTTCGAAAAACTAATCCACCTCTATTTTCCATATAGAAAATGCTCACATAGGTCCAAATCTACAGAGTTTAATCTTGAAAGATGATCCCTTTTGAGCAAGGTTTTGAGCCCCTTCTTACTCATGCGCCTGAGCCTTTTATGCCATAGTTTCTCTTTGTTGTTCAAAAGCACCATCATTTTGAATCCCTCTTGTGCTATTTTGTCCTTGATGACAATTTGTATTACCTCTGGCATCTTGGTGGTTACTTTCTCGATTGATCTACTTTTCTGTTTGGCACATTTACTTCATTGATTATATTATATTTGGTGGCTCTGATATATTGGCTCCATCTGCAAATCTCGGTTGAGGTATTCTAGTTACAGGTTCTTTGTTCCATTGATCAGGTGATTTTTTTTTGTCTAACAATTGTGTTTGAGTAATGCACATAACTATATGACCTTGGCAGGAATCAGTGTTCTATAGGTTGGTATGTTTTTTCATTGGATTCTATTAGGCACATGATATGGCATTGGTTATTTTAGTGCATTCAAGCTTTGAAGAAACACACTTCTCATTCCTTTGCATTTGGTTTATGGTATTTGGTATGGGAGAATGGCATTCTGAATTTTGCATAATATCTAGCCTATATTACTTCTTAAGGCATTGGATATTATATTGCATTTGGGCTTTGAAAAAGAGAATCACTTAGTTCATTCTTTTGCATATGGTATTGTGTTTTTTGGAAATCGACCTTCAGTAAAGTCATTCAAATTGATCTCCTATTTGCATTTGATTTGGGTCTATTGGTTGATGTTTATTTGGGCCTCAAGGCCAACAGCAAGTATAAAGGCATTTATTAATATTTTATGTCACATTGGATGTGACTTAGCTTTGATCGTTTGGAATCTATCATGCCTTAGGAGATCGGCATTTGATAAGTAAGGTGGTTATTTAAAATTCTTCAAAGAGTATTTTTTGTCGATGATTTCATAATGACTAAAATAGTCAAATGTTTTTATGCATGTCGGCATGATTATCCTTGACCTGGCCGCGGATTTCAAACATCATTATCATGAGTTTTTTGTCTTATCGATGACTGTCCTTCTAGACTCCAAATCATTATCAATTTCTTTGTGAAGGAATTCGTTTTGCTTGTTGTGGAAGTTTAGGTCAACATTTTGTTTCTTTCGCTCAAAGGTTTGGAACCCTTCGCTGGCCGCCACCATGGATTCTCGCCCTCAACCATTTCTCTGCACTCTCTGGTGTTATGATCTTGGATAGTATATGGGGGAAGTGAGAAGACCATTACAATGGTCTTTATGTGTATCTACTTCCTGCAGGTCGATGAAGGCACGAGTTTGGAAGATGTCTTGGCCGTTTCTTCTGGTTTGCAGATCTAGGAAACTTTTCTTAACAGCTTCTTCATCACTATTGTCAGGTATTCATCTTTAGACTGGCTTGCAGATCCGTTACTTCTCAGTCTAGGCTAAAATGAGATAAGTTTTCTTTGCAAAATAATGAAACCAGTCTATTCCTTTCATGATAAGATAAAAAATGATTGCTCCAAGACTTGACTGCATTTTCATTAAAATTTACCTTTACAGTTTTAAAGGGTCTATGATTTCTAGTTGTGGGTAAATCATAATATCCTTGAATCTCTTTAGTTTATCACCTAGGTTCATTTATAACGGTTCTTGGTTGCATTTTCTGAAGATTATCTTATCATTTTTCTGAAACAAGTTTTTGAGTTTGTGGGTTATCTTGAAAGCTTTGAAATTCTTCAATTTCTTACCTACAGTCATTGGTAACTACTACTAAATGCATTATTACTTGTTTTCAATTTCATTGGTGTTACTACCAAGGTTAAATGGATATTATTCATGATTTTAAAAGATGTGTTCTTACTGTTATGGGTAAGCACTACCTGTGCAAGCCACTTGTGAAGAAAATTTTAGTCACACCTCTATTTTTGGAAACTATTGTTCTATTCTTGTCAGAAAGAAAAATTATATCTCTCAGGGACACGGTATATTCTAAAACTGTTGATTGATAGTAGTAATTGTAACCTGAAAATTATCTTTGAGTAATTCTTTCAAAGTGCAAAATGAGCAATAGTTGTAATCCTTCCTAGAATGTAATGATGTGAACTGTAAATGGTTGAAAATGGAGAGATTAGGGCTTTAATCATTACAAAAAAATCTAACTAGAAAAACAAAGAGGAGTGCAGTTCAATATTATTAAAAAGATAGAGTAATTTTTTGGTGATGCTGAGAAATTGGAAAACTCAGTGTGTTTTCTATTTTTTAGTTTGCATCGTGAAAGATTGAAAATATGACTGTGAGAAAAAGAAAGAAAGATCATATCACTATAATGTAGTTTGATGAGAAGTTGTATTGAAACTGTAACTAGATTTTTCTTCAAGTTGTATCAAGATTTGATAATGAATGGAATTTTGAAGAATCACTCTTGACTCTTGAGAATTTAATGCATTGTCTGTCAAGAGACACTTGACAGAAATAAAAGAAAGAAAGAGATCATCTACATCATTGTATGTTCTATTGAAAATAGAAAAGGGGTTGGTGCTCCTTGAGATTGGTGGCTCTAAACAGAGGGGTTGGTGCTCCTTGAGTTGATGCTTAGAAATCAACCATTGAGGCATTGTCAAAATATTTATTGAAATGAAAACCTAAAAAATGCAACAAGTTTAGGAGTAGTTTTTCTACTGTAGGAGGGTTTTCCACTCAGCATATCTTGTGTCTATTTGAGTTTATGTGATTCATTTGTTTCAGTGTTTTACTTCTTTAATATGCAATGTTACACTACTCTCATTTCAATTTATGTGATTTCATTCAACTACATGAATGATTCTATCATTGATAAATGAGAACATATGTATGGTTCTTTTTAGTTTCAGTTAAATTTTTTAAAGAAGTCATTAACACTAATTCACTCCCCCTCTCTCAGTGTATTTTCACTCCAACAATTGGTATCAGAGCCTAGGGTCCTCTGATAGGTTTTTCCCACCTAGGATTGATTTTGGACTTGGAGTCTATTCAAAATATCTCAAACTCATGAAGGTACTTCCATGACTAGAGCTCCATTATTTGATGGAACTGATTATGTATTCTGGAAAATCAAAATGCGGACTTATTTAACTTCTATTGACCTTGATGTCTGGAGCATAGTATTGTCTGGGTACACTCTACCAGCTACTTTGCCAACTACTTTTGATGAAAAGAAAAGACATGAAACTAATGCAAGGTCAAAGAATTCTCTTTTGTGTGCTCTGACTAAAGTTGTCTTCATCAAAGTCATGCACTGCAATGCTTCTACTAAAATTTGGACAAAACTTGAAACTATCTATCAAGGAAATGAAAAGGTAAAATAGTCTAAATTCCTCACTTTAAAAAACAAGTTTGAAGAATTAAAAATGAGGGACGATGAAAATTAGCTAACTAATTTTTGAGAGTTGATGAAATAGTAAATGTCGTGAAGGGTTTGGGAGAAGAATTCAAGGAATTTGATGTTGTAACCAAGGTCATCAGAACCTTACCAACAAAATTTGAAGCTAAGATAGCTAGTCTAGAAGAAAAGAAACACTTTGTCTAGCTTACCCTTGACATCCTACAAGGCACTCTGACTACCTATGAAATGAGGACTAGTAAAAAACAACACCACTACAAAAGAAGTGGCTTTTAATGCTGAAAGGAAAGAAAGGGATGAGCTCACTGAATCAGAATTTTCTGATTCTAAAGAATCCCACTTCGTGAGGAAACTCAAAAAGGGTTCTGGAAAGTATAAGGGAAAACTTCCCTTCAAATGCTTCAGCTATGGAAAAATAGGCCACTTTACTACAAAGTGCCCCTATGGTGACACAAACAGTGATAATGAAAAAATTGAGAAATTTACCATGAAAAAGACTTATAGACCCAAACAAAAATTCAATTTTAAAAAGAAGAAAATCCTATTCAGCAAAAATGAAATAGACTCTGAATCTAAAGATTCTTTAGATGAAGAGGATGAAAATATATTCATGTCTGAAATCATTCAGCAAGATGAAACTAACAGAAATGATGTTGAAGAAGGCGAAGTGGATTATGAAGGAGAATGAAATGTGCTCTAAAAGAGCTGAGCAAACTTTAAAAAAAGATGTGTGCTCAAGAGCAAAATACTGCTCAAGATAGTTCACAAGAGAAACTCATAAATCTTGAGGTAATTTCATTAAAAACTCAACTTGAAGAATCCAAGAGAGTTGAAGATTTTCTTCGTATTAGCATAAGTTTTAAAGACCAAGAAATTCAAAAACTTGAACATGAGATTGTAGATCTCAGGAAGATTATTGAGAAATATGAAAGCACTCTTAAACTGAATGACATGCCCAATAAACAGAAATTGAACAATGATAAAACTGGTATTGGTTTTGTGAAAGGTGAATGTTCAAATAATAGTGCAAAGGACAATGTTGTTGCTGGAAACAAAAGTCCTGAACTCAAACATCCTAATTTTGACAAGGATCGTATTCATCCTTTTAGGAGCAACAAAATGGTTTATAACTCCTACCCTCTCTTTTATGGGTATTGTTACTTCTGCAATAAATTTGGTCACAAAGTGAAATCTTACAGATTTATGAATTCTAGAACTCCTAGATTTGGCTTTAGGCAGAATCGTGGTTTTGTAAGATAGATTAGATGTTTCACATGCAAGTATTTGGGTCATTTTTCTAAGCAATGCAATGTTGATGAGCAGAATAAACAGCTGAAAACTATAAAATTCTAGAAACCCAAAGTTGTTAACAACACTAAATAGACTATGCTTGTTCAAACTGCTTTCCACTCCAAGAAAAAGGATGTATAGGTCCTGGACAATGGTTGTTCAAACCACATGAATAGTGACAAAAAAAATTTACTAATCTAGAAGACTATGTTAATGGATATGTAAAGTTTGGAGACAACTCTAGAATTCAAATCAAAGGTAGAGGTTCTTTGTTTCTGAATGAAGACACTCCTATTTACAATGTATACTATGTAGAAGAATTAAAACATAACCTTCTGAGTGCCAGTCAAATTTGTGAGAGTGACTATCAAGTCCTATTCACTTCACAGGGATGTGAAATTAAAAACCAATCTAGAAAAGTTATTGCTTTTGGAAGGAGGACCAAGGGAAATGTCTACAGCTTAATTGACACCTCTAGACATGAAAAAATTCAAGGTATATGCTTAATGAGTCATGTTGAAGAAAGTTGGTTGTGGCACAAGAGACTAGGCCACATTAATTTTGACAATATGGCTGGAATTAGCAAAAATCAGAATGTAAGAGGTCTACCCATTCTTAGAAAACCTAACAAGGCTATTTGTAAAGAGTTTCTCAAAGGAAAGAAAACTAAGGTAAGCTTTAAATCCAAGGAACACTCCTCCACTAAACCGCTGCAAATTGTTCATACTGACTTATGTGGTCCTACAAGGACTACATCTATCAATGGTGAGAAATATTCCATGTTATTCGTTGATGACTACTCTCGTATGGTATGGGTTACCTTTCTCAAGAATAAATCAGAAGCTTTTGAACATTTTAAAGGTTTTAAAAAATTGGTAGAAAGAGAGTAGATTTAAAATTGAAATGTTTAAGATCCGACAAAGGTGGTGAATTCACCTCACAAGAATTCATAGACTATTGTGACAAACATGGCATAAAAACACAGTATGATGCTGCCAGAACACCCCAATAGAACAGGGTAGTTGAGAGAAAGAACAAGACTGTAAAAGAGATGGCAAGAACTATGTTGAATGAAGCAAGTTTGCCAAATAGGTACTAGAAAGAAGTTGTTCATATAGCTGTCTACATTTTGAATAGAGTCCAGAGCAGAGTGAAATCAAATTTTCACCCCATATGAACTGTGATATGGTAAATTTTCCTCAATTAAATATTTCAAAATATTTGACTGCAAGTGTTTTATCAAGAGAGATGATGAAAACTTAGGTAGTTTTCAATCTAAGACAGATGAAGGTATTTGCTTAGGATACTCCACTCATAGCAAAGCCTTTAAATGCTTTAACAATAGGCTGAATAAAAAAATTGAATGAGTAAATGTCAAATTTGATGAAAATTTTCTTTTAGATTGTTGAACCTATGCAGAATGATGCAGAGGAAGAATTTTAACTCGATATAATTTCTGAAGGATTTGAAATTGCAAAGCCTGAAACAAAACCAGCAAGTCCTAAAGTTGCTAAAGCAAAATCTGAAGATGCAGAAATTAGCTCGGAAATTTTTGAAACTAAAACTCCTTCAAAATCTCTTGCTAAAAACCATCCTAAAGATCTAATTATAGGAGATAAATCAACAGGAGTTCAAAAAAGGAAAAGAATAGTTAACTATGATGAAAAAGATCACATAGCTGAGCTTACTAATTTTTGTTTAATCACTCAGTTTGAGCCAAAACAAATTGATGAAGCTCTAACTAATGAATGTTGGCTTAATGCAATGCAGGAAGAAATTGATCAAATTGAAAAAAATTAGACTTGGGATCTAGTCCCAAGACCAGATGACAAAAATGTCATAGGAGGCAAGTGGATTTTTAGAAATAAACATGATGAAAATGGTCATGTTGTTCACAACAAAGCTAGATATGTCTACAAAGGATATGCTTAGCAAGAAGGTATTGACTTCGGTGAAACCTTTGAACCAGTTGCTAGGCTTGAATCAATTAGAATTTTCTTGGCATATTTTTTTTTCAAAAAATTTACTATATATCAAATGGATGTAAAAATTGTCTTTCTGAATGGATACTTAGAAGAAGAAGTTTGCATAGAACAGCCAAAAGGGTTTACTTGTAAAAACAAATCCAATCATGTCTATAAGCTGAAAAAGGCTCTATATTGCCTAAAAAAAGCTCCTAGAGCTTGGTACTCCAGATTGGACAGTCACTTACTATCAAAATTTTTCATTAGAGGAGGAGTAGACAATAATTTGTATGTTAAAATTGAAGGATCTGATATTCTTGTTGTTGAAATTTATGTTGATGACACCATTTTTGGTTGCAACAATATTGCCTTGAGTAAAAAATTGTCACAAATCAGGGAATCTAAATTTGAATTGTCTATGTTGGGAGAACTGCCATTCTTCCTAGGTCTTCAGATTTCACAACTTGAATCTGGCATCTTTTTATCTCAAGCAAGATATGCAATGGAAATGTTAAAAAGGTTTCAAATGGATGAAAGTCATCTTGTTAGCACTCCAATGGCCATTGGCTGTAAACTTAGCAAGGTTGATGACTCTCATGTTGTCAACCCAACTAACTATAGGTCAATGATAGGTAGCCTATTATATCTAATAGCCTCAAGACCTAATATAATGCAAGTTGTTTGCATGGTTGCTCGATTTCAAGCATCTCCTAAGGAATCTCACATCAATGATGTGAGAAGGATTCTTAAATATGTACAAGGCACAATTGATTATGGACTCTGGTATCCTAGAAGCAATGATTTCTCTTTAGTAGCATATACTGATTTTGACTAGGCAGGTTGTTTAGATGATAGGAAAAGCACCAGTGGTGCTGCTTTCTTTCTTGGTGATCATTTAGTGGCTTGGCACAGAAAAAGGAAAGAATCTATTTCACTCTTTATTGCTGAAGCAGAATATATAGCTGCCACTCCCTACTACACTCGGGTAATTTGGATGTCACAGACATTATCAGATATGGGTATTCAAATTCCAAAACCTATTACTATTCTATGTGATAATACTAGTGCAATCAATATCTCAAAAAATCCTGTTATGCACTCTCGAACTAAACACATAGCTATAAAGTTTCATTTTCTTCATGAAAAGGTGTTGGCTAACGAGGTATATGTGCAATATATTCCTACACAATCACAGGTTGCAGACATTTTTACAAAATCCTTGGCCAAAGATATTTTTGAAAGACTTCGGTCTAGATTTGGAGTTGTCTCTCAATCTCTATTATCTTAATCAGTCTATCTCAGTGATAGGGGGAGCTGGTTAGCTCTTCCAACAGCTCATACTTTTTTGCTTAAAGGTTACTTCTACAGTTTGTTAACAATTCAAGTTTATTTGGTTTAGCTTCCCTTTATCCTTGTGTCAAAAAGTAGGAGAAGTATGTGCATTCAGTTATAATTCATTGCACATGGTTAAAGTTCATTATTTTGGCTTGGTGGCTCAGTTCTGTCATCAAAGAAAAAGGGGGAGTTTGTTGAATCCCTCTTGTGCTATTTTTTCCTTGATGACAATTTGTATTACCTCTGGCATCTTGGTGGTTACTTTCTCAGTTGATCTACTTTTCTGTTTGGCACATTTACTTCATTGATTATATTATATTTGGTGGCTCTGATATCTTGGCTCCATATGCAGATCTTGGTTGAGGTATTCTAGTTATAGGTTGTTTGTTCCATTGATCAGGTGATATGTTTTTGGTCTAACAATTGTGTTTCAATGATGCACTTAATTATATGACCTTGGTAGGAATCAGTGTTCTACAAGTTGGTATGTTTTTTCATTGGATTCTTTTAGGCACATGATATGGCATTGGTTATTTTAGTGCATTTAGGCTTTGAAGAAACACACTACTCATTCCTTTGCATTTGGTTTATGGTATTTGGTATGGGAGAATGGAATTCTAAATTTTGCATAATATCTAGCCTATATTACTTCTTAAGGCATTGGATATTATATTGCATTTGGGCTTTGAAAAAGAGAATCACTTAGTTCATTCTTTTGCATATGGTATTGTGTTTTTTGGAAATTGACCTTGGGTAAAGGCATTCAAATTGATCTCCTATATGCATTTGATTCGGGTCTATTGGTTGATGTTTATTTGGGCCTTAAGGCCGATAGCAGGTATAAATACATTTATTAATAGGGCGGGTGCATGGAAATGGGTAGCAATTCCATGGACACCCTCAAAAAAAAAAATTGAAAACCATAATGTGTTCACATTATAATGTGAGCATGTTATAATGCGCTCACGTTATGTCTTCCGTTAAACCTAGGAAAGGTCTCAGTGGCTACAACTACAAACAGATAACACGAGTGCGTTATAATGCACTCGTGTTATCAACTATTAAAAGCAAAAAAAACAAATGCAAATCTCTCATTTGTATTTCGACTAGTTTTTTCTTGCACTCGTGGCCAAAAAATCCAAAATATCACGCTCGTGTTCTAGGAGGATAATTTCTTCACCAATAATCCCTATTTCTTCACAACGATGGTGCCACATCCACGAGGAGCTATAAGAGGTAAGGATTCTATGGTTTTTGTTTTGAATTTGTTAGTTTTAGGTTGAATTTGATATCTATTTGTTTGAATTTTTAGGAGATGCAAATCAACCTACAAACCCTCAAAATCCTCAATAGGAAGACCAACCAAATCCTCAAGATCAAAATCAACCACAACATCAACCTCATCCACCAATCACTCAACCCCCTCCTGCCACTCAACAAAATTTAATGAGTGAAATTGAGAACACCAAAAAAAAAATTGAGGATTTGATCAATAGGTTGAGTGATCCAAATGGTTCAACCACAAAAAGAATGACCCTAGCAAATTCATTGAGAGATATGTTAACAAACGTAGATTCAATTAGCAAAAAAATAACTAGATGGGAAGATAGGAGGCAGGGGGCTAGGGACTATTATGCAAATAAACTATCATACAAGGATGTGAAAGATTTAAAAAATAACAAAAGGTGATTTGTGCTCATTATTCACCGACCCACGCACAAATCAAAATCTTACCCTCAATGCGAAGAGGTTTCCTATCCATTGGTGCCACCACCAACAGATGAAGGATCGGTTTTATGATAGGTGGTACATGGTCTTCGATTACCCACCATGCAACAATTGTGAGGTCCCACAATATTTCCTTAGGAAACTATACAGTGAGTTCATATTGAACAAAATCCCAAATTATTTTGATATGAGGGATTTCTAGGGGAGAGGTGGGGGGTCAGCTCAGGATAGACCTGGTGCACAGCCGGATCCTATGCGGCAAGGTAGATGAGCTCTTGCTAGGCCACCTCATGAGCACATTGTTATGCCTTCCATCATGAAGGGAAGTGCTGACGTAGAGACATTCCAGGCAATCAGCACTTTGACCCAGAGTGTCATCCATGATACTAGCCCTATTCTACAGCACCATCCAGGGGAGTCTTTTAGTGGTGCCCTTCGAACACATGTGTGTCAATCTTGTGAGGCTACTTGTTCACATGACCCCATTGACTCTCAGGAGACTGGTATGCAGGATCCGTCTGTAGCTATGGAGATGGAGAGGCCAGCTAACATTTTGCATGAGGCATATGGCATTGATAGTTAGGTAAAATTTAGTGCATTTGTTCATTGAATTTAATTTATTAAATTTTGATTTTGAAATACAAGATTAACTAAAAATGTTTTATGATTTTAATAAAATTGCAAGGTCACAGTGTTGAGACTGGATACACTGGCCCCCCACCAACGTATTTTTGTAGTACACCTATCGCTAGGGTATGTAACTAGTAAACAATTATAAGTTTATTGCATATTAATGGCATTGTTTTAAGAATGGTAATTTAATATACAATTTTGGATGTTGAACAGACTAATATTGGAGGTTTTGATGGAACACTTCCCAGTGGCGGTGGATTTACTGAAACCTTCACGCAGGTAATAGAATAAAGAGTTTAACTAATGAATCATGTACTTAATAGATTTGTGTAGTTTATACATGCACATCGTTGATTATGTTGAATAATTTGTTGTTTTATTTTCAGTTGTTGCGAGATGATACACCTCTGAATGTGACAAGGGCAATGGATGTTGGTGTGACATCTGCTATACAATCCTCGATGGCTCTGACAGAAGAGGTATGAGGAAAATTAGTAAATTTTAATTTACATTTTTTGTTATAGATGTTAGTTACTGAAATATCAAACCATTATTAATTCACGTAGTTTTTGTCTATTTGTATGGTTTATACAGGGCTTGAGCACCCTTGAGCATGGGCGTGAGGATATTTCCCTCATGGAGAGAGATCGTGAGATGGCTGTAAGTGATTATTTTGTCAAATATATCATTTTTTATAATATAATTTCTATATATTCATGTCTTTACTTCTTATTGTAACAGTTAAAACTTCACCATGAACTAAACCCTAGGAGTAGCAGGAGCACTCCACGAGCACAGCAAAAATGAGTGATAGACCTATCACCATCCAAGCGAAAAGGAAAGGGAAAGATTTTATTTTCTGCACATGGAGAGCAATGACTTTTGATTTCAGAGTCCTTTATTGTATGCCTGCATGGCAGTTTTGTACATATTTGACATTGTATGCCTAGATGGCATTCTTGTAAGCCTATATGGCTATTTTGTACATATATTTCATACTTATATCGACATATATTGATGTATGCCTACATGGCTATTTGGTTAATACAAATATCTTTTATCGATGCATGTCCATATTTGCATTCTAAATTGATGGTTCAATAGATATGAGTTACCTGTATTCAAGTGTATACTTTACAACTTACGTGTATACTTTGTGACTTACGTGCATTCGAGTGTATACTTTGTGGCTTACATGTTTTCATGCATATAGCTTGTATACGTGCATATACTTTTTAATTTCTGTATACTATGTATTCGTGTATACTTTTTGAGGCTTACGTGTTTTTGAGTACTTGTACTTCCCTTATTGACATGTACATGTTTGACTTATTCACATGTATAATTATTAATTGGTTAGCCCTAGCATTGATCTATGTCATCCTCAATGCATCATCCTTGAGATGGAGTAAGTACACCCTCAAGGTCAAAAGGATTTTCACATGCATTCTTTGTAGGCTCATTTTGGTAGTGAAACCAAAAACCTCTTGCATCATTGAAACAAAAAAAAAATTCCTTTATAGCAGGTCTGAAGCCATTATCATTCTCCATCAGTTCTTCATGTATCCACTCCCCATTAATGGTTGTCTCATGACCTTCATGAAACCAAGCACTTATCTCATTTGTGATAGAAGAAATGTATGAAGATTTATCTTCCTCCTTATCAACCATTCATTATCATGAGAGATGGGTTCTTGTGAACCACTACTGATGAATCATGGGTCAATGAGTTTGACTTGTAAAACTACATGATTGAATATTGATAGCAATATCACAATATTTATATATCTAAATGTGTTATTTCCTTCAACTAAAATTTGTGCTTATACTTATGTGATTGATGTATGTTTGTGTATGGGATCATAGTAATTTCTATTTGATGATGCTATTGTTTCTTTCAGGTTTATTTATTAAAGGGTTCATGAAACAAGTTTTAAATCCTTACAAATCTTTGAATTTCTTAGGTTTTTCTATTTGTCGAGTCTGGGCTCCGAGCCTGAGTCCAAGTCAAAAAATGGCTTGTCAATTTCGAGGCGAGTCCTAGTCTTGTAACACTGGTGTGAACACATTGAGGAATGATGTATATGTCGATGAAGAGAGAACCCATCCTTGTTTCCAAACAAACCATGGTATAGATATGGTTGGTCGAGATAAAACATCACTCTCCTAGATAGTTCGAACCATAAACTTTTATGGCTACAAACACACCTTCATTATGTGTGTTCTTGATCCTACTGAAGAAATGGTGGAACATGTTGTAGATCAAATATTGCAACCCTAATTCCACAAGAAGGTTACTTGTCCTGATTTCTGCAAATTTCTTTAAGATGTTCATCCTTCTTGAGTAATGTGAACGATTGATGTTATCTAGATCTTTGAAACTATCTACAATCATGTGCAATACTGTAGAAGCTAGAGCTATATCTAATACTACAAATGACTACTCAATGGAATCCTGATAGCAATATCACAATTTGACACATTGTAGAAAATACCTCCTACTTATCAATTGATGAGCTAAAGGGGCTCTATAATGAATGTTTCATAAGGCACAACACTAGCTAAAGGTTTTGCAAATGGGGTTGCAAGCTAAGTGGGCTTAACCTTGGGGAAAAAACTTTGTGGTTAAGCACTTGAGCTGGAGTATACTGGAATGGGTGACCTCCCGGGAAGTCCTAGTGCCTCACCTCAGTGAGCATCACTTAGATGCAATGAGTGCTAAGTGGGCCATTCAATATCATTTCAAATTTTTTGTTTTAAGCAACTTACAATTTTGCAACTTAAGACTCCTCCAACCTAAGGGATCGATCCGGTGGAACATAGTTCGGAGCGATTCCACATGTTTCGATGCAAAAGAGGACCATGCCTAGCATTAAAATACCTATTTGGATGTGTTGGAAAAGTATGCTTGGTCACACAAGTTGCAGAACGAAAGTTGCACCACTTTGCAACTTTGCACTGCTTGCATTTGATGCTTTTTCCATCAAGTGAAAATTTTCCACCACTGGAAAACCACTCCGAGATAGCCAAAACCAAGAGAGGTTTTTGTAGATAGGCTCAACACAATCCTACAGCATTAGACAAGAAGTTTCTAAGCATCACAGCATCTGAGTAATAGCATGTTGATTTTTTGTAGCCAATTTGCACTTTGGACCCTTAAGGGATTGATCCGGTTGAACGTAGCTCGGAGTGATTCCACGTGTTTTAGAGTGAAAAAAAACCATGCCTACTGTAAACATACCTATTTGGACGCGTTGGAGCAGTTAGTTTGGTCACACGAGTTGGAGAGCAAAAGTTGCACCATTTTGCAACTTTGCACTACTTGAATTTGACACTTTTTCCATCAAGTGAAAATCCATCGTCACGAGAAAACCACTCCAAGATAGCCAAAACCGAGAGAGGTTTTCCTAGAGGGGCCCAATGCCTTTTTTTAGGATAAGATGAGAAGTTTCTAAGTGTCATGGTATCTGAGTAATAGCATGCTGAAGTTTGTAGCCATTTTGCACTTTGGACCCTTAAGGGATCGTTCCGGTTGAACGTAGCTCAAAGCGATTCCACGTATTTCAATGTGGAAAAATACCATGCCTAGTGTAAACATAACTATTCGGATGCGTTGGAGCAGTTAGTTTGGTCACACGAGTTGTAGAGCGAAAGTTGCACCAGTTTGTAACTTTGCACTGCTTGAATTTGACACTTTTTCCATCAAGTGAAAATCTACCACCACGAGAAAACCACTCCAAGATAGCCAAAACCGAGAGAGGTTTTTCTAGAGGGGCCCAACACCTTTCTGTAGGATGAGATGAGAAGTTTCTAAGTATCATGGTATCTGAGTACTAGCATGCTAAAGTTTGCAGCCATTTTGCACTTTGGACCCTTGAGGGATCGATCCGGTTGAACATAGCTCGGAGTGATTCTATGTGTTTCGGTGTGAAAAAATACCATGCCTAGTGTAAACATACCTATCCGGATGTGTTGGAGTAGTTAGTTTGGTCACATGAGTTCGAAAGCGAAAGTTGCACCACTTTGTAACTTTGCACTACTTGAATTTGACACTTTTTCCATCAAGTGACAATCCGCCGCCATGAAAAAACCACTCCAAGATAGCCAAAACCGAGAGAGGTTTTTCTAGAGGGGCCCAATGCCTTTCTATAGGATTAGATGAGAATTTTCTAAGTGTCACGGTATCTGAGTACTAGCATGTTTAAGTTTACAGTCATTTTGCACTTTGGACCTTTAAGCGATCAATCTGGTGGAACATAGCTCAGAGCGATTCCACGTGTTACGGTGTGAAAGAGGACCATGCCTAGAGTAAAAATACCTATTCAGATATGTTGGAATAGTCTGCTTGGTCACACGAGTTGCAGAGCGAAAGTGGCACCACTTTGCAACTTTGCACAGCTTGAATTTGACACTTTTTACATCAAGTGAAAATCCGCCGCCATGAGAAAACCACTCCAAGATAACCAAAACCGAGAGAGATTTTTCCAGAGGGGTCCAATGGCTTTTTGTAGGATCAGACGAGAATTTTCTAAGTGTCACGGTATCCAAGTAATAGCATGCTAAAGATTGTAGCTATTTTGCACTTTGGACCCTTAAGGGATCGATCCAGTAGAACATAGCTCGGACCAATTCCACGTGTTTCGATGCAAAAGAGGACCATGCCTAGCGTAAAAATACATATTCGGATGTGTTAAAATAGTCTACTTGGTCACACAAGTTGCATAATGGAAGTTGCACCACTTTGCAACTTTGCACTGCTTGCATTTGATGCTTTTTCCATCAAATGAAAATCCGCCGCTACAAGAAAGCCACTCCAAGATAGCCAAAACCAAGAGAGGTTTTTCTAGAGGGGCCCAATGCATTTTTGTAGGATTAGACAAGAAATTTCTAAGTGTCATGGTATCTGAGTAATAGCATGCTGAAGTTTGCATCCATTTTGCACTTTGGACCCTTAAGGGATTGATCTGGTGGAATGTAGCTCAGAGCGATTCCATGTGTTTCATTGCAAAAAAATAGCATGCCTAGCATTCCTATTTAGATGCATTGGAGTAGTTAGTTTGGTCACACGTGTTGCAGAGCGAAAGTTGCACCACTTTCAACTTTGCACTACTTGAATTTGACACTTTTTCCATCAAGTGAAAATCCGTCGCCACGCGAAAACCACTCCAAGATAGCCAAAACCGAGAGAGGTTTTTCTAGAGGGGGCCAATGCCTTTTTGTAGGATCAGACAAAAATTTTCTAAGTGTCACGGTATCCGAGTAATAGCATGCTGAATTTTGCAGCCATTTTTCACTTTGGACCCTTAAGGGATCGTTCCGGTTGAACGTAGCTCCGAGCAATTCCACATGTTTCAGTGTGAAAAAATACCATGCCTACTGTAAACATACCTATTCAGATGCGTTGGAGCAGTTAGTTTGGTCACATGAGTTGCAGAGCAAAAGTTGCACCACCTTGCAACTTTGCAACACTTGAATTTGACACTTTTTCCATCAAGTGAAAATCCACCGCCACAAGAAAACCACTCCAAGATAGCCAAAACCGAGAGAGGTTTTTCTAGAGGGGCCCAATGCCTTTCTATAGGATTAGATGAGAATTTTCTAAGTGTCACGGTATCTGAGTAATATCATGTTGAAGTTTTCAGCCATTTTGCACTTTGGACCCTTAAGGGATCGATCCGGTGGAACATAGCTCAGAGCGATTTTACGCGTTTCGGTGCGAAAGAGGACCATGCCTAGTGTAAACATATCTATTTTGACGTGTTGGAACATTCCGCTTGGTCACACGAGCTACAGAAAAATGTGTACAAATTATTTACATGACCTTTATATGACCTTTTTCACATTGTTTACATTTCAAAATTCAAAGTTTGCAAATTTTCCTACTCAAGGCATTTACAGAACAAGGTGCTACTACACCAAACATGAACTCCAACCTTACAATATTTGAGTATATCTCATTATGTAATTAAATCTTATTACAATGCCTCTGGCACTTCGTTCTCTCAGATCTTTTACAATGTCACTCATACATTCAAGATTCTCTTTAAATGTCTACATCATAGGTGCTCATTATGAGGTTAACTTCAAATGAGTAACTTGAGATTCCCTCGCTAAGCTTCACATGCTCTCTTATAATGGCTTGAAATCAAAGTTGAGATTTTTCAAAATCATCAAAATAAGTATGTTGCATTGCTTTTTTGGCTGAGATTCTCTCTGATGGCTCTTAAATCAACATTTTTTGCAACGAAAGATCAATCAACCCTTAGTAGTTTACTTACAAATACGCAAAGTAAAAGAGAAAAAGAAAGAGCATCCAAAATGGAAATGAAATAAAAATAGATGGAAGGCACTTATAGATGTTGCATGCAAGCACCAAAATAAGGATGTTGCATTGCTTTTCTAGTTGACATTCTCTTGGATGGCTCATATATCTGCATTTTTTGCAAGGCGAAAGGAATCACTGTAAAAGAAGATGATAGCATTGGAATCAAACAAATTAATGTGCATAGAAGTATAAATTAATAATAACCAATGTGCATATACTTACAAATTAATCCAACAAACCATCTAAGTCTGCTCTACTCTTTATTGTGTCAAGTATTGCCTCATGGTCAGACTCACAGACCTTCCATAACGTCTTGTTCAAAGGTCTACCCCCATATTTTCTCAAATGAACATTGGATGCCACGACAAGGTTCAAGTAATGAAGAATCTTACGATGCATGTCAAATTCCTAAAATAGCCAATGTTTAACACTTGAATGTGGGTACCTTCTAAGCCATGTTCTAGTAACCACAACTGAGCCTGTAGGGTATTCGATGTTTTCTCCATCTATAAGTGGAGCCTCCAATTTCTTTTTGGTCTCAACACAATGACACAATTAATATTTTGTTCCCTCTTCATTGTCTTCATCTACAATAACTGCATAAACATGCCCTGCATTGATATGTGCAAAAAATCTCTTGAAATTTGTCAACATTACCAATACAGTACAAAGTAAGATCTAACGATATGGAATTTCAACAACTAATAAATTAGATATATCACCTCATTGAACTAGATCCGATATGTGGTCAAAGTCGACTGATAATTCTATCTGTGTCAGTTATAATGCCATCGAAGGGCAATACATGTGAAGTGGGCTAAGATAACTTGTGAACCATTTGTCAACCCACTCCCTTGACTCACAATCATTCCAGTCTTGCATTGTACATGAAAAAAAAAAGCATACCATCTTTCGTGTATTGATACTCCATGAACCTATATTTGAGCTAAGGAAAGAGTGTACCTCACTCGATCCTATTACTATACAAAATTCTTCATATGGTGCAATGTTAGTATCATCCATCAACCAGAAAAATCTATGAACTGAAGATGTACCTTCATTACCTGGACCCATCAAATAATTACACCACTCGACGATTGATTTTGCATCTGTCAACTTTGCATTGTCTTTATACTTTCACTCTTCTCGTGCTAATGCTTTTTTCACGCATGCTCCTGCACCATCATGCTCCCCCTTTCCATGTCCAGCATCACAAAAGTTCCACATATGTTGAACACCTATAATGACATGCATCCTGCACAACCAGAAGAACATGTGCGAGTTCTTGAACTATGTTGCACAGTTATCAGACCATATTATATGTTGATTGTATTCTATGCCCCTTTGAGCCAAACCACTGTAGAACATCTAGAAGCAACCTTGCACAAACTCTAGAGAATGTGTGTGATCATCACTAATGTAAAAGTGGTATTCCCTCAATACCTTCCTTTGCTCATGTGTACTATCAGAGGCATGAATGAAATGCTATGTGCAAAAAATATCGAAACTTGTGTGGAGTTGTAATATTGTGACTGCACCTCATGTTGTGGCTGTAGAGTGTAGTTCTCTTCAAATTCAACCATGGATACTGTGCTTCCAACTGGAAAGGTTTCCTTGCATAGTTTGAACTACGTGTCCAACCATCGGGCTCTATGGGTGTGCATTGCATACTCAGACAGTATACTGTCATGAAATGTGGTCATAAATTTGTGCACTGGAATCTTCTCAATAACAAAATCACACCTTTTTTCTTGAGACCCATCTTTTGTAGCATATGCCACTATTTTATACTTCCCGAAATCTACTATTTTTTGTAACACCTCATCTATGCTTTCTATATTTTGACATATTGGCATTCGCTGGAAGCCAACACAACACTCGCATGAACCATCCAAGCATGTTGTCCTATAGAATATCTGGTCATCCTCTATTTCACATAGAAAATTTGATAAGAACTCTCTTGAAGATTTTGGTGGGGCTTTTATGCCACAATCCTGCAAAACATCATTAGTATACAAATCTAAACATATAGAACGATAAACATCATAATGGTTAGAAAATTCAATATGTAGTCTACAACAACAAGTAGTGCGTGTGTGATTTATCTTGACATAAAAAGGTTTAAGCAATTCAAAACATCTTTGAGAAATACTAATTTGAGGATAATCATTTTTAAATTTCCAAAAAAATTGGGTTTGAGTCATATCCAAAAAATGCTTTGGATGTGGCTCACGATTCCGACTACCGATTCTCCTTCTTACCACATCCCTTTGATTCAGAGATGGCCTTGTGTTATTCTTCCAATACTCTTCAATTAGTGTTCTCAAGGCTTCGACAACTTCTTTATATTTTAATGACAGTCTCCCTGAGAATTCCCATAATTCATTTGTATCATTGCCCTCAATTCTTTGCCACCTTTGAATGGCTCTTGATAAAAAAATTCTACTAATTCCCGTTTTCTCACTAGTCTTTTTAATTAGGCGAGCTCTCTTTGTTTGAAAACTTACCAAAGTCAATGTAATGACACGTCAGGTGACATTACTATCCTTTGACCGTGAGGTCTTACCCACACTCTCATAATAATCCATAAGATTCTTCACAATAGTGTCTTCACTTGATGCATTCGGTGTTCCTATAATTACACCCCGCATTATTTCAACAAATAGTTGACATCTTGCAGTCTCATTTAGCCTTTCAAAGAATCATTCCCAAATATTATTAGCATATCTTCTACAAGTGCATGTTGAAATCTTACCTTCCATGTGCTACAAAATCTCATCATCAATATTAATCAAATACTTTGGCTTTCTACGCAAAATTCTTGGTGGTGTTATCCTAGGTACATACATCTCAACATTAGGAATTTCATCAATATTTAATTGAGGTGGGATAGATTGCATACCTTCGATCGAGGGTGGAGAAGAAGACATAACTTGAGGTTCACATGGAAATGATGGCATACCTTCTTTGTCAATTTCGAGTGATGATGTACTCTCAACTTGAGATATGTTGGATGGTGTCCAACAATATTCACTTGCAGTAAATGGTGTCCCTCCATATTCACTTGCAGCAGATGGTGTTCATCCATATTCACTTGTGCTAGATGGTGTCCCTCCATATTCTCTTGTGCTTAATGGTGTCCCTTCATATTCACTTGTCGTAGAGGGTGTGTCTCCAACTACGGTATCTAAATCTGTCTTACAACGATGCTTTCGCATTCGTGCTTCTTGTGCTGCCAATTCCCGTTCTCTTTTTGACGGTTGAGGTTCCTCTACAATCGGGTTGTTTTCATCAATAATTTCCAATTTCTTCTTTTCACGATATGTTTCCAGTCAAACTATCTCCTTTTCTTTCAAGGTTTTGTTCTCTTCATATGTTAGTTTCCTCTTTGTCTTTTTCTTCGGCATGGCGGATAATTTTATTTGTACCATGGTAATGAGACGAATATTAGTTCCTAAAAAAGTGTTGAAGGAGTGGTCTATGTAATGAACTTTTGACCTTGTGCAGGGTATTTTGAAGATGTTTTATGCTTTGGAATGGTTTGGGAAGGCCCGAGTATAGGAGTTTCTATAAACCCTCCCTCTTTGCATTGAAAAATAGGAGTTTTTGTATCGGAAGCCTAGTTGAGTGTGTAAGGTCCTAAGATCTAGAAATTATCTTGTTCTAAGACCTAATTAAAGACTTTTTTTGGGTTTGGAAGTCTAGTGTGAAGATCTAAGGGTAGTTCCTTTGTAAAATTGGCCTACTTGGAGGCCTAAAATAGTGAAAAAGGTCAGTTTTCTTAATGTTGTCTCAAAGGAGTCATGTGATGGGTTAACGTATGTCTTGCAACTCTAAAATTGGTGCTACAATCATTCTTTTATTTTCGTGGTGTTTTCGAAAGTTTTAGAGTTAAGGGCCCAAAACTGGTTTTGTACAGTAACTAGATTCCAAGGGTGAAATTTGGGAAATAATGTTTTTTTTTGTTGTCCAGCTTGGAGGACTGTTGGGACTGGTCCATTACACCTTTTTAATCTTCTTAGATGGCTCTTGAAGGAAAGTTGACATCTTCAATAGTTTTGGGTCCTCTAACTCTGCATCAAAAATGAACAAAGGATAGTGAACAAAGGAACTAAGTTTGTGTGTAAGGGCAGACTTCTGAAAGGTTTCATTTTTGTTGTACTAACTCAAACAAAGATTTATTAAGAAAATAATGGTTTGGTTGTGCCTTAAGAATTATAGTTTGTGTTTGTAAACAATGGTGCCATTATGGAAGAGTTAAGATAACTTGTGAATGACATAATCATTGGTTGATGTTCTGAGGAAACTAATTGATTGTAATCAGTTATTTTCAATATTTCGAAGGTGTTTTGAAGGTCCTTAAGGAATTGGGAACTCTTAATGCTAATTTGAGTATACGAATCAATTTTTTTGTGAAGGGAAATATAGTTGAATAAGTGTTTCAAGAAAGGTGTTGATTTCTTCCTTTACACTACATCAGTTTGTGCAGAGGAATGGGATAGGCTTGGAGTTGTCTTAAAGGATGAATTTTGGTGAATGGTTCTGAATTTCTATAATTGGCAAGTGTAAAATGGTAATTGGCACGTGTATATAATTGTGTATATAATTTGGTAATTTAAAATGTGCATTAACAACCTAAGGTTATAATGACAAACAAAAATGAAAGCAAGCCATAATAGAATGAAATAAAATGTGTAAGGACTTCACATACCTTAAAAACCAAACTTTCAAATGGAGGAGTTCAACCCAATTATGTAGCCTTAGCTTCTTCTTTCTTCAAACTCCACAACAATTTGACTTGTTCAAAAGCTTGTTCCCTTCCACACTTCAATTGTATATCAGTTTTCAATGGAATTCAAACATCAATTGATATTATATGTCTTTCAACGTGGAAACTCTACTATTTCATGCAAAGGTGGTAAAAAGATCATGGAAAAGGTGATGGAATGTGAAAAATATGCTTGCACACTTCACAACATCATCAAAAATCTATTTTTTGTCGGAGCATGCGTAGAACCAGGGGAGTATGCAGACTGTGGGCCTTCAAATCATGGGTATATAGAGTTTTTTACTATTTTAGTGGAGTAAAAAATGTGCTTGCTTGTACATGTTATAACGTGAGCGTGTTATGTGAAATTTGGTTTCTTTAGTGTATTTTTGAGAGTATAGGATTTTTTGAGAGAGTGGGAGGGAGAGAGGGGGAGAGTGAGAGATAGAGAGGGAGGGAGAAGGGGAGAGTGGGAGAAAGAGAGAGTGGGAGGGAGAGAGGG